>JAAXCT010000641.1:0-388408 GCA_012490785.1 Eragrostis nindensis | reverse complement strand
CGACTCCCTCCGGCCAGCGTGAACACGGCGAACAGTAGGAGCCCCGTCGACTCCTTCTTCTTCCCCCGGCCTCGCCGTGCCTTGGCTAATCTCGTTGTGCTTCCTGTTTTTGCAGTTGAAGCGCAGAGCCATGGCGTCCACGGCGGGCTAGGGTTCCGGTGACCGCGCACGTCGACGAGCTGCCTCGGCACTTCTCCGCCTCCCTCCAGCCCACCGTGAGCTTCGCCTTCCTTTCTCTCTCTCTCCCGCGCCCTTCCTTTCCTTCCTTTCCCCTCGCGCGAGCTCTCGCACCGAGCTCTTCCACCCGCCGCCCGAGACCTCGTCGCCGGCAAGCTCTCGGCCCCGCGCCGGCCAAGCCGAGGCGCGCCTCGCACTCACCGCTCACCCGCGCACCCGCACGTGAGCACACACTCGAGCTTAACCGCACGCACACGTGTTCTTCATCACATCTGACGCGCCGCCAAGTTCGGCGAGCTCGCGTCACCCCCACGGCCGCCGTTCCACGTCAACGCGCCCCACTTGACGCTTCGCCGTCGCATCCTGAGCTCGCACGACCGCACGGGTTCGAGCACGAGCACGCGCACGCGCGTTTTCACCCCGCGCACCGCCGCGCCGCCAAACTCCGACGAGCGCGCGCGCGCCGCTTCCGTCGACCTTGTCGACGACATCACCCCCAAATCGCTCCGCCGTCGCACGTAGAGCACGTAGGGTACTTCTCGTCGCGTTCCTACCACCGTAGCCACCGCCGGCGTGATTCCGGCGACGCGCCGCCGCGGTCCCCTGCTTCCGGCGGTTTTTGGCCGCGTCGGCGCCGCCGATCGACGTGGCGTGCCACGTCGACGCGCGTGGGCCCGCGCGAACGGGTCGCCGTCCGACGTGGTGCGCTCGGCTCACCGTGGACCCCTTCACTCAAGCGCCCGGTTCGCGCACACGTGAGCCGAGTCCACCGCACAGTCCCAGCACAGTACACTGGCCCCACGGGCCCATCTGTCAGCCACCACACACGTTCTGTAACTGCTAGCGCCACACAGCAAATGTACCCCAAATTCTTTTTCGAGCACTTTTCCAATATCAGTAAAATTCCGTAAATTTTCCAAAAATACTAGAATACTTTCTAATCATGTTCCAATACTCAGTCACCTCAGATTATTAGTTTTGGCCCATACTAATTAATCAAGCTTAGTTATAATCAATTTAATCCCACCAACTTCTAATCTAATCTTTTTCATTCTAACTCCGATTTTGGGCGATTCTTTCGCCAAAATCATCAAATTCATGATCTATCCAATGCTACCAGAAACTTCTTCATTTGATGTTATTAGGTCTTATTTGGTCTAATGCTTGTTTAATTAATTGCTTGAGCGGTAGATTTATTTGTCGTTGTTTACTTTTAATCGCTAGATAATCAGCTTACGAGGAAGAAGCTGAGGATCCGGATTACGAGGACTTAGAAGAAGAAGACTTTGGTGAAGGCAAGTCCTAACCCCCCCCCCCCCTTTGATCATGATTGATCCTATGTTTATAAATTACCTACTTAGAGCCCGTTTAAAATAAATTGCATGATGTTAATGCTTAGTATGTCCTAAGTACTTATTGATTGCCATGCCTTGTTATTGATTACCCTGCTTCCATTGTTAAACGTAAGGTCCAACATTCGTTAATTATTTAATGATTAGTTGGAATGCTATGGCTTAGGACTGTATACATGAGTACTTAATTAATCTTGCTATACATGCTTTTTGTGTTAAATGCGTGAGTGCTGGGTGGTGTGTGTTGTTGAATATGATAATGTGGGATGGTAATTAGTGATTTGTGCAACTCTATAGTGGGGACACTTTGCGGGAGCAGGCGAGGTAGTCCTCAGTGGGGGAGGGCTATCTCTGGATGCGACTCCTCTTTGAGGATAGTTATTGAAGATGCCTGCTTCGGTCGTATAAGGACGGTTCCTGTGCCGCCTGCCTAGCACCCTTCGTACAGCCACAAGTCTTGTATGGGAAAGAGTTGGAACCACAACCTACTATAGTGTCCACCCGGTATCCACTCGAGAGGCAGGAGTTGCAGCGGAAGCCAGGAGAAGACTCGCCGACAGTGGGACGCGAGCCCGGCATGTGGATATTATTCAGGCCTTTCTCTATGATTTGATATGATGTGATGAAGCCCTGGTCGGATGATTTTCCGTGGGTGGATGCCGTGGTGACACAAGTAGGTACGGGACCTCCGTATGCCTTTCCTAACACGACGGTGGAAAGGACTGGTATACCTTGTGGGAATCGTGTACAACCTCTGCAGAGTGTAAAACCTATCCGGATAGCCGTGTTCCACGGTATTGGACGACGCGAAAGCTCTGGCCACACAAGAGAGTATAACGGTGTGAGTTATCCCCTTGGCGTGTTTTTGGAATATCCGGTGTGGAACGTGCGCTGGTTTCCTGCCAGCATTAAACTTGGAACTGGCGGGATGGATTGCATTCTCCCCCAGGGCCAAACAACCCCACTAAAAGATAGCAATAATCTTGACTGTAGTGGCAACTGGCTTGCTTTTAAAACAACCTTTGCATAAAGATGGCTTTAACCGCTATTCTTAAACCTCAGCCTATCTATGGTTTATACCCTTGCATGCTTTTAAACCCTTGTGTTAGGGCTTGCTGAGTACCTTATGTACTCACCCTTGCTTTAATCATTCAGATGAAGAGCCCGAGTACGAGTTCCAGGATGGTGAAGATGAGGAGTAGGGTCTGTCCGCACTCGAGTTGCCTGTAGTGTGTCCCGTCTCCGTTTTCCGCTGTAGTTGTGTTTAAGTGGTTCTGTTGTAGTAGATCATCGATGTGATGTTTTGTTGTAATAAGCCGGCCGCTGGCGAGTGTTGTAAGACCTTTTATGTAAGAAGGCTTGTATGAGACTCGGTATATTTATGTAAGTTATGACTCTGTGATGACATTCTGTTGTAAATGTTCGTATCAGCGTCTGATCCAGGGACGGATACGGGTAAGCACTAGTGCTCCAGAAATGGGGTACGACAACATGGGTCCCACCCACGAGGTGTTTCCTCCCTTCATGCCAGTGGAGAGAGGGACAGGTTCCTGGCTCAATCGGGTCTCATCTGCCACCTTGAGCTCGCCCAGCCCCATTCACCTTGCAGCCATGGAAGATCGAGCGCCCTCCATGGCCGGAGATTCAACAACTTCAGCGGCCCCCTTGCTTGTTGCTACTGGATTGTACCTCCGCCGCGCCCTTCCTGTTTGCCGGAGATCTTCGTTCTCCGCGGCCGCCCTTTCTTTTGTTGGATGTTTTCAAGATCCATCGCCGCACTTCCTTGGGGCATATTGGTTTCAGTCTCAGCGAAGCTCTTCCTTGGGGCCGGTGGTTCCTCATGTTCACCGTGTTCTTCACCAGCGCCGTGGCTTCCTATTCCCATCGCGTCCCTGCTCTGTTGCTTTGTGACATTCAGTTCAAAAGATCCAAGCTGCAGAAAGGAAGGCTTGCACTGCAGCTACGAGCATTGTACATGCATTATCATTGTTAGCTTGATTGGTTGAATTCACAGTAATCACTCATCACGATTTTTGGTGCTTTGTTTTGTACTGTTGTTTTTCCTATTCCGAACCTTTAAGCAAAGGCAGCAACCATGAATGATACTATGAGGGAACACATTAGATGCACGTGGTTAAAAACTAATTATTATTTCAAATGTGGGCTTACCTTTTGTTTTGTTGCACAACTTGGGTGACTTATGTGTTATTTCAAGAAGACTTTTTTTTTAGAAAATAATGAACCAGAAGAACTTCAGCTATTTAGTATATTTAGTGAGTGATGTTATTTTCATGTGGTCCTAACTCAACATTCAGTTGAAAGACTTTTCTAGGACTTCTTGTGTAGTTGAAGGACTTCTAAAAGTTTTAGAACGGCAATACTATTTTGAACAACATCAGTGCTAGTAATAGACTGGTTTTTGAAATGGCTTCACTACAAAGCTATTTGACAATCTTTTTGCTCTGCATGCTGCACACACATGGTCCTGCATAACTACAGCCTTCCTCCCTTAGATAATTGCTATTTATAGTAAATGATGGACTGGTCAAAAGCAACAGAGTTTTCAGAAGCTCGCCAGACTAGTATGCTAGCATAATTTTTGTATGGCAAGTGAACTTGGTCATGTATCTAACAGATCAATGCACTATTAGCTTGTTCTAAAATAATTAGCATACAAATTCGTTAGCACCAAAGCCCTTCTGATTAATACATACCAAAACATACTAAGTTTTTTTTTGAGGGTTGCATTTGATTGCCTGAAACAAAGCTACATTGTGAATTGCAAGGGTTGCTAGTTGCATAGTGGTGCAAGTGAGCTCCGAATTACTGGCGGGTGGTCCAACCATGGTTGGGCAGAGTGCTGCAAGCAAGGACAGAGGTGTTAGCAGTTACACGTTCAGCAAAGTGAATGGCCGCCCACGGTTTGAAGCTGAATCCATAGTGGTAGTTGGAAGTTGGAAAAACATGTGCTAGTACATGGCTATGTTTGGAAAATTAACATGATATGCTTTGAATGCAATAAGGTGCATTATTGTTTATCATGCAATTATTGTGGTTGTTTACTTGCACCTAAACATTTTCAGGCAACATGTAGTTATACTCGGTCGATTATCATGCAATTCTCTACATGGGTAGAATGAATTGAGTGATGGTCAACGATGAGATCAAAATACATATCTGCGAAAAAATATTTTGTTTACTTGTACTTGCCATTATCGAATAACATGTTCTTGTGGGTGCTCATGTTGTTACAGATCCAACGTCGCAGATGCAGGGCAACGAAGCTGAAGATGAAGATAGTCTGATAGAGAGGATGCTATGGTGATAGTCTGATAGAGAGGAAGATGAAGATGGACCATGGGCAGATTACGATAAGCCTGATGCTTTTAGGACGTTTTTAGCCAATCTTATGTTAAACTTACTTTCATTACTCATCACACAGTAACAACAACTGACGACTAGTTGGTTCAATTGGAACACCTTGGGTGAGCTCAGCGATAATATTTTGGCTTTTAGCATTCGAATGCAATTTCTGATGCACACCCACTTGCTAGTGTTAACTTTAAGCTGCTGTTATGACGCTCTGTGTTTAAAGGTTGCTACTCTAAAAAAACAAGGGGTTGGATATTGCATATTCAAGCTTCACATCCACCCATATGAAATGTTTCGCCAAAACAGCACGCAACTAACAAATTAGTGGAAGAATCAGCAAGAGCTAAATGTGAATCAAATCGGAAGGAGGAGGAAGGCAGGCAGTGCTAGCGCGCTGGGAAGAAGGAAGCCTAGGCATGGAGATGGTGAAGCTGGATAGCACGTGACTCTTCCTGGTCCCCGCCTGGTCCCCTCTACCCTGGCGACGCATGTGCGCCCAAATCTTCGGTGAGATACAGTTGCGCAGAAAAACCACCAAAGAGAATACGGGAACAATACCCGCAGCCCTGTGTACATGTCGTGAATCTCCAAACATCATCGGACGGTTGCATGTGCAGAGCACAACTCTTAAGAGCTATGTTTCCGCTCCTGCTGGATCAGCTGGAACCTGGCGGTGGCCTCGCCGTCGTCCGCCCTCCTTGCGCCGCTTGTCGGGGTGCCACTTCTGCTACGTACAGTGAAGAAAACCCAAAAAAAATGCATCATCAGAATAAACTATGCAAGTAGCAGCTAAACGACGGCGCGCGCGGGCATTCACCATGGCCAGTATGAGGTAGGCGGTGTGGATCTCCAGGCGGACGCGCCGCGGGAGACGCCCAGCACGGCCGTAGTAGTCCGGCACCCCCGACTTGCACCGCGCCTCCGGCCATGGCTCCACAGGAAGAAGGCTGCGCGCTAGCTCTCTGATGAGGCAACTCGCCGAGGGGATGCCTCAACGGGTGCCCGACCCCCCGGTTTTATAGTCGCGGGGCACACGCGACGCGCGCGGCGCGCGCCTCGCCACTGCAAAATATTTTGTGGGTGACACACCACGGGCGCGCGGCGAGGCTCCGGGCTGCAACGGACGCCGGCAGGGCAGGCAACGGACGCGGGCCGGGGGAGCGGCTCCGGGCACGTCACCGCGCGCGGCTGGACTTATCTGCACCCCGGGCGCCACCGCCGTGACACTTGTACGCCGACCCGGGAGTTCTGCGCGGAGCCGGGTTGGGGTTGCCGTCGGTTAGCGCGCAAATGAGCTGGCGCCGCGGTTTTGTGTGCGCGGACCGGCGGCGCGGCGCGGGATCGGCCGGAGCGAAGGTGGTTTGGGTTGGGGGTGGCTTGGACGGAACATGTGGTGTTCTTGATAGAAGGATACGGGTGGAGGTGACTCGTCATCCGTGATGTGGATTAGCGATCTAGCTTGGACACCTTTTTTGATTGGAAAGAAGTGCTACTTGCTTCTTGTAGAATGTGGTTCGCCGGCTGGTTCACCGCCAGCGAAAGAATGTTCCAAGAACATATCGTCGACAAAGATGGCGATGGCGGTGTGGAGAAGAAAGTAGTGGAGGTGGATAACGCCTCTTTCGGCCAGGTAGTGGATCATCACGGAAGAAGGGATACGCGAAGAGGATGAATTGACGGAGGTCTCAAGGACGACGACGTAACAAGAATGGGTGCGAGGGAAGAGATGCTGCTGCTTGATGCGGATGTTGTGATCCAGACAGGGAGGGGCAAGAGTGAAGGGCAAATGTGGCGAAATGGAGATTGGAAGGGGGTGTCCTTTTATAGACCGTTGACGCCGGATGTCGCGTGCGTGTTGCGCTTTCAAAACGTCATCACATACGTCATAACAACAATTGAAACGTCTATGCAACGTACGGACAGTGCCACAAACAGGGGTGGAGGCGTGGAGCCAGAGTGGGACTCGGCACATGCACAACCCACTGCCTAAAATGTGACATCGTGGGCCAAAAACACTGGAACTAAACAGTTTCTTTACGCCCAAACTATGATTAGTAAAAGCTTTAGCTCTTTTGTTTTACTACCTCTATTTAATATAAGTGTAGTTCTAATTAAGTTGGTTAAATCGATTTTTTCTCCCTCGCAAAAAAAAATCGATTTTTTCTACCTTTGACCATCATTTTTTCATATATTTGTCTAACTTAATAGCATAAGATTTATGTTTTTAGATTCACCATGAGAAATACTTTCATGATATATATAGCTCGCATGTTTTAACACTATATAAATTTTACAATTTGATGGTCAAAGATTGAGATGCTTGACTTTGATCAACCTAAAACGCAATTCTTTTGAAACGAATGTACAACACACACATAGCAATTTTTACCATATTCGCGCTTTGTCTTGTGTTAACGTCGTGTTGTGTTAATTGATGACCTCAGGAAGGCAGGATGATGTTTTAATTATCTAACAAATAGATTTATTTTTCCAATATCATCCACTAAAAATCAGGTTATAGTGGCTTGTAACACGAGTATACGTACAAAAGCTCTGAGAGCCTTCAGTGCTTAGAGAAAAGGCCTCCGACGGAAGCTCCTCCTGACCGTGCTAGAAGTAAATTAGGGTGACTAAAAAAAAAGTAATTAGGGTCCTACAATTTTTTATGTTATAAAAAAAATGCGTTTGAAATCAGTGATGTTAATTAGAAAATTGACGTACCACTACAAGATAGTTACTTTTTGCCAACAGTTTTTCAATGAATGGCCGACAGTTTTCATGCCCTAGTCTTTTTCTTAAGAGTGGCTGACAGTTCTTATACAAAAGTATATTTCCCCACAGTTTAAACCATTTACCTACAAAGAATCCCCCACAAACTTATTAGCCACAGTTTATTGTATGCTTAACCAAATGTATTAGACACTGTCGGGCCTTTGCTAAAACCTGTAGGCGAAAGTTGCAAATCTTGTGGTGTACAGTCCAACTTCTAGATAAATAAACCCTTCAAATTTGAGATTGGTCCATTTTCACCAAATATTTTGCTGTGAAAATCGTTATTTTGTAGCAGCAATGAAACAGCCAAGAATTGAGGATATGATGGACAACAAACAGGGCTCTTTTTATAGATACAAATGGGAAGGAAATCCTGGCCACTTTCAACGAAATTACACACCAAAGCCTTCTCAAGGAAATCCTGGCTGTTCTTCAACTAGGTAGTAGTAAGTAGTCTCTCTCTTTTTCTTTTCTTTCTTTTTTGCGAAAGTAAGTACACAGCACAAGTCTGATTAGGTAGCCAGCATGAGCAATATAGAGGGTGTGGCTACGAGATAATATGGCTTAGCAGAGGTTGCAGTGGCACAATCCGGCGGCCGCCATTATTTGCAGCCGAAGTGTAGGCGGCCCACTTGTAAGATCGGTGATGGAACTGTGCGCCGACGGCGGGGGCGGGAGGAGGACGACGACCCGGCGCGGCGGCTTGCAGACCGGGAGCCTCGGCTCGTCCCGCCTGCCGGCGTTGATGAACCCCCCTCGGGGAAGGTGATGTCGATGTGCACAACCGTGGGCGAGGAGGAGGAGGAGCTCCCCTCGCCCTTCTTCTTCCTCCGCTCCTGCTTGAAGGGGACCTCGATATCAGCGAGCAGGCGCCACAGCTCCTCCGTGGTAGGCTCCGGCTCCTGTGACGTTTTGTATCACCCAGTCATCATGAGAGGAAAAAAACAACCGATCCAATCCATCAGTACGGCTGTTATTGTCAGTTTACTTTGGTGTGCTGTGTGTGTGCCCTTAGGGTTCAGATCTAGCATGCAGCTCTATTGTTTTTTTTTGTGTGTTATTTTTAGACTGTTTGCTTATGTTCATTAGTAACATCCTCGATCAGTAATCATTCTGTTGACTTGTCTGACTGTCTCTGTGCATGACATCCGTCACTTTTATTTACCTCGTCGTGTTTGTCCATCGTGGCCACCAGCTCGCCAAAGAAAGTCGTTCATTAACTGAAATCATTAGTCACAACGCAGACGATCAGATCGCAAGCAGGCAGCCCTAGCTAGGAACAAGAAGGACCGTCGATAACTCACCTTGATGTCGTCGTCGTTGTCGTCCGCCGAAGGGTCGTAGAGCCCGGCGTCGTACATGGCCCTCTTGGTCGGGTCCGACAGCACTGCCGCCACAGATGCATGCACACGTGCACAGATAAATGTTATTACAAGCAAACGATCGATAAATTCAGCGTTTCGTGGTAGAGAAACGGACCCTTGTAAGCTTGCTGGATCTGCTGGAACCTGGCGGTGGCCTCGGCGTCGTCCGCCGCCTCCTTGCCCCGCTTGTCGGGGTGCCACTTCTGCTACATACAGCGAAGAAAGAAAAACCAAAAAAGTCACCGTTTCAATAATCTGCAAGTAGCTAGGAGCAGCAGCTTAATTTAACGACGGCGCGTGCGGGCACTCACCATGGCCAGCCTGAGGTAGGCGGTGCGGATCTCCGAGGCGGACGCGCCGCGGGAGACGCCAAGCACGGCGTAGTAGTCCGGCACCCCCGACTTCCCCGCGCCTCCGGCCATGGCTCCACAGGAAGAAGGCTGTGCGCTAGCTCTCTGATGAAGGCAACTCGCCGAGAGGGATGCCTCAACAGGGTGCCAGCCCCCCCGTTTTATAGTTGCCGGGCACGCGCGGCGCGCGCCTCGCCACTGCAAAATATCTTGTGGCGCGCGACACACCACCGGGATCGCGGCGAGGCTCCGGGCTGCAACGGACGCCGGGCAGGCAGCAACGGACGCGAGCCGAGGGAGCGGCTCCGGGCACGTCACCGCGGCTGGACTTATCTGCGCCCGGGCGCCACCGGCCGTGACACTTGTACGCCGAGCGGGAGATCCTCGCGGATGCCCGGGTTGGCGTTGCCGTCGGTAGCGCGCAAGTGAGCTGGCGCCGCGGTTTTGTGCGAGGACCGGCGGCGCGGCGCCGGATCGGATGGAGCGAAGGTGGTTTGGGTTGAGGGTGGCTTGGACGGAACATGTGTGTGCTCTAGATAAGAGGATATGGATGGAGGTCATCGATATGAGGTGATTAGTGATCTTGGACACTTTTTTCTGGATTTTGGGAAGAAGTGTTACCCTGCTTCTTCTATAATGTATATGGCTCGCCGCCGGCGAACGATAATGTTAAGAGAACATGTCGGCGAATGAATAATGTTCAGAGAACACGTCGGCGACGACAATGAGAGAATGGAAGTAGTGGAGGTAGATAACACTTTTTTCCGCTAGGCAGTGGATCGCCACGGAAGAAGAGCTACACAAAGAGGAGAATGAACGATGAACGAGGTCGCAAGGACGTGAGGCGAAAAGAATGGCGTGGGAAAGTGATGGTGGCGCTTGATGCGAGTGTTGTGGTCAAGACGGAGAGGAGCGGAAGTGGAGGGCAAATGTGGTGAAATGAAGATCGGAAGGGGTGTCCTTTTATATACCGTCCACGCGCGGATGTCGCGTGTCGTGCTCTAAAAACGTCATCACACACGTCATATCAACTATTGCAATGTTGAAACGTCTATCTACAACGTAAGGCACGGGGCCCAAATAGAGATGGTGGCGTAGAGCCAAAGCGCTTGAAAAAAAAGGTACATGGATACCTTCTACCTACAATGTAACATTGTGGCCCAAAAAAATCTTGAAACTAGCCCAAAGCTGATATCCACACTACTAGAATCCTAAGATTCTCCTAATGTCTCAGCTCTATTGCCTTATGCCCAAACTATGTATGATTAGTAAAAACTAAAAGAAAAGCATGATTTAATTCTTTCTTTTTTACTCCACCTGATTTAAAATAATTGTTGTTTTAGATTGTTTAAAAAACTTTTCTATCCATCATTTTCAAATATTTGTATTGCTTAGTAATATAAGATTTATGTTATTAGATTCATCAAGAGAAATACTTCCATGATATATAATTCACATGTTACAACACTACATAAAATTTTACAAATTGATGGTGCTGAGATGCTTAACTTTGATCAACCTAGAACTGCGATTATTTTGAAACGAATACACTATCACACATTGTAATTATTTTACCATATTTGCTAGCTTTGCCTTGTCTTAACATCACAGTGTTCATTATTGATGTCAGGATAATACTTCTAATTAGCTAACAAAATTGACGACACGTAGCACAGAAAGATGGGCACAAAGAAAAACCCTGGAAATATGCGACTCTCGGGAACTGATTTCGGGTTGAAGGACATTGCAACTGACTACACGTTCGTGATTTTGTACATCAACAAAGTCTTTGTAACTTAAAAATGACCAATAAAATAGGAAGATAAACACATTAACGGAATGAACCACTATGTATCTTACAATTCAACCATGCAGCATGCATAGATGTATTATGAAATGAACACATCATCTTCCAAGCTCTGGTGGAAAACTGAGGCGCGCGCAGGGGGGGGGGGGGGGGGGGGGGGGGGGGGCATGAGCCTCTCTCGCAGCCAAATAAAGAGCAAGGGCATCATGCCTCATGCCTTTCTCGAAGGAGAAAGCAGAAGAGCATCAAGCAAGGGTGTCGAGGTAGATAAATAGAGTTATCCGAGAGGTGGACCTACCCTAGTGAAGATCTTCTGCGACTTTGGATGCTTCGCTGCTTACAGCGTTATCATGTTTATACACTCAAAAGAATGTGTCCCGGCCTAACAGTTTTTTCTTCTTTTCTTTATTTGTATATCCTAATTGAAAACTCTATAGTATATCTCACTAAGAATTAATCCCCATTGATATGCATATGGATTTTGCAAAAAGAAAAAGAGAAACAAAACCATAGCTGAGAGGACAACGGCATGCATGCGCGGTCAAATCTCCAATATCCCGCTATCACTAACAAGGCCAGAACCACTACTGTCGCCCCGCTCGCCGGAGTCCAAGACCAGTTCATAGTGAAACACCTGGAGCAGTTGTGCCAGTTCATAAAGACAAACCACACCGTGCGAGCGCTGCACCAACAATGGCGGCAGACCACCTCCTGGGCAGAGTGTCCGACCTCGTGGCCGCCTGCACCCGGCGCGTCTCGCGCGCCACCCGCCGCCTCCTCCGTCACGGCGGCCGCAAGACGACGAAGCAGCCGGCGCGCGTGGCGGCGTTGAGCGCGCGCGTGGAGGCCGACGACGCGGCCCTGTGGAGCCGGAGGATCCTGATGGGGGAGCGGTGCCAGCCGCTGGACTTCGCGGGCGCCATCCACTACGACAGCTTCGGCCGGCGGCTGGCACGGCCGCCCACGCCGCGCTCGGCGTCCTCCCTGTCGTGCCGCTCCTCCGACAGCATCGCCGTCTCCGAGGCCGTCAGCTATCTCGAGAACAATGACGTCGTCTGAACTGTCCCATGGTGACAAGAGCCTCTCTCTGAATTAGCACGTAATTGCTTTCTTGTCGTGTCGGTAAAGGTTGAAACTCGATCGTTGTTTTTCCCCCATCTTCTTGCGGCTCAAAATGCATGGTAGGAGCCGCTAGCACTGTAAATACCGTGTTGTTGTTGGAACGAACCGCGATTGATTGATAATGGATAAATTCAATCGGACGCATTTTTGTTCCTTCAATTGCCGTCGCCGGAGAATGTTCATCTCTAGTTCGGCAACCGTCGCCGGTCGCCGCGTGACCTCCAACGATGGCGGAACTATAGACGAGGTGTTAGATCGATACGAGGTGTACGGCGAAGGGTGAGGATCGAAGGACTGAGGCAGAGTCGTCTTTTTTTTTTTTTTGAGAGGAAGGCAGAGTCGTCCTTCATTGCGCCGAACGGCTGGGCCACGGCGGGCATGTTTCAGGAAGCCCAAGCTACGGCTGCCGATGGCCTAGCCCAACGTTTTCTTTACGTCGAACAGACACTGAGCGAAGGTTGAAAAAACAATGAGCCAAGTTGAATTGATGATAGCAGTCAGTGCATGCATTCCCTGTTGTGAGTGAAAATGCAGTTCAAAATACAGCCGAAAAATTGCACAAAAAACAGATGCATGTCGTTGTCGGTATCGATCATCAGTGAGTCAGTCTCAATGGATATGCCCATGCAGCTACACACATACACAGGTGTCAGGTGATGAGGAAATTGGTCGGAGAAGCAGATTTAGAAGCCGGCGCGGGAGCTGCCGTCCTTGGCGTCGTCGGCGGTGACCGGCAGCTCGACGGTCTTGGTGGGCGTGGACCCGTAGTAGCAGAAGTAGAGGATCAGCTGCGCCAAGCCCAGCAGCGTTCCTAACCCGTTCGGGATCTGCAAGAACATGCATGCAGCGTGATGAAGATGTATAGATAGATGTCGGAATTATATTGACGCCACGTACGGTGGAGAATGATCAGAAGAACAAAGGGGGATGAAGAAGCCCAACGCACCGTGATGAAGATGTCGAAGCGGATGAGCGCGTAGGTCGTCCAGCAGATGCCGTTGAGGAAGCTCACCAGCGACAGCGTAAAGGGCATGTACTCCACGCTCTTGGTCGTGATCACTTGCCTCTGCAAATTTATATACGGGCAACTTGTTAGTGCTAGCTAGTATGTTACAAGCATACATGAAGCTTGTTGCAGATTGATAATTAAGCTCCCATCGACGATATAATAGTAATTGATTAGTCCGCGCTCTCGCGTACGGCGTACCATGATGGTGAGCGGCGCGGCGTACATGAGCGTTCCAAAGAAGACGCAGAGGCTGCCGACGATGAGCGATCGCTTCTCGTGGGTGCCGGCGCCGAGGATGACGCCGGCGACGACGGCGGCGAGGAAGACGAGCTCGACGGCGAGGACGCCGAGCATCTTCGCGCGCTTGGGTTTTGGGGCGTACGCGAAGTAGATGGAGAGGTACGCGACCTCGATGGCGAGGCCGGTGCCGTTGATGGTGGCGACGAGGATGCTGTTGGGGTGCACGACGGGGAGGCCGTAGAACACCCACAGCCCGCAGTTGAGGAACGTCGCCAGGTACGGGTCCGGCACGTACGCCTCCACGTCCCGCTTCTTCACGATCTGCACGAACGTCGGCAGCGGCGACAGGAACAGCCCGAACGAGATGAAGTTGCCTGCACACGCCATTATTGATCACCATCAGTTTGCTCACCGTCACATATATGCATCTGTGTACATATGGAACGAAGAAGAAGGTTGGGGCACGCACCGACGATGCCGACGATATTGCGGACGGCGTCGGGGTTCACCATGGCTGCCGCTCGATTTTGATAGCTAGGCTCCTTGCGCGTGTTCTTGCGAGGATGCTGGAGAGTATTTGTAGACGCGAAATGGCAACCACCGCGCGCGCGCAGTTAACAAGCTTGATAACCTGATTCTGTAACTAATCAAGAAACGCCGGATAGGATTATCAGTTGGTAAGGGGAGAGGCCTCTGCCTTCCTTCCTCCTCGAGCTACTACGGTAAGGATCGAGTCGGAACGGAGAGGCAGGGGCACGGTTACGGCTGGCCCCATTGGAGCTGCCTTTATAGCTAGCCGAAATGCAAGGTGAACCATGCTGCGTGTTGTCGGAAAATAGGCCATGGCATGCTTATTTGAGCTCCCTTTTTGCTGGAGAGACATGTTTCCAATGCACTTGTTTGCAGGCTGGTGAGATGCAGATCAGAAACTGGCTGGCTGGATAGGGTGCATAATTAATAGGCGTGGATGCTTGAATTGCGCAGAGCCGGTCACTCTGAGCTTTTATCCAGTGGTTCGTGGCGGTGGTTATCCATATTGTATCGGCTTTGCCTGCTGTTCTGTGGGATTGACATGTGGACCAGGTGCTCATCAGCCGCGTAGCCACGGAACTCTAGCCGTCTGATGGATCGATCCATCGATGCGCGACTATGGGACTAGTTTGCTTATGTGGATGATGGAGGCACACGCGATTGGCATGTGCTGTAGCAAAGCGATGGTTTCGCGATTTCGGTGCGTGGGCATCGCATGCATGAGCCGGCCAGCGAGAGTAAGTAAGCACTCATGAGTGGCCTCACGATAAACGCGCGTTCCAGCTTCACTTCCTTGTTTCGCGAATAAATAAAAGATCGTGCGATCGATGCTGTTACAAGCTCCTCGCATTATTCATGCTTCTTAGCTTATCATCATCCGATCAGTCCAAACTAAGTTCTAACTTAGCTGATCATCACGATAAACTGCTGATTCATCATCCCTCTAAATTATTAAAGTTGACACAGGGTGATGTAGCAGGATATATTGTTTCTTTCTAATTAACTTGGGATACATGCACCATTTGAAACTTCAGAGTTCGAGATTTTGTTTTCCTTTTTCAATCCGTAAAATTTGGTTAATTATTATGCGGAGTTTGAACGTCGTGTGTTAGGTTGTATGATACAACTTGAATCCATCCGCGGCTTTGTTGGGCGTCCAAGACCCGTGATTTTACGAATATGTTGGCTTTGGGTCTGGCTTTCCACGGCCCAAGCCTGCCTAAAGAAACGCGACGTGTATGAGTCAATCATTCACAGTCGTCGTGCAGGCTAGGGCTGTGCACGGCGCCATAAAATCCTGGACGCGGCAAGCCAAGAACAGAAAAGAAGCCAAGAACCGATCCGGCGGAAATCAGATCCCATATATCCGGTCGGTCGATCTAAAGCCGCCGGCCATGGGGAAAACGCCGGAACCTCCAGACGCCGCGGCGCGCGCCGCGGGAGTCGGTGAACGCCAGGCTGACCTCGGCGAAGTGGAGGCCGCACACGTACGCGCTGAAGGTTTGGAAGGAGTCGTCGGGGCCGGGGACGCGGCCGGCGGCGACGTCGGGGGAGGCGGTGACGGCCAAGATGGGGTAGTCGGGGATGACCGCCGCGGATGACCTCCAGCTCTGACTCCATGTGTGCGCCCACACGTCGACGATCTTGCCGTCGCCGCCGCCGGCGGTGGTGGCAACTGCACGGCGATGCCGCCATTGGAGGGAGAGGTTCCCTCGGCGACTTCGACGCCGGCCACCTCCGCTTCTTCGCCGAGGCGGGCGTCGAGGCGCCGGCCGTGCGTCGAGCCTGCGCCACGCGCCTGGCCGGGGCGCTCATGACCTTGGAGATGCTCCTCAACCCCAGGGTCCCCTGGGTCACCTGCGACGGCGCCGCCGACATGGCGTACCTGATGAGGTGCTACACCCTGTACCTGCCCCGCGAGCGCTACAAAGTCGTCCCGCTGCTGAGGACCTTCTTCCCCGCCATGTACGACCTCAAGGTCCTCGCCATGCATGGCGAGCTCACCACCGATTCAAGTATTAATGAGATCATCCTCCAGGAAGAACAAGAAGAAGAAGCTCCCGCGCTGAACGCCACCGTCATGGCCGCGTTCGCCGGATGCCTTGGCGACCCGACGGCAGCGGCGCGGATGGAGACGTACCGTGGGATTCTGTTCGGGTTCGACGATGACGATGAAGACAGGCCACCCATGGTAGCGTTACCCCCATTCAGTTGCGACCCGGCGCGGATGGAGAGATACTACTGGATGTTTGCCATGCTCGACCACGACGAACTGAGCGCAGCCATAGGGACCTGCGGAGAACTCCCATCGACACCATACGTGCAGCTGCCACCGATGCACCCGGCTGAGCAGTTAAACTGCTGGAGGTTGGCGCGCCACGCGTAGAGAGGGCACACAAAACAAAAGTTGTACAAAAGGTACGACCTACTACTATATCAAATTATCAATTGCCCTGAATCTATGTGTTGTCAGAAAATCCTCTTATGCACGCAGTCATCATTGGTTTCGAGATTACTTGCTATGCAGAACTAATGAAAGATGGCAAGCTTTTGTTTAACATGCAACTCCAAAAGAATAGCAAAACACGATGTAGAGGTTGGGACGCTTTTATTTGCTTGATGAAATAAACTTTCCTTTATCTAAAAATGCAAACAGGATAATCCAATTTCGGACTGGCACCTCCGCCCAGTATCCTAGCAGCTCTGCAATCCGTTCACACCCGTCGATCCATGTTTGATGAGGTTGCGACGTTGCGTGGCAAAGCAATCAAGGTGAGTGACAGGAGAGGAGGGGGCCGGACAGAACAACAAGACAATGTCGCCTCTAATACTCAGTAAAGGTAGAAGTGAATTACATGATTCAGCGGCGGCGCTCCAAAACTGCTAGACAGAACGAGGAGGAAAGAGGCGAGGGAAGAGGACGGGAGGGGAAAAACTGATGTTTTGCGCGCAGGAGATTTTTGGAAATTTGCCGAAGTGCGGTAGTGGGAGGAATTGATGCCTTTGGATCGGCATCCAGCGTTTGAGGTGGGCTGATTGCACCATTTCACGGAATAGGCTGATTGCACCATCTCAAGGGAATCCCTTCCGCTTGGAAGGCCACTGGATTGAGATCGGAAGGCCATTGTAGTTTCTTTGCACTATTGCACCAAATATTTCCCCAACATAAGCAGGGGCGAGGCTAAAGGCGCAATCTATCTACGCCGCAACCCTTACACCCGCCGTCCTCTCTCCCTTCCACAAAACCCTAGCGACACATCACCAGTGTTAGCACACCGGCATGCGATGTTCTTTCTCTGTACATGTGGATACCGTAAGAAGAGGCGTCAACGTGGGGTTGATCGGAGGCTGGATGAGGAAGGCGAGACTGATGCGATCGTTTACTTCCTCTACATCGATGCGTGACTCCGTTAGACCGAGCTACTCCAACAACGCTTCCGCTTCGCCTGCGCGTCTAGTGGTAATGATCCATGATCACCTTCTCGATTGGTATTCCTGGTTACGTGGTAGATAAATTTGTTTTATGCTAGCGTAACGTACCTCATTCCCTAACAATTTGTGCTATCAACTTTTCTTGTGTTAGTTTAGTTTGGTTGTTATCCCCTCCTCACCAAGGTTTGCAAAACCATTGGTAACTGGTCGGTTATTGCGGTAACCGGACTTACCGGTCCGGTTCGGTTTAGTCGGTTTTATTCGATTTTTGAGTTTGAATTTGAAATAAATTTGAAAATTTGACGAATTTTGTTCGTTTTGATCGGTTTGACTGGTTACCGGTCTTACCGATCTGGTCTGGTTGGAACAGTTCGATCGGTAAGGCAAACCTTGCTCCTCACCGTGCACCTTCAACTCCAGTGAACCACCAGCCGGCCTTGCGTTGCAAGCGTCCAGTAGAAAGACGGGTTCCCTCAGCGGTAAAAAGAAAAATCGTGGTTGCTTGATGCATGTTAACGACGGGAGATACTTTTGTGGTGTCTGCCGACATGATCTGGTGGACGTACGTATCAGAGAACATCCATTCTAATTCTCCAATTTATATTTAGCACTGAATGGCACTTAATCGTCTGCGTGATCTGGTGGACGTACGTATCCGGCCGATCCATCGGAAATCGACACGGAATTCTGCAAGCACACATACATGCGCATTGAAACTCTGCATTGCATACGTATTTACCTTGTATACATCTAAGTTGTAGACTACTACAAATTGTTCGGGGTCGATTGACCGAGAGACCTGCAGCACTGAGGTGAAGGATTCGAGCCTGCAGACTGTGGAATACAGGGGCTATATACAACTTGTGCGGCACTCCTGATTTCATTTGAGTTGAACCAACAATGACTCGCAAACATGAGCAACAAAATTAGTATAAGAGCCACCTTTTTCTGAACTGAAACCTCGCGCCAAAACAGGACCAACAAATAAACTGAATTCTCCTGCAATTCATGCAGCACTCACGCGCCATTATCACAAAAGGCATCTATGCAACACTCAGTTTTGGATTATCAGAGAACAGACATCGTTATCAGCAAAAACATAGATCTCCGCAACATCCATGCATAAGAGTTGATCAGTAGAAGGCTTAACCATGATGCTCCACCCACAGAAGTTCATTCACATCCACCAGTACATGACCGCCACCAGTTTGGAGCATGGTAGGACAAAACAACAACACCAAAAGAAACCATACAGGATACACATCCTACTGATTTTGTCTCTCTGCAGATACTAAACACCTTGCAGACAGCGGACCTACTCGACTGCCATCAGAGCGTGATACTTGTCAGGTACAAAATCTAACCCAAAGAGGCTGACCTTGATGTGCCAGCACTGCCTAAGCCTGGAGAGGCCGCTGGGGCTGGGCAGCAGGCGGCGAGCAGTTGACCATTGTGATCCAAGGCCCGCCTTGGGAAATTCTGATGGCCGCACATTTTCATGAAGCAACTCAGTGTTTGGAGCAGATCAGAGCCATCCTGCTCCTGACCACCTTGAGGCTGGTGCACTAGAGGAGTGACAACCCATACCTCCGTGCAATCGTTTCCAGATTATCAGAGAATGCATGGGACAAGATGGCAATGTCATACAGATTCTGAAGGTGAATCGTGCGGGCAGACAGATAGTACTGGAACAGTCGTGGCATGGGATGTGAATTGAACAAAATATTGATCAAGAATGCTGCCGTGTAGGCTCCTCGGAAGGTAATCCATGCAATGGATGGGTTGCCCACCAGCCCAGATGAAATTAAGAACTCTGCGAAAGATGCAGGAGGGATGCATTCTTCAGGCTGAGGCATCATCAGCTGGTTTCCCTCCAGTTCACCTTCACATCCAGATGCTGCTGCTTGGATGGAGTCACCCTTCCTGAAGTGGAACAGCCATATGCGGCCCCAAGCAAGGTCGCCAATGCCGTTTGAGAAAGCAAACATAAGCTTTACATATTCTGCACACTTGAGATCTTCAGACATGCCAGCATAACAGCTCTCGGCGTCCGGACTGGGCAGACGAGGCAAGTGGCCTGGTATGTGAAGCTCAGTAGCAACGAAGGGATAATAATGGCACATTGACTTTATTCGATCGAACTCTGAATTCATGTTGTGCCGCCGAACGTCGACAAGGGTCACGTCTCCGTAGGAGCTGGTCAATGTAGCTGGCCATATGATAGCCGGTTCCTTATCATTGATGCACGCAAGCTTTCCGAAACGTCTCATGACCTTGTCCCTGCCATGCTCGCCCTTTATCTTGAAGAAGCAAGCTAATGTCAGCAAAGCATCTGACCCGGCTTGATGAGCGCCTCCAATTCGTGTTGCCTTCAATTTTTCCGCTACAGCTTCGAGGCCCCCGAATAACTTCAGTTCACTTGCGATCACTTTGAGATCAAAGAAGCTGGGGAACTTCTTGGCGAACAAATTGATGAAATTCGTCCGATCTGAAGGCAATCCGACACAAGTGCCAAGGATTTTCAGAAGAAATCCAACATCTGCCCCTCCCGAAAAGCAATCCAGTGCACGTGACCATCAGCAGACTGGATCAAATGAGCAAATGTCTGAGATGCAATCCAGTGATTGATTCCATGGAGTCGATGTTCTTCCAAATCAATTCCAGATTTCCCAAGGAGCGCAATGGAACCTGCATCGTAGGCCCGAGCTTGGGTATCGATTCTGAAATTGAATTGCCACGCACGGCCCGGAACGACACCGTGTTCGTCGCAGATGGCAACCCCGAGCTGCACCATCTCGCCGCGCGTCACCTTGGCGAAGACTTGCCTGTACGCCTCCTCAGGTTTGAGAGGGTAGGGCGAGCCGAAAGTGCCGCACTCGGCGAATTCCGTGTCGATGGCGACGAAGGGGTAGTAGGGGAGGAGCGCGAGGATCTCCGCCACGCGCTGAACCTCTTCGCCGTGCCACACGTTCACAATCTCGATGTTGCCGGAGAAGAGTGATTTCGCCGCAGGGAACATAGGCATCGAGGGATGATAGTGGTACGGAGGAGCACCAGGTACGGGCATGGCCATGGAGGCACGGTGAGAAGGCGGTGGCGTCACCACGGCGGGGACGAGGGGCGCGGGGTGGCAAGGAGGCGGCGGTGGCGTCGTCACGGCGGGGGCGAGGGCCTCGGGGTGCCGAGGAGGCAGCGGCGCCATGGAGGGACGGCGAGAAGGAGGAGGAGGCGGCGGCGGCGGCGGAGGTGCGGCCATGGCGGTGGTGGCGCAGCGCAGGGGTTTTGAGGCTGTTGGCGTCTTGGGCTTTGCGACACGAGCGAGTGGGTTTCTCTGCTTCCGTTCCAAATGGGGATTTTTCTTTCTCTAATTTGGCCGCTTCGTTCGTGCGTTCGTATTGCAAGAATGATCAGCGAACTTTGAATTTTTTTTCCTTGTTTGCAAGAAGCCTCAGATGATCCCCGAGAAATGTAGTACTCCATTATTACTATCTTGTTGGTACATTATGTAGACAAATGGTTCCACTGAATGAACCACATCTGCTTTCATTGTTTCCCTAAAATGGAAATGGATCCGTGCAATGCTTTCCCAAAAAGGGGGCAATGTTTCTGATAAAAGGTTCCGACCATGTTAACATTGCCAACTTAAGCTTGAACACATATTTTGTTTCCCAACCCTAAGCCGCTTAATTATCCATTTGGGAAAACTGTATGACCACGTACAAGGAATTGATATCAGAAAAAATAAGCACACTTGCGCTGCTTGCTATGGTGAGCACGTTCTGTCAACGCGCCTCTTGCTGTATTGCAACCAGCGAAGAGGAGCTTTCACTTGGAGCAGGCCTACCGATGTACCTCTCTGTCCTGATGAACTTGTTGAAACATCAGGGCAGGGCAGCAAGTTTAGCAGGCTGAATGTGACATCAGTTCACAAATACAATGCATCATAAGTGCACTTATGACACAGGAGCTCTGACTTCATTAAGCAGGGGAAAAAAATGTACAACCTGGTATTTAAACCAGATAGACAAACAAGCGGAAAAACAAAAGCTTAGAGCAGAAACGAATCCATCCGAAAACAGGGAGGACAGCAGCTCTATTAAAGAAGATTGAACAGCCCCATGCATCTGTAATCTTGGAATTCTATCATCCACAGAAAGGAAAAGTCTTGGAATTCTATCTGGCGATCATCAATATCAGAGCATACAACACCAGTCCAAGTCTATTGATGGATTATTGTAACATTTACAGTAACCTATTCTGCTATGAGTTCCTTTTTACACCAAAGCATATACATCATGGGCTATTGTAACATTTTACAGCAACTAATCTGCTGTGAGTTTATTTTTACGTCAAATCATATACACTGTGTACTATTTTGTAATATTTGCAGCAACTATTCTGATTTGAGTTTCTTTTGGGAGCTACCAGTTAGAATTATCTACTCCAGGCTGAGATAAGCTCGCTGGACTGTTCTCCAACTTGCGCTTTTTCCTGCAACATGAAACAAAGTAGAATTGTATATCAGAGCTTAAAATAGGCAACGAGCTGGCTGGAAACAGTAGGGATTTCTAGCCAGGACCCCTACCTTCTTTGAAAAAGGTTTTGCTTTGGTTTAACAGTAGTGCCATGAAGCTTGCTACTTTTGCCTTCATCATCCGGGCCTTGATCCAGTGATCCGTTTGATGCGCGATCTGGAGACTGAACAGGGAGGGGGATTATTCAGGCCTAATCATGTACCACTATTCCAGGCACGTTCATGGAAAAAAACCCATTTACCACTATGTCCAGATAAACTGGACCAGGATATTTAGCTGGCTGAATTTGACATCAGATTACAAGACAAGGCATCACGAATGCACTTATGGTACCAGAAGACTTAACAACTTACGCTTCTTGCGTTGTGATGGTGTAATAAATCTTTGGATACGTTCGGCCCTCTCATTTTATCATGAAGCTGAAGAAGCAAGTTGTCATCGTCACAAATCACTCGAAGCTGCAACAACAAATCAACTGGGTCAGGCTATTGGAAGTTTGTAAGGCGAACAAGCACATCAACTCAATGAATTAACAGGCATCCAAACACCAACAAGACAGACTAATAAGCATCTCTATGCTCTAATGTGCATCGCACACTGAACTAAGATTACCTGAGTAATAACTTGCACTATAAGCTTATCTAGAGTAAAGAGTACATAGGATCTTGGCCCAAGGAAATTCAGGCAGTCCCCCTCAAAGTTGGAACTGTCGGTAGAGCCATTAAGCAGTTTCAAGAGTTCCCCCTTAAACCTGCCACAACCAACGATAAAACAAAATGAATTTAGAACATTTCATGAGTCACAAAATAATTCTGCTCCAATAAATTGGTTAGAATCAAGGACATTACTTTGCATATAAATCACAGGCGTCCGAACCCCTCGACAGAGCTTTGGCGCTTGCTTCTCTTGAAAGAACCTTTGCGACTAGTAGCCTCTCATACAACATCTATCATACAATGGAGGAAAAAACTGAATTGTAATGTGAATAAGATATAAAGGTTGGATAGAACAAAAAATGGTGCTGCTTCTAGTGCAACCTTCATTCGTCCATATAACAAGGCATTAGTATTGACACTGAACCGCAGATAGTGTACATTAACATGTCATTTAACTTGGCAACAAAAATAAAAGAATGGTCAAGGTAACAATATAAAATGCTGAAATACCTGGTGAAGCCTACAGAGCATAACCAGAGAACAACAAGTTTTAGCACCTTTTACATCACACGCTTCAGTTACTCTTTTGGAATACGCTAAACTGCCCATTTCAACATTGGAGCCTTCTCTTGATTCCTGCCGCATGTCAGCTTTATTATCATGCTCACACATACTACGTTCTGGGAGCCGAAAGCCCAACCCATCTCCACCGGGGGCAGCAACATCGTAACTTGCTGCTCTGTTCAAAGGTCCAAGCATGGCGTCCATCTGGACGTTTGCTAAACAAGGTATGAACTCACCCTCTTCAATCTCCACCTTACAACCATCGTCTATAGAAGTAGACTTATTAGACGTATTTCCAAGACATTCACCTGTCTGAAAATTAAAAAACAACAGAATGTGTTATCTTTACTCGATATATGATATTGAGCATCCATGAAAGCAAATATTTCTGCAAGTTTGAAATCAAAACAAGAAGAGTGTAAAACCATATATATACATATATATACCTTAGAAGATAAAGGAAAATTCTTTGCAAGAAAAGCACTGAGGATGCTTTTGAGGAATTTTTTGCTGAGGCCACAACGTTCACAAGCTTCTGTTGGGGCTACAATACCATTCAAATTGAGCAACTGACAATTTGCAGAAACAAATGGTTGTACTAATTTCGTCCAAATCATCACTGGCTTCTGTTCAGAAGAATATTTTTTATGATATGCATAAGCAACAATGCTGTTTATGTCCTCGTGGATATGAACATCAGTATAATTATGCGCATCATCTGAAGCCAAGCGAGATTGGTTGTTACAAGAAGAAGAGAAATGTTTAGCTCCAGCACTCAATCTTTTCATATTGTTTCCTTTGGCCTCAGCAAGCAAAGCTGCAAGTGATAACATATGAGAATAATGAACGTTAACAACCTGATGAGACAATGTAACGCAGCATAGCAATACTTAATACTAATTGCAAGTATTTCGTTGGACAGATCAAAACTACCTTTTGGTGTCATCCTCTTCGCATCCAATTGTTTGAACGATGGGCTGCGATAATCTAGCGATCTGTAGTAATTATCAGCAATAATACTTTTACATGTTTTATGCAAAGATAAGCGTGCCACCGACAAATCTTCTATCTTCTGATTTAAACGATAATGCAGAACAGCAAGACTGGCACTGGTATTCTGAGTCTCCGACAGAGCATCAAGCACGTCAAGGCCATGATCATCATACAGCTGTTCAATGCACCTCCTATGTAAAGCTTTGGAAAAGTAAAAAACAAATGAGAAATAACACCATTTAGTCCATTGAACAAAAAATATTGGCTTCATATACATGCACAGGTATCATTCTTACGAGATAGATGTTCTTGAATTTTCATATCGCTGTCAACGTGATCTTGGAGATTTCCAATAAAGTCAGCAGTTGCTCTAAAGCGCTGCAACAGCATGTCACTCTCAAACCTGAAAAATATAAATAATTATCTAAAGGTAAAGAGCATTACAATTTTTTTTTTTTTTATCATTCACGATCCAGTGACCGAGACAAAGTCACAGGTAGATGAAGGGGTTAAAAAAAAAAAACAAGCCAAGTAAATTAACAATTGGGTACTTACATGTCATCTTCACATTTGATAATGTTTTCTTCGTATTGGTTTTTGGTTCTGAACTTAAAGCAATCCTCAGTCCCAGAGGCAACAGAAACCAATGTATCGTTAAAAATAGACCGTCCCAGTTCAGTCCGGTAACTTGATTGAAGAGTTAAACACTGACATCGAGAATGATTTTGTAAGAATTGGTTGTTAGTGATTTTACATGGGAAGATTATAAGTCTGTAGGAATTTACATTCTCCGGTAGTAGGCAATAGCTAGCAGTGCATGGTGTGCAGATACTGAGGTCCACTTTTGGGGGTAATTCGTTTTCTCTTGAGGGACTCCAGTCTGGTAAGGGATCAATCTTGTCACCTTCATACTCTTCCGCGACAAGTGATTTTCCATCTCCTGTTGAAGTGAGTGAGAAGAACTTCAACACAAGGGGTTCACTTGAGTGAAAACTACAGAAACTATTAAAGATTTCAACATGATCTTAGTTCTAGCACATTACATATCGACACAATAAAAATATACACACTTTTTTTAATGTGAAAACAGATATACACACTTTCGGGTAATGGGTGTTCTCAACTAGATATCCTCCTTCTTAAGGTTACTGGGAATTATCATACAAATTAACAACGTAACATGTCGAAATGGCCTGTTTCTCTTTCAAGCAGAAAAAAGAGAGAAAGAACTGGCACACCTTCCTTTATAGGCATTTGAAACGAGTCAGGGATCCGTTGAGTGTGTTTTTTCCCCAAAGGATACTCAATTCCTTCATGGTTTTGATCACTGGGATACTCCAGTTGAGATACATTAGTGCTGATGTTGGTTGCTTTCATTCGGATAGCATCCAAGCCATAATTAGCATCTGGAGTAAAGCTTAAAAATGCCTGCACATGAAAACTGATTATCTAATAATGCCGTCCAATCACAGGAAAATGATACCATCTTTCTGAGAGAAAAATACTGGTCACGGAACATGTACTTCATAAGATGTGAAAAAAGAGAGTATTGTAAGTATGGATCTTAGAGTATGAACCGCATGTCGTCTGAATCATATGCAAAATAATGAGAAATGTTATGCATTACCTTGCCCATTGAACTAGGCTTTGGACTTCCACAAGGTTGCTCAATTGGTAGAGGCCCGCTAAGGTGAGGAGGCAGATAAGTTTGGAAGATTTCTATAAACTCTGGACAGTGACGCATTATTCTCTTTACCTAAAAACGCAAACGATTGTCAATTGACTGTCCCAGCTAAATTGTTATTGAAAAGTTCTGAAGAATAAGCACCTTTTCGTAAAGATCTTCAACGGTCATGGTCCTTGTCTTATTAAAGTGGCACAGAGTTAACAGTAAGTCATAATAATCTTTGTCAGATATAAATGGGGATGCCTGCATACTCAAAGGAAATATCAAGTCAGCAACAGGGAGGTCAGTTAATCATTATAATACGAATTAGATTTCCCAGGCAACCATGTATTTTTCTGAGCATCACCTTTACTTTCGCAATGAAAGTTTCTGGATCATGTGGTACTTGGTCATGGAAGGGGTCACGTGCTTGGAGAAAGTGATGGAAACTGTTTAAAAGGCCAGTTCGTCCGACAAAAACCTCTGACAAAATCTCCTTGGATTCTTCGATCGTGATTCCATCATCTGGATTCGCACTGCAACAAGTTGTACAGAGGAGAAACAATATTGGAACACAATTTAATGGCATTGCATAAGGATCACTGAGAGAGAGCAAAAACATGATAGAGGTGCAGACCTTCGTTTCACAATCTCCTTCGCGGTCTTGACGAGCTTGTCCTTGTATGCAGGGTCGCCGAGTTCCTCCTTAGCACGGACGAGGAACTTCACGGTCTCTATGCTGTGCGTGTCCAGTGCCCTTTTCAGACGATCGCTATCGCCGCCCGGCTCTTCGGAAGGGCCCATTTTCTGGACCAGCCGCAAACAATCTACCGTTGCCGCAAATACGCAAGCACCTGTAGTGCAAGAACATATCGATCAATAATGGTACGATCTAGGGAGTACAAAGCCCCGATAGCCTGCAGAAATTTCGCGGGAATTCAAGGACTAGGCACAGGTAAATCTCCACAAATTACACGGTAAACCCCAAGTACTCTTCCGATTCCACTCGTGATCTGACGAACAAGTCACGCGCGCAAAATCGGTCGGCCTTGGCGCGCGCGGGAGCGGGAGGAATTACACGCGCGAGATAAGAGAGGACGGAGAAGGCAAACTTACCGGATCAGAGATGAACTGCGGAGAAGGCCGAGATGGACGGACACAACGGAGGCAAGCGGCGGCGCCCTAGGAGCCTTCTGGGCCGCCGGTGTGCCGACGAGTCGACGACAACGTCGCGGGCGGAGGTTAGAAGGGAAGGAGGCGGGCGGGCAAGGTGAACCGTCACGAACGGGGATTAAGTCTTATATCGTGATGGGCTCATATAGCTGTATATGGGCCGTATGGGATTTAGCCTAGATAGCCGTCAAAGCCCACGAAAGCCCATCTTAGTTCCATTGCGCCACACACGACACCAACCAGGCAAACACTGGGTCTCTCTTCCCGGCGTCCGGCCGTTCGCCGGCGACGGACGCGCTTGCCCCTTCGGCAGTGGCACTGCTATCCGCAGCCTGCGGGAGACCAGTCGCTGGTTTCGTGGTTGGGCCCCATACGGAGCTTCTCGTGCCGGCGGCCCTCTGTCTCTCTTCCCCGTGATGCTGCGCCGCCGGTGGTTAGGTAATCCCCGCTTGTGATTCGTTTAGTTCCAGGTAGTGGAGGTTGGGAACATGCCTCCTCTTTCTCAGTGATTTGGTTCATTTTGATGAGCTGTGGTAATTTGCAGTGCTTGCGCAGTTCATGGCGGTGGTAGTGAAGGATGTGGGGACTACAGAATTAGGCTACTGTTTTCCTGTCACAGGTGAAGATAACTCATAAGCCAGTGTTTGATTTATTTTCCTGTCATGATGCTACGATGGACCCTACAACAGTAGCAAGCTGATGAGATTGTAGCAGCACTGTTCTAACTTTGCATTCAGTATTCAGTAACCATTTTCAGATGCTCCCCCAACAGTCATCTACGAAATGTTTCCACTTAAAAGTTTTCTGTCCCTAAATTTTTCAGCATCTATAGCTTATGTCATTGTCACCCATTACGGCTTTATGTGTCAACTAGTTTTATAACGACATCCTGTATTTTGTACGGTCAGATGAGGTATCACTAAACCAGCCTAAACTCTTTAATTAACATCATCGTTTCCTGTATTTTGTACAGGTATATGATTCAGGTGAGGGTATCATCTTGTTTAATTTATGTAAAGCTTATGAAATTAAACTTTTTTCTTTTTAGGTACATTGATTGGTGGAAGTTTCATCACCATTAACTATGTGTTTCGCTCTTAAATTAGAATGTCACCACAGGATGCTGCCATCAGTAATATGAACTTTGATCAATCATCATATATATAAAATTATGTAGACTGGCCATATATTTAGAAAAGGTACCAAGTTCCGAGAGGTCAGTTATATTGGCATGGCAGCCCTGCAATGCACGCATCTGAGATTAGAATGATGTTTCCTGAGCTATCATATCTTTGCCGCAGCCAATGATTTCCTAGACGGTAAACGGTAGACAGTCGGTCGACCATCGTTTAGGGTTTAAGGGTTAAACGGCTGTTTAAACGGGGTAAACGGATTAAACGGGTTTAAACGGGTTTGCCTAAACGGCATAGACGGTGGCCACCCGTCTATTAGACGCTGTTTAAACGGCCGTTCAGGCCGTTTAAAACAGAGGCCGCAGGCGCACGCCGCAAAAATAAGTATATGTTTGTAGAAAGGTTTATTGGATTGATATGTCAGCACTGAAATACATGGAAATTGTTTAAACATCGTACTAAATCTTCGTTGCAATGGCAACAATCGAAAATATGAACTGCCAACAAGTAAAGTTGCATCTTATTGCACAAAAGAAAAGCTCTCCAATCAGTACATGTTCAAAATTTTACCCTCTTGGCTATATTTCCTTGTAATACCTCATTTATACATGGCAAACAAAACTGCAGGCCATCATTTGTTTCTCTATATCCTCTTCTGCTTAGAGCATTTCATTAGACCATGGTCTCTCTGTCACATGTCTTTAATCTGTTCATTTCAATTCTCATTTGTAGCCTTGCTATCTGCAGTTTCTTTCCGCTTTGCCTTGAGGAACTCAAGCAGATCCTGGAGTACAACATCACTGTTCTCGTTCCTCATTAAAACCTCAGCAACCTCCGCAGGTGAGACCGCTACCTCCTGTATGGCCTGTTCGATTTCAGGGTACATAGCATGGTTTTCAACTGAGTGGTAGTTCCTAGCCAGAATTCTGAACGACTCTGGGGTGCAGTAACCCATGTGTATGTGCATGTCCATCCTGCCAGGCCTCAGCAGTGCTGGGTCGAGCCGCTCCCTGTAATTCGTGGTGAAGACGATGATCCTCTCCTCCCCGCTTGTCGACCACAGCCCATCAACGAAGTTGAGGAATCCAGATAGAGTGACCTGTTCAACAAAAGTCCAATCAGCATTAGTAAAAAAGCTTTCAAACCAACAAATTCAGGCTGATTGGCTAAGATTCTAACCTTGTCATCACTTTCTTCTCCTGCAGAAGTGGACTTGGCACGCTTCTCACTTTCATCCCTCTGTTGCAGGTCAATGCTGCAGTCAATGTCTTCAACAACAAGGATGGATCGGTTGCTCATCCCGACAAGAAGCCTCCGGAGGTCCGAGTTGCTTTTGACCTCAGTCAGCTCAAGATCGTATATGTCAAACTTGAGGTAATTGGCCATTGCAGCGACGAGGCTGGACTTGCCAGTTCCAGGCGGTCCATACAGCAGGTATCCACGCTTCCATGCCCTGCCAATCCTTCTGTAGTAGTCCTTCCTCTTGATAAACCTTTCAAGGTCGTCCATGACGGACTGTTTCATCTTCTTGTCCATGGCGAGCGTGTCGAAAGTAGAGGGGTGGCGAAGGTCGACTGCTGTCCAGGCGTCGTACTCAATCATGTGCATCTTGAGGTTTCTGTGCTGGTCCTTCATTGCCTTGGCCGTTGCCACGACGAACGGGAGGTACGAGTTGAGTGCCTTGTCCTTGTGCCTCTTGTGGAAGCTGATCTCGAAGCACTTGATCTCGTGGCGGCCCCTGATGCCCTTGGCACCGCCGGCACTGTAGTAGGGGCTCGTGCCGCCGGCTGCCCGGGTGGCGGCTCCCGTGGTGTTGTCGCGGGAGACGAGGCTCCAGGTGTACTCGATGCCGTCGTGGACGTCGACCATCTCCTCACCCTGCTCCATGCCGACCATGATGCCCTGCGCCTCGTCGACGCGGCTGACGCGGAGGCGCGGCATGTCGGTGCTGATCCGGGCGGCGAGGTAGGTGCGCGCGGCGTCGTAGATCTGGTTGGCGGCGAGGCCCTCGGCCTCGTCGATGACGACGGTGTGGCGCGAGGAGACGCGGGAGCGCAGGTAGCGCGCGCCGGCGCAGAGCAGGTCCCGCAGGTCGTAGGGGACCAGCTCGTGCACCACGCTGCTCACCATCATCGCCGTCGCCGCCACCGACGCGGCGATGGTGATGTACTTCTCGTAGCCCCCGCTCGACGACATGGCCACCTCTTGTCGATCTAGTTGTTTGCTACTATGCGACGGCGGTGGTGGTCGAAGCTGGCAGGGGTTGTTTTCTTGTGCCGTGCTTTGGGGGCGGGAGGCGGCGGTTGGTTGGGTTGAAGCTAGGGCAGCGTCGATAGATGATTGGATTTTAAACGTGCCGTGTCTGCTCTCTGCTGTAGTTCTTTCTTTTCTTATGGAGCAAGAAGACGAACTCTGTTTTTTTGGACTGAGCAAGAAGATGAAGTTGTATACGGACAGGACGATCTGGCTGGACCCGGAAGTGTGTAGTGTACACGCGTGCAACTAGTGTGACGATTCGACTTGGAGTGCCATTGGAACAGACGCCCAGGACAGGCCCGTGGGCCTCCAAAAGTCTTTCCTGGCCTGCTTCGGGCTCGTCCGTCCTGCACTGTGACTGCCGCTCCTAATGCACGCTTCTCCCACTCTCCCAGAGTCGCCAGATCTCTACACCTGCTTCTCTGCCGTCCAACTAGCCCTTGCGCGTGTTCCCCGTTGCCCGGTTGCCGGCCACGGGACCGCACGACAGCTCGGCGGGAGGTGAAGGCTGCCGGAGACGCCGCCCGCCGAAGCCAGAGAGCAGAACCTGTGGGTGCTCGTGTCCGAGGTAATTGCTAAGAACCCGTGCTTTTGCATGGTCAGGCGTTGATTCGCGTCACCTGCTCAGCAAATATCCGTGCTCCTTTGGTTACCGGTGTACCGCCAGTGACATGAACAGTTCTGCTCGGTTTGAATTCTTTCTGATCCTGATATTCGCTAGTAATACTTCTCTATTGATCCCCGAAGGCTTACATCCCCGACCACATTTGTTAGGAACCCAAAAGTGCAGTTACAGCTCTTCAAAATTGAAACACTACTGCTGTTTGCGGACAGTCGACTATTGCTTAATTTTGAAAGTGCACAAGCAGCACTGATAATTTCATAAATTTTTAACTGTAGCTTGTGCCTTAGTGTAAGGTAAAGTCACCTGGCATAATGGTTTCACTAGTTTGATAACTGGTATCTGTTTGATCTCATATGCTTGAAAATTGGGCAAGCAATTGAGGATAAAATTATTCATACTGCACTCAGTTGTTAGACGAAGAATAATTCGTGGAATTCTCATGAAAATATACTAGTCCTGGTTTACAAGAGTGCATTTCGTAAGGTAATGGTTTGTTTACAATTTGATGTAGTATGCCATACACTGATATTGCATACTCCCTCCGTTCGTCAAATGTTGTCGTTCTGATAGATCATTTGGGCTATGGTCAGTACAACCTTGCTGTCGGAAACAACATCAATTTCTGATCGGAGGGAGTATTGCATATACTTGCCGTTGAGAAATATTCAAATTTACAAAATCCTACTATGTACAATGTATAATTTGACAGTTTACTTGCTCTTGTGACAATATGCACAAAATCCTTCATATGCACAATTTTAAGTGCCAGTATTCCTACTCGAGACAGTGCTTAAAAATTTATGTGTGTGCACAATGTTACATACTAGTGCATCTCGTTGCTCTGGAACAGAACGTTGTTAATACTCACATATTACATGTTTTCCGCAGTACCTATCTAGATTATATGCGCACCTTCTGGTCTTTGTTAGTTTCCACTCCCGCCGCTAATTGCTCTTACCTCCTTTTTGTTCTGTTTTGTTGGAGGGAATTTGCTAGGGTCATTTTTCATCATTATCTCTGGCATCGTGCTTCTCATCCAACTGGTTATTTGCATCGTTGTTTTCAGTCTTGATCACATTGGCATCCTGCTTTTTTGACTTCAGGAGATCGACAAGGTCCTGGAGCGCCACATCGGTGTCATCATTCCTCATCAAAACCTCAGCAACCTCTGCCGGTGTCACCATAACCTCCTTGATTAGCTCCTCAATCTCTGGATATGTGACATGGTAGTCGATGGAGTGGTAGTTGTTGACGAGGATTTGGAATGACTCTGGGGTGCAATACCCCATGTGGATGTGCATGTCCATCCTGCCAGGTCGCAGCAGCGCTGAGTCGAGCCGCTCCTTGTAATTGGTCGTGAAGATGATGATCCGCTCCTCCCCTGTTGTTGACCATAGTCCATCAACAAAGTTGAGCAGCCCAGATAGTGTTACCTGTGCAGAATCAGGACATCCAAATTCCCGTCAGCATAGCCGCATATGTAAGAAAACAAGGGACATATCAAAATGAAGTATTCTTATTCCAAAGTTACTCACCTTGTCTTCTCCCTTCTTTTCTTCATTAGAATTTGACTTGTCACTTTCATCGCCTTCCTCCCGTTGTTTCAGCTCGATGGTGCAGTCAATATCTTCAACTACGAGAATGGATCGATTGCTCATGCCAACAAGAAGTCTCCTTAGGTCTGAGTTGGAGTTGACCTCAGTTAGCTCCAGATCATATATGTCAAACCTTAGATGGTTAGCCATGGCCGCGATCAGGCTGGACTTGCCAGTCCCAGGTGGACCATACAGCAGATACCCCCGCTTCCATGCCTTCCCAATCTTCTTATAGTAATCCTTTCTTTTGATGAACCTGTTAAGGTCATCAATGATGGATTGTTTCAGCTTCTGGTCCATGGCAAGTGTGTCGAATGTAGATGGGTGGTGGAGGTCGATTGGGGACCATGTGTCTGAGTACTCGTTCATGAATATCCTGAGAGTTCTTTCCTGATCTTTTATGGCCTTGGCTGTAGCCAGAATGAATGGGAGGTATGACTGAAGGGCTTTCTCCTTGTGCTTCTTGTGAAAGCTCACCTCATAGGAGTGGAGCTCTTGCAGATATCCGCTGCCGTTGCCGGAGTCACTCGATTTTTCTTGGCAGATGAGGCACCATTTGAACTCCATGCCGTCATATATGTCAGTCATCTCCTCGCCCTCTGCCATGCTGACCATCATCTTGTCATTTTCATCCATGCTGCTGACTCGCAGGCGCTGCTGCAAGCTGGCGTTGATGCGTGTCGCAAGGTAGGTCTTCACTGCGTCGTAGATGTGGTTGTTGATAAATCCATCATTCTTCTTCTCGATGATGATTGTGTGCTGTGATGACATGTTCGACCGCAGATACCCGATGCCAGAGAGCAGCAGGTCGCGCACCTCATATGGCACCAGCTCGTTCACCACGCCGCGCACCAGCATCAGGGATGCTGCGACGGATGCAGCCGTGGTGATGGTCTTCTTGTAGGACTCGATGACCTTGTCGTAGGACGCCATATGGTGGGCAAATTCTTGCTCCTCTCTTGCACTCTTTTTTTGTTTGTGAGCTCTATTCCTCTTTGTTCTTGATATGGAACAGTGGAATGAGAAGATGAGGCTTAGGAATGAGGGGGATGGCAGGAGATGGGAGGGTAGGCAGGGGTGGTGGGAGGAGTTGGGTGAGTTGAAGTGTTGAACCGGGTTGGAGCTTGGTGGTATTTATATGCGTGAGTTGCTGTGATCAAGTGGTTGATGACTTATCTAAAGGAAGAGGTCTGAATAGAGTAATAGTATGCCCTTTCAACTCCCACAAGCGTGGTCTTAGTCAGAGAAATAATGACATCACATAGCACACACACACCCTGATTTTTCTTGTAATGCAACAGGAACTTAACCCGCACCTTTTGCCACTTGATCCTATAATATATATAGTGAACACAACACCGAGTAGTATATCGAATTCAGAGTCATCGTTCACATATACAGGCTGTAATTCTACCGAATAAAGTGACAACAGAAAAGTATCAGCAGCATTTGCTTTATTTCCTTGGCATCCAAGCTTCCTCTGAAATTGAGTCTCTCTCTTGCAGGGTTGTGTGCGCTGCACGTTTCGTCCTGGCAACAAGGAAGCTTCTACCCAGGTCAGATCTGTGTTCATTTCCACCGTCCGCGTTGGCTGAACTCACATGTGGCGAATCGTGCTCCCCTGCTCCGTGCGGAGGAAGACTCGTCGACGTCCACGGACCATCAGCGTCATAGACTCGTCGACGTCCACGGACCATCAGCGTCATATTGGAAACAGCTTATGACGAAAGGCTGGGGCCAGCCATACGAAATGCTATTAAATTCAGTCAAGTTGCCGGCTACCGAGGCCCCGTTCGGATACCCCTCTAAAACACCCTCTAAAGTTTATACCCCTCTAAAGTAAAAAGAATCTTACTATTTAGGAGTACTAAATAAAATTTAATTACAAAACCTTTCTGCAGACGGGCGTTATTTTTCGAGACGAATCTAACGAGCCTAATTAATCAATGTTTTGACACAGTAATGCTACAGTAACCATCGTCTAATCGCCGCTTAATTACCCTCATTACGTTCGTCTCGCGAAATAGATGGGGGGTCCTGGACTTAGTTTTGTAATTTGACTTTGTTTAGTACACATAAATCATGCCGGCATTTTGATGTGACCCCTCTGAAAACTTTAGAGGGGTCACCGAACGCTGCCCGAGTGTCCTGATCATCTCCATCTAATTCTGGCAAGTTTTGGCCTTTCGCTTCCAGCAAGAGGGGGCACCGGGCACCCATGTATAGGAGATTGGCTGTGTTGAATTGGACCGCGAGTCAAAAAGTGACGGATCGCGTGGACAGCTGAGTGACGGACGTGTTGAGTGATAGGATAGCTTGGTTGTTCTGGCTGGTAGCACGTGTGCTTTTTTTTTTTTATGAACGGCGAGCTTGTGAAAGACTGAGACACGGCTATTTTTGTTTCATATGCGTGGTGCTTATAATTGTTACTATCGTATTAATAATATACGTTCTTTTTTTTTCGATGACTTTCCTTTTCTAAAAATATAATAGAATGGTATGCAATTGTTAGTTTCAGGGAAATTGCTTTATGTTTCAATTTTCCACACTAGGTATGTCGTCTTTCTTCTCATCTGTAAGCTGGTAATTGTCCATCCTTGTGTCCGGTCTTGGTCACATTGGCATCCTTTCGTTTTGACTTGCAGATCGATCAAAAATCATGGAGCACAACATCGGTGTCATCACTCCTCATCAGAACTTCAGCAACTTGTGACATACTTGATCAGCTCCTCGACCACTGGATATGTGAGATGGTAGTCGACTCGACTGAATGATTTTTTAACCTTTTTTTTGGATCGCTGAAGGATAATCTTTTACAAGCATTCGAATGGAAGGTTGCTGAATCCAAACCGAACAGTGATGCGACTTCCTCCCCCTCTTGTTCTTTTTTATGACCCCCGTCAACTCATATTTGAGGCTTACAGCTAATGGACGTCATAAGAAAAAGAAAGAAGAAATTCTTATCCTGCACCAAGCTGCGCTGCCCTGCTCAGTTTGGGCTTCGTCGTCGTCCTTCGAGTGCGCCGCCACTCCTCGCAAACTTCTCCCCATCACCTCCACGCCGCGTGCTCCTCATACGACCCAGAAGAAGGGTATAACACCTTACGACCCATTCTGTTGCTTCTGAAAAGTGCAGTTACAGCTGTTCATGGACAAGACAGTGGAAACACAACTGCTTAACTTTGTGTACCAAAAGGGAGAGCGCAAGTAGACACTAATCTCATAAGTTGTAGATGTGGCTTGTGCCTTAGTGCTAGGTAAGGGCACCTGGCATAGTAGTTTCACTAGTTTGGTAACTGCCTCTGTTTGTTCTAGTATGCCTGATAATTGGGCAAGAAGTTGGAGATAAAACTATCTATCTTGCACTCATTTGTTTGATGAAGAATGAATAATGGAAATCGCATGAAAATATACTAGCCCTGGTTTTCAAGAGTGTATTTTCGTAAGGTAATGGTTTATATACAGTTTGATATAAGATGCCATACTGGTTTTGCTTATTGCATATACTTGCTGTTGGGACAGTACTTACGGAATCATTTATGTGCACAATCTTAAGTACCAGAATATACTAGCTCTTGAAACAGTGCATACAAAATCCTTCTTAAGTACAATGTACCAGTATACTTTGCTCTTTAGACCGTGCTTACAAAATTCTGCACTTTGCACAATGTAAATGTGAGTACGTCTCATTGCTCCGAACAGAACATTGATAATACAACATAATCAAATGTTTCATTTGGTCTTTGTTAGTTTCCACTACCACTGCTGATTGTTTTCAGCTCCTTTTGTTCTGTTTTGCTTTAGGGAAATTGCTACCGATTTCATTTTTCGTCATTATCTCTGCCATCTTTCTTCTCATCCAGTTGGTCATTTGCATCCTTGTTTTCAGTCTCGATCACATTGGCATCTTTCATTTTTGACTTCAGGAGATCGACAAGGTCATGGAGCGCAACATCTGTGTCGTCATTCCTCATCAGAACCTCAGCAACCTCTGCCGGTGTCACCATAACCTCCTTGATTAGGTCCTCAATCTCTGTATATGTGACATGGTAGTCAATGGAGTGGTAATTGTTGACGAGGATCCGGAATGACTCTGGGGTGCAATACCCCATGTGGATGTGCATGTCCATCCTTCCAGGACGCAGCAGTGCTGGGTCGAGCCGCTCCTTGTAATTGGTCGTGAAGATGATGATCCTTTCCTCCCCTGTGGTTGACCATAGTCCATCAACAAAGTTGAGCAGCCCAGATAGTGTCACCTGTGCAGGAGCGGGGCATCCATACTCTCATCAGCATAGCCGCATAGGTAAGAAAACAAAGGTTATGTTAAAATTATTTATTCTAAGTCCAAAGTTACTCACCTTGTCTTCTCCCTTCTTTTCTTCAGTAGAATTTGACTTGTCACTTTTCTCAAGCTCCTCCGTTGTTTCAGGTCAATAGTACAGTCGATATCTTCAACTACGAGAATGGATTTGTTGCTCATGCCAACAAGAAGCCTCCTTAGGTCTGAGTTGGAGTTGACCTCAGTTAGCTCCAGATCATATATGTCAAACCTGAGATGGTTAGCCATGGCCGCGATCAGGCTGGACTTGCCAGTCCCAGGTGGACCATACAGCAGATACCCCCGCTTCCATGCCTTCCCAATCTTCTTATAGTAATCATTTCTCTTGATGAACCTGTTAAGGTCATCAATGATGGACTGTTTCAGCTTCTTGTCCATTGCCAGTGTGTCGAATGTAGATGGGTGGTGGAGGTCAATGGGGGACCATTCGTCGGAGTACTCGTTCATGAATATCCTGAGAGTTTTTTCCCCATTTTTTCCCGATCTTTAATGGCCTTTGCCGTGGCCAGAATGGATGGGAGGTATGACTCGAGGGCTTTCTCCTTGTGCTTCTTGTGGAAGGTCCCCTCGAAGGAGCGGACCTCATGCTGACTGCCATACCTGCCATTGCTGGAATCACTTGAGTCGGTACGGCAGATGATGCACCATTTGAATTCTGTTCCAGCATACTCCCTCCGGTTTTAAATTGTTGACGTTTGACTATTTTTGAGTTACGTTTGACCATTCGTCTTATTCAAAATATTTAAAAATTTATCATAGATTTTGCTACAATTAGTTTCATCACTAAAGGAAATTAAAAGATAACTTATAATTTTACATATTTAAGCTAATATTTTGAATAAGACGAACGGTCAAACGTAACTAAAAAAAAGTCAAACGTCAACAATTTAAAACCGGAGGGAGTATATATTAACCATCTCCTCACCCTCCGCCATGCTCACCATCATCTTGTCAATTTCATCTATGCTGCTGACACGCAGGCGCTGCTGCTTGTCGGTGTTGATGGTAAGTCTTCACGGCATTGTAGACATGGTTGTTGATTAGGCCGTCACTCTTCTTCTCGATGATGATTGTGTGCTGCGATGACATGTGCGATCGCAGGTAGCCAATGCCGGAGAAGAGCGTGTTGCGCACCTCATGTGGCACAAGCTCATTCACCATGCTGCGCACCAGCATAAGAGTTGCTGCGACAGATGCTGCTGTGGTTATGGTCTTCTTGTAGGACTCGATGGCTTTGTCACAGGACGCCATGGTGAGCAAATTATTGCTCCTCTCTTGCACTCCTTTTGTTTGTGGACTTCTTTTCCTCTTTGTTATTGATATGGAACTGTGGTTTGAGAAGATGAGGCTGGGGAATGAGAGGGTTGGCAGGAGATGTGATGGCAGAGCAGGGGAGGGGAGTATATGCGTGAGTTGGGAGTGATTAAACGGTTGAAGGAAGGGCTCTGAATAGATTAGTAGTGTGCTCTTTCAACTCCCACAAGGGTGGTCATAGTCAGAGAAATAATGGCATCAGGTTGCACACGCACCCAGATTTTTGCTAACTTTACAGACACCTTTTGCCACTGATCTTATAGTTAAAACAACTTTGAATAACGTTTGTAACTCAGAGTCATCGTTCACACATACACACTGTAATGCGTAAGCTACTGAATAAAGTGACAACAGAAAAGTATTAGCAGCATTTGCTTTATTTCCTTGGCATCCAAAGGTTCTTCTGGAACTGAAGCTCTCTTTTGCAGAGTGATGTGCGCTGCAAGTTTCCTCATGGTAACAAGGAAGCTTCTGCGCTTTACTACGTCACCACATCTGTGCTCATTTCCAGCGTCCGCGTTGGATGTACTCGCATGTGGCGAATTGTGCTCCGTGCCGATGAAGGCTCGTCGACGTCCATCAGCGTCAGATTGCCGGCTACCATGTACTGTCATCTCTATTCCATTCTGGAAAGGTTTTTGGCCTTTCGCTTAAGTCGAGACACGAGACGGAACCCATGTCTTGATCTGGACCACAGGTCAAAATTTGACGGATCGCGTGAACAGCTGAGTGACGGACGTGTTGCATTGAGGTAGGATGGCTGGGAGACGCCTATTGTTTGTTTCACACTCTATAACTGGTGTTTAATTCTTCTTTTTTTACTGTTACATGTGCGAAATTAAGGGGAAGGCGGTGCTTGGGAAAAGGAATTTTCTTTCTAGATAAATAAACTTAAAGCAAAAGTATAAAAGATATAAAAAATCCGTGGGCACCAGATCTTGCATATGGCCCATTTTTTCTAATGGGCTAGGCCCCCGGAGAAGCGAGCAGCGCGTCGCATAATGTTTTAGTGGCACTCACCGGCTATTGCTCGACGATAATGTTCATACACAAACAACCGCAAATTTGCCACCGGTCCTCTCGCAGAACCTATCTACTACAATGGCATGCCAATTGTTAGTTCCAGCCTTTCAGGGAAATTTGCTTGTGGTTTCAATATTTCACACTATAATTGTCGTCATTATTCTCATCTAAGCTGGTAATTCTCCATCCTTGTGTTCGGTCTTGATCACACTGGCATCCTTCCTTTTTGACTTAAGGAGATCGACCAGATCATGGAGCACAACATCGGTGTCGTCACTCCTCATCAGAAACTCAGCAACCTCTGCGGGTGTCACTGCGGCCTCCTTGATCAGCTCCTCAATCTCTGGATATGTGGAATGGTAGTCGACAGAATGGTAATTTTTTGCAAGTATTCGGAACGACTCCGGCGAGCAGTAGCCCATGTGGATGTGCATGTCCATCCTTCCAGGGCGTAGCAGCGCCGGGTCAAGCCGCTCCTTATAATTGGTCGTGAAGACGATGATCCTTTCCTCCCCGCTTGTTGACCACAGCCCATCAACAAAATTGAGCAGTCCTGACAGTGTCACCTGTTCAGAACATCCAAATTTGTTCTCATTTGAAGAGGTTGTGAAATCAAAGAATATGATGCGTATGTTCTGACGCGAAAGTAAATTGCTCACCTTGTCTGACGACCCTTTCTTTTCTTCTGCAGAACTGGACTTGTCCTCGCTTTCCTCCCGTTGTTTCAGTTCGATGGTGCAGTCAATATCTTCAACCACGAGAATGGACCGGTTGCTTATCCCAACAAGAAGCCTTCTGAGGTCGGAGTTGGATCCAACTTCAGTTAGCTCGAGATCATAAATGTCAAACCTGAGATGGTTGGCCATGGCCGCGATCAGGCTGGACTTGCCTGTCCCAGGAGGACCATACAGCAAGTACCCTCGCTTCCACGCCTTGCCAGTCCTCTTATAGTAATCCTTCCTGTTGACGAACCTGTTCAGGTCATCGATGATGGACTGTTTGAGCTTATGATCCATGGCGAGCGTGTCGAATGTCGACGGGTGGTGGAGGTCGATGGGGGACCACTCGTCTGAATAATCGTTCAGCATGTATATCATGAGCGTCCTCTCCTTATCTCTGATCGCCTTGACCGTGGCCAGAATGAACGGGAGGTACGAGTTCAGGGCCTTCTCCTTGTGCTTCTTGTGGAAGCTCACCTCGAAGGAGAGGATATCTTGCTGGTACCCTCCTCCATGGCCGCCGCCGGGGTTGCCGGAGTCCCTCGAGTTCTCTTGGCAGACGAGGCACCACCTGAACTCCGTGCCGTCGTACACGTCGACCATCTCCTCGCCCTCCGCCATGCCGACCATGAGCTTGTCGTTCTCGTCCATGCAGCTGACGCGCAGGCGCGGCTGCCGCTTGGTGTCGATGCGCGTGGCCAGGTAGGCCTTCACGGCGTTGTAGGCGTAGTTGCTCATGAAGCCGCCGTCGTTCTTCCGCTCGACGACGATCGTGTGCTGCGACGACATGCGCGACCGCAGGGTGTCGATGCCGGAGAAGAGGAGGTGGCGCAGCTCGTACGGTACAAGCTCGTTCGCCACGCCGCGCACCAGCATCAGGGACGCCGCCACGGAGGCTGCCGTGGTCATGGCCTGCTTGTACGACTCCATGGCCTTGTCGTAGGACGCCATGGTGACCAAAATCTGCTGCTTGATGTCGTAGAATCCTTGTACTTGTATTATAGGGCTTCTTTTCTATTCTGGATCGATCATCGTTGGACGACTGCTCCAATTCGTTTCCAAAACCAATTCGTGTTCCACGGAAGAAGAATATTTCTTTTTATCGATTCCCCTCACTCAGCCGATGAAAGAATCTACACAAACCCGCGCGATTTCGTGGGCTGAGCCCAATGAACCACGGTCGGGTAAATTCGGCCCATTCTCAACCTCCACGAAAATACCTCAGGCCTAACGTTTGTGGCCCATCTCGTCCGCAAGAGCAGCGACCCAGCGACGGCGGAGTCTCCACTCCAGTCTCGTCGTCTCCTCACCCAAGGCGAGCTGTCGCATCGGCATCGGCGTCTCGTCGCCAGCCGAAATTCCCCAACTAACTCTCCTCCTCCTCGCGTCCTCAGCCCAAACTCCGACGCCGGCTAGGCCAAGGCGATGGCTGCCGGGTCCGACGCGGAGCAGGAGCAGAAGCGCGCCGCGGCGGCGGCGTACGACTACGACGGCGACGCGCGCTGGGCCGACTACTGGTCCAACGTCCTCGTGCCGCCCAACCTCGCCTCCCGCCCCGACGTTGTCGACCACTACAAGCGCAAGTTCTACCAGCGATACATCGTCAGTACCTGCCGAGGCTATCCTCTCATCTCCGACCTTACTGTAGTTAGATTCCTTTCCCTGCTGATGTTGCTCGAGTCGTCCGCGTAGGTTACTAGGATCTGATGTTTCTCAGAAGTGAAGTCGTGTTTCATGTGCTGCAGTTCTTGAGTTCCGAGGTTGAGGCCCAGTGCTTTGTAGCACTCGATTGGCTTGCTCAATTATGTACACTGTATATTTGACGACGAGCTGTTCGATGAATTGCTCGCTCTAATTTGGACACCGGATGCATGTAGTTAATGGTGATCAAGGAATAGAAGCATGTATCCACTAATTCGTGCAGTTACTGCGTCTGCCTTTTCTTTAGCTAGCTAAGATTCTAGTGACTTGCACTCATCTGCAACTGTCAAGCTTATGATTTCATCATAGCTTGTAATTTGGGTAGCTGTCGTAGATTTGTTGCCCATTGCCTCCATGCAGCCCTTAGAGAAGGCCTGGGCAGAAACCCTATTTTTATGAAAAAGTTTGTAGCTTGTTTATCAGATGCAACTTGTTTACTCTTGGTTCGCTATCGATCTGTAAATTTGATTAAGATAGTTTATTATGCAACATATGAGACAGAGAAAGTTTATTTGTTTGATAGAGATTAGAAAATAGAAAAAACAATATATTTGCTATTTGCATTGAAGACCTTTTTTCCTTATGAATAAATACTACCACTTATGCCCAACTAAACTGCTGCAAAATGATGCGAAATTTTTCCTCCCCCTCTTTTTCATAGGATCGTGATCTTGTGGTTGAGCCCATGTCATCAACTGGTTCCACTCAGCCCAGCAGGCCAGATGTAAGGTCATCATCTTCAGCATCCAGTGACAATGTTAGGGCTCGCAGTTCAGGTAAAGCATCTAAGTGGTATCCCATCATTTTGTTCAATTGCAGTAATCTGAAACCTGAACTGTTCATGCGTAGGATCTAGTTCCAGGACCGCCACGCCGCAGCCACCACCAGCACAAACAGGCGGTGCTGCAACTCCGTTACAGTTTGATGCACGGACTATTCATTTCTCCATTAATGCCTGGGTAAGGAATATGCATCTTTTTCATTATAGTTTCTTGATGCCTCGTTATGTATGCTTCAAAAACATGCTGTTTTCTCCTGTAATTCGGATAATCTATATGGACATGGCATCTCTCTTTTACTTATCAGTAACTGTCGTTCCAAAATGGCGAGCCATCCTTTGGTTTGTGGTAGTTTGGATGGCCAACATACTCGGACTGTTATATTTCAGGTACTTGTAGTTGCTGGCCTGGGAATGCTTCCGATATTACCGAAACATCTTGCAGACAGAGCTTGCAAACTTTCATTGCTGGGAACAGTATTTTCCTCCGCATATTCACTGTACAGCATTTATGGTGTAAGTACATCCCTATCTGAATAATGAGTAATTCATATTTACTCCATGCATTCCTTTTTCTTGATGGCGCGTTTGGTCTAATTTTTTTTCTTTTCTACATAAAGAAACCTCGAGCATGGAACATGCCTGCAATTCAGGGTTGGTTGCAGTCTGTACTTGGAACCAAGGATTTTATCCATTTGATGTTCTCTCTTATGCTCTTCACGTCTCAGCTGCATTTAAAGAGTAAGTTGCAGTTTTTCCCTTGCAAATTTTTAGCTCTGAACTATGATTCCCACGTTTTGCTGCTTTCAGATGTACTTGCTTGCCACTTCTAATGTTCACTTTGTAACAGTTGCTGCACTACCTGTATTCTGCTGGGCACTTGATCATGTCGCCAGATTCTTAAGGCGTAATTTTGCCCGTTCCTCTTTTTACAGGTATTTTCTGTTCCATTGTCTGTGAGTAATTTCTTATTCTCTGTGTCATCTGGCACAATCTGTGTTCACTGCCGCGTTGTTAATACCATGTTGCTATTTTTTTTTCAGGAAATACTTGGAAGAACCTTGTCTTTGGGTAGAGACAAATAACACTACGCTGAGCCTCCTTAGTTCAAATGCTGAAATTGCGCTCGGTTTTCTTCTGATTATATCACTATTCTCGTATGTTGACTCTGCTTTTCATACAATTGTGAAAGTTTTATGTTGTTTTGGGAGTTGATCTCATGTGCCGCACCTTTGCATCCTGATTCTTGCAGGTGGCGCCGTAGCATAATTCAGACATTCATGTACTGGCAGGTAGTTATCGCCAAAATATTTGTTCTTCTCTTTTTGCTTGTTTGTTTTATTCAGTTCATACCCCAATCCGTAGCTTGTCTACATCTCAATTAGCTGGGGGCATTTTGACTTGTTTACTGTACCATTTTAATGCTGGCCCCAGTTTTTCTCTGCATTGTTTTTTGTCCGTCAACAATGGTTATCATTTCTAATAGCTGCATCAGAGTTATTTGTTGTTAGCCATGAACAATCAGTTGTATTATTGCTCTTACCAAGCAACTTTTTTATTCCGCATTGCTTATGGACATAGTTGTATGTTGTGCAGGTATTGAAGCTGATGTACCATGCTCCTGTGACATCTAGCTATCACCAGAGTGCTTGGGCAAAAATTGGCAGGATTGTAAACCCATACATCCACCGCTATGCCCCTTTCCTCCAGACGCCCATTTCTGCTATCCAAAGATGGTGGTTCAGGTAGAAAGATATGCGGGAAAGTTGCACCTGCTGCTAAATATTGAGCTTCTCTAGTCGTTTCAGACTGTTGCACAAAACATAGCAATGATGTTGCTTCCTTCTGTAATCAGCTATATAACCCTTGCAAGTAGTGACTTGTACAATGGCTAATACTACATCTGAGTCTTGGAGGATGCTTATCATAACATGAATGGTGCTGTATGCCTGAAAAATTCTGAAAGGGGCACCTTGATAATGTATCAGAAGGCTGAATTATAATTCCTGCTTGACTAGGATAGCTCAAATTCCGTGCTTTGCTTCATCAAATGGCTCATTAGTTGTTCGATGCTGGTTAGCTGTGCTTTTATCATTTGCTTTTACAGATTTGCGTGATGTTTTTAGCGCTGTGCTTGTGCCTGTACGGCTTATATCCGCGCGAACGTATATGTGTCCGTCTCGTTGTCGCTGCTGCTAATGCGTTTAGCATAGTGCCTAGCTCGCTGTTCCAAAGCGGCGCGGTGCGATCGGTAACGAGTAAGGACCCTACACGGAGAAGAGGCAACTGTGTACTGTGAGCCACCCGTGACAAGATTGCAAATCGAAAAAAAAAAATTTAATTTTGTTGCTGCCCAGGATCGAACTGGAGACCTTCAGTGTGTAAGACTGACGTGATAACCACTACACCACAGCAACGCTGATGTCCCAAGTTAAAAATTCAATTATATCAACGTGCTCGAGAGATTCTTTAAATAAATATCTTATGACATGGAGAAAAAGATCCCACCTCGTTTTCAGCCCAAGATCTTTCTGCCCACCCGAGAAAAACATGGCCTGGATAGGGCGCCAGCTACAGGTTGCAGCTCGGCCCCATTTCTTCTATCCATCCCGCTCGCTCTCCTTCCCTCTCCACTCCCGCCAGATTCCGTCTGCCATTGTCGCAACTCGCAAGACAGGAGCTGTATGGGTCTGCAGATGATGCATGGCAGGCCCTGCGCCTCCCGCTGCTCCTCCTCGTCCTCGTCATGCTCCTCCTCCTGGATGATGCAGGCCAAGCCTCCAAAGCAGTCATATAATCCACGTAAGTGCTGACATGTTTTTGTGCTACTAATCACATGCGCCATTTGCCGTTATCTCCTATGCAAACAAGTGTAACATGTAAACTATGCCCAAAAAGGAAGAGATACATGTCATCATACTTGCTGGCAAATTCAACTTATAATTTAATCAGATTTCTTCTCGTTTGCACTTTTTGAAAGGAATTCCTGTTTGCACTTTCAACTTAAAGCCCACCACGGGAATTGAAAGAGGGATAAGGCAGTGCCTCAACTACTCGTTTGGATGCTCAATACCAGAACATTTTAAGACCGTCGTTGACTGACTGACTTGTTTGTTACCCTTTCTGTGCTCTTTATTTATTACAGTGAGTAGAAGGTCAGTCTCTTCGGAGTCCCTTGCAGTATTGGCATTGCATCTCTTGCTCAAACGTCACAAATACCATGGAGGGAACATTGTGAAAACTCCTGCGTCTTCATCCGGCGTGCTTCAAATCACAGAGAACAAGTCAAGTAGCTTGACAAAACTAAAGGTAAAGACGCCCCTATCGCTCTTACATTGTACTGCTGGAAATATTTACGGTGCAATTTTCAGGTGAATGCAGAAAGAATAGCTCTTGACGATGCTCTCGACAGAAATAAGCAGCTTGACAGGCTAAACACAGAGATGTCTTATTGGGTGGATATGGGTTACACAAACAGCAATCTGCAGTACAGCTTGTTAATGCAAAACCTTGATGATCTGCAGACTAGTTTGGCTGGTGAAGAGCTACTCATGCTGGAAAAGGATATCCTCGTACATATTGAACAGCTTGGAGCTCTGAAATTGTTTAACGAGTCGATGTCCATGGCAACCCTTGACACCCTGACACAGACCTCACATGAATCAGACTGTGCGCTACTAGACGAGATCATTAGGTTAGATCCAGAGACTCCTCTGACGAAGGTGGATGATACTGAAGTAATTGTTCGAAGTGGCAAGAGTCAAGAGAGAAAACTGAAAAGAATGAGGGCATCAGAAAAGGCATCAGGGATATCAGTGAATGTGTCTAAACGAAAACCAAAAAAATCACGAAAAACTAGCAGTAGTCAATTCATATCTGATTGGAAAAATTACCCGGTTCGAAGAAGGAGCATTGTGCGAGAACAATCAGCGTTGTTGGTGACTATCAAGGTACGTACTACTATTTTCTGAAGTCATTCCACCTAAGCAAACCATGGCATAGTGTTTAAGCAAGTTCCCTAAACTGTTTTTATGAGCAGGAATGTGCAAACCTTGAGAAAGTCAGAGAGAACATGGTAAAGGAGGGGCAGGAGGTTAGCTATCATAGGTGGGCAGAGGAAGCTGGAGTTGACGAAGCAGTGCTGAAGAGCAGGCTGGAGGCAGGTTACTGCTGCCGAGAGAGATTGCTGGTCACCACAGAATGGCTAGTCAAGTACATTGCAAGATCCTACACAGGAATGGGAACAGCGTTCGACGATCTACTTCAGGTCCCAGCATTGTACACCATATATATTCAGTTCTTTTTCACTCATGATCATGAACTGTTTGACTGACAGATGTGGCTTATCTGAATGATACTGTATGCAGGCTGGGAAAATGGGCGTCCTTGATGGCGCTGAGAAGTTCAACAGCGAAAAGGGGTGCAAGTTCTCCACGTATGTCAAGTACTGGATCAGGAAAGGGATGCTAGCTCTCCTGGCTGAAAATTCAGGAGTGACCCTGCTGCCTGTACACCTCTGAAACCGTCTGCTTTTTCAGTTTGTTTTCATGCCACTGATTTATTTTATTTTTTTTAATAATGAACTCAATTGGTATAGGCAAGAATGGAAAGCATCATCCCGTAAGGTGAAGGAGGCGCGACGCGCAATCCGGTACAGCGCGGGGAGAAACCCATCGGATTCAGAGATCGCTACCATGATCGGCGTGTCAGTGGCCAACGTCAGGTTGGCGCGCAAGTGCTCGCGGAGAGTCGTTTCCCTCTACACGGAGATTGGACTTGGACAGCATGCAAAGTTCACGGTATCACCACATTTCTCATCCAATCAAACAAAACACTGATCTGCATTGAACCCAGTTGTCATCTTTACTGTACCAAGTCCGACAAGAGTGGTGATTAAACTACAGGAGGTGATTCCGGACACATCTCTGGAGCCCGCAGACGAGGCCATCTTCCGGAGCCAGCTGAGGGAGAGGCTGCTGCTGGTTCTGGACAGGCTCCCGGCTCGAGAAGGCCGCGTGCTGAAGCTGCGGCACGGCCTGGAGGACGGCAAGTGCAGGTCGCTGGAGCAGATAGGCGGCATCTACCGTGTTTCCAAGGAGTGGATCAGGAAGATCGAGAAGTCGGCCATGGCTAAGCTCCGGAACGAGGACGTGCGTCGTGAACTCGACGACTTCCGCGGGTTTTAAAAGGTTTTTAAGCCACATTGGCATGTACATCCAGCAGATTTGTGAATATATTGTGGCTCAAAAACCATTTAAAACCTGTATAGCTTCATATAACATCCAGACATACACCATCTTTCTTTTTTTGGGCGAAAGTTATACATCATCGTATAAAATCTGTAGATATTACATGACATTGTTTTACAGTACGAAATGGCGTTTTTTCTTTCTTAAAGTAGCAAGTGCAGATGTACGGCGCCATTATCAATCTGTGCGACTTTCTTTGGCTGAAGAACATTGAGAGCATAATATTATATAAAACTGTAAGAAAAATGTTCAACAGAGATCAGGCTCATCCGCAGCATGTTTTTGGAATGATCAATGAAGAAATGAAATACAGAGAGATGGCATATGGGCGCCAGGAGGGTCAGACCGAGGAACCATAAGGGCAAGTCTTTGAAGATAAAGATGAATGGTGGATGTAATCTAAAATCATGTGATCGCTTTTAATTTTGTTAGTTTGCTTGTCTGTTGCTGTACTGGACTTCCATTTCTCGCTTAAGTGCTCCTGCTCATTTTTCGAATAAAGACTATTTTCAAAAATTATAGGCATCGATTGGTGTCGTGGTGTAGTTGGTTATCACGTCAGTCTAACACACTGAAGGTCTCCGGTTCGAACCCGGGCGACGCCATCATATTTTGTTTTTATCATTTTCAATGATTGAGGTTTTTCTTAGCCCATAATCCAGAACGAGACTGCTGTAACGTATTGCTGCACAGCCAGGAGTGTTTATGGATTCGGCCTTCCGCGAGGCAAACGATGGTTGACCATTTTTTTTTTTTACTCGCCTGACCTGACACACACACGGCCGCTCGTCGCCGGCGTCGGGCGATGGACGTGCGGCGTTGGCATTGAACGAACGCAATGACCAACGAGCGTAGCTTCGCGATGCGGCAATCCGTATCATGTGGCTGTGGAGGCCTCACTAGTCAAGGAAGAGAGGTAGTGTTGATTAATTAAGCCACTTTTGGCAACTCGGCACACATCAGCACTGACCCTATCCAACAAAACAAAGTAAAGGCCAGAGAGACAAGGTTAGCTCGCACATCACGGTCGCTCAAAAGGCTCCAAAGCTCCAGATCTTGTCTCTGTGTGTGTGATCACACAACAGTCAGAGATAGTACCTGATACTGTACCTTGGCTCCAGATTGCACGGCCGAGAAATGCCTGGAGGCTCCTTAATTAATTCCCTCTGTCACGTGACTTGTCATCCAGACGGGGCACGTATCTACATGCATCCATACGGTAATTCTTCGATTGCTGGATAATGCAAAGAGTCACCGACGACGATAAGCGTCGTCTTCAGTGATTGCTGGATAAACATAAGACACACTCGTTCCCTACTGTCGATTGCGTATCTGATTGTTCTCTTGCACTGACAGCACCATGCGTAGCGGCCGTGAAAAGGAGACGGCACCATAGAGCCAAAGGTGTTCAAGTTGGTACTGACAAGAGGGCACATGAGGCAGTGAATCTGAAATTCTGGACATTCAAAAAAAAAAAATTCTGAGCCATGGACATGCACCAAACAGAATCCTTCAGATCAAGGCCGGGGTGCAGGACACTTGCAGGGACTAGAGATTGTCTGTCAATTGCCATCGACGTCACCCCACATTAGAAATCTTTCTTACTGTTCAACTCCAAAAACACGTCAGGTTTGCATTGCAAATCCACCAGCCACGCACTCATCTTCTGGGGAATGCGCGAGAGGATACGAGTCATACGGCACAGGAATGTTCAGAATTAGAATTCTCTTTTTCTGCTCCATTGAACAGAAGAAGCGTGTAATTCGATTTGCGTGAGCTATCGAATAAGACAAGAATACATCAATGAATTTTGGACTGTTAATTAGCTTTAGCTCCAGCACACTTTGCTACATATTTCACCTTGATGAGATTGCTGACAGAGAAACGAGCATGTGATAGATGATGACAGAGTAAGTGGCAAGGGCGCTAGGTTCCGATGGATGGTGTCGACAGGGACATGCCGAGCTCCAGGTTCAGCAGGGAGTTGTGGCATCCGTGAGCTTGCTCCGAGATCATTGGAATTGGCTCTGAACCTGGTGTTTCTAACGAAAGCTTCGTCCTGCCAATGGCATTCGTCTCCTTCCACGGAACACGACGCTTTGTGCTCGGAGACAGAGGTGCAGAGGGTCCCTTGCAGACTGAAGGTTCAGAGGCAGCAGATGCTCCATTCTCGCAGCTCTGTCAGTAATTCAGACCAAGTTCAGCTAAAACTTGAAAGGTTCAGGAGTTTCTGATTCACTATAACTGGTGGATGGTACGTACCATGTCAAAGAGGCTGGACCGGCGCTTGCTGCTGTTCTTCTTCCCCGCGCTGTTCTGCCTGAGGAAGAACTTCTGCGCGTGGCTGGCGACTTGGGTGGGCGTCCTCGTGGTGACGAAGCCCCGGGAGATGCCGCGCCAGTCTCCCCTGCCGAGCTTCTCGAGCCCCACCAAGAACAGCCGGTGCTCCTCCTCGCTCCACGGAACTCCCTTCTTCCTCTCCCGCAGCGCCGTCCCGCCGCGGGCGCCGTCGTCGGAGAGGTAGCCGCTGCCGTCGGTGGCGGCTCTCCTCTCGCCGCCCTCGTCGATCGACAGAAGCAGAGCAGACGACGGCGAAAGCAGAGGGGCAGCGACAACAACGGCATAGGGAGGAGAAGAATCCTGCATGATGTTCAGGCAACCCATGCTGTAACTCTTCTGCAGCTGCAACGCCGGCGAGCTGGCGCCGCCAGCCGCAGCAGCAGCATGGAGCTGCACACCGAACAGCCTCAGCCCGGCGACTCCGCCGCCGCCGCAGCGCATGACGGAAAGCTCAATTTCGCCCAGGCATGCTGCCGAGGTGTGGCCGCAGCTGCCACAACGAGAGCATCCCCTTGCCACGGTACGCATGAATAAAAAGGGAAGCTACTATGGCTGTCTCATTTCTCAGGAGGATTGACAGCAAAACAACCGATACAAATATATGGCCATATGGATATGATATGCTACTACACCGAGATGACAATAATTGGATCCGTCGTTTTCACGTACGTATAGTTTGGGTCCTTTCTTCTCTGGTGACCATAGTGTCATTGCACTAATCTCCTAATTTATGTCAGCTAGCCAGCTAGTTGAGTCAATCTCAGCATTAATCCGCATTGCCTTCGCTCTCTGCATCTCTGAGCCACTAGCTAATAACGCAAAAGATTTGGGTCAAGTGCTTGTCAGTCCGTGACGGGGACAGGCATTACATGACCCGATTCACTGTTCTTAATTTTTTTTTAGCAGAAAAAGGCGAAATAATTGAGGCAGTGTTTTGTTTAGGTCCAAATGGCCCCTCTGTTGCTGCTTTGCTTCAGGAAACCTGAAGACATCGGACAGCTACCTAATCGGTCACTAGGTAAAGTGCTAATCTTTGATCCACTAACTCGGATGCCTGTAATCTGAGGTACATGCAGGGGCCTGTACAGCTTTATGTAGAAATCACCATTCAAATACATAAAAACAGCTTACTGTAAAACTGACAAGCGGTTTCAGCCACAGTTTTATCTCATTTTTTCTTTTTCTTTTATGGGAATCTCATTTTATTTTTGTATGTGCAACATGTGTTTCATCAACCGTTCTTTTATATTTCTTCATGAGAGGATGGTGACAAATTGTTCAGTTAATTTTATTGTTGACACACCGACGGTCACAAAGTATCTCTCAATTCTCTCTTGCTTATCGGGCTCAACTAAGCTCATCCAGCACAACAAGCCCAACAAAGATGCTCATATGGATAGAGTTTGCGTACGTGTGTTCATAGGGGTGAGTGTGCGTGCGTTGTGAGTGTCTGAGTTAACTGTGTAATCTTTAAAAAAAACTAACCCATGCTAAAATAAAAGGCTATTTACTAACCTTGTGCTAAAAAAAAAAGGGTATTGCTAACCTTAATGACGCAAATGCACCCTAAGATTAGGCTCTTGTCTTTGGTGTAACCATGGTTATCTTAAATCTGCAGACCCATTTCCGTCACTTGTGAAGCAGAAACGATAAACTAATGAGCTCGTGTGGTGTGGTCTGCTCTGAAAGCGGAAGGGCATTCACTGTGTTTTCACTCCCTTCCGGACGAGAGCCAAGTCGAGCTAGGGTTTTGCAGCTCCAAACACTACAGAGCTCTCGCAAATCACGGTGATCTCGTCGCGGGTAGTTGCGTGCTAGTTTTTTTTTTGTTTTTTTTTTTCATTTTGCCGGGATTTGGGGGTTGGAGTGCTAGTGTATCGCCCTGTGTCGTGCCGAAATGGCGTCAAGGAACCAGTTCGATCTCCTTGGCGACGTCGACAACGACGACCCGTCCCAGCTCATCGCCGCCGCCGAGAGGAAGGCGGCGGCGTCGCCTAAGCCCGCGTCAGCGCCCGCGGCGGCCAAGCTGCCTACCAAGCCTCCGCCGCCCGCGCAAGCTGGTGAGTTGATAGTGATCTTGTGGAATGTTCGGATTGATGTTTGTTAGGAATCAAATTTTAGGATCCACGTTTGTTGTCAATTCAGAAATTCGATTCCTATGTGGAATGTCACTTTTCCGTTCCACATTTTAGTTTTGGTCAGTTGTGAATGTTGCTCCTCCGTGATTGCAGTGAGGGAATCAAGGAACTATGGTGCTCCACTTCGCGATGGACGGCGTGGTGGCCCAGGACGTGGAGGGGCGGTCGTGGAGGCAGGTTTGCTCCAAGGCGAGATTATGGCGATGCTGATGCTAATGGCTTTGAGGGAGGGTATGGTGGTGGCTTTGGAGATGGCGGGGTGGCTCGTGGTGAAAATGGCGAGGGAAGGCGGGCTGAGAGGGGCCGTGGCCCGCGCCAACCTTAACGTGGAGGTAGTCGTCGTGGTGGCTACACTGATGGGTAGGATGGGGTTGAGTCTGGTCGTCCACGCCGGCCCAATGAGCGCCACAGCGGCACTGGCCGTGGCTACGAGATGAAACGTGAAGGGGCTGTGCGTGGCAATTGGGGAACTGCGACTAATGAAGGTCTTGCACAGTTAAGATGGTTCAACGCTTCTTTAATTTTGTGTCCAGTTTGATTTGTAGACTATAGAATTTTGACTGTTCGTGTGTGTTTCACTAACCAGGGACATTGTGGACTCTGCTAACACTGAGGAGGTTCCTGCTGTTGTGGAAGATGAGAAGAAACCTGAAGATGCTCCACAGACTGAGGTTGAGAAGGACAAGGAGGGTGCAGAGAACAAAGAGGAACCAGCTGAGGATAAGGTATGTTTCTTATTTATACTATGATGCCACGGCTTGGCCACTCTGTAATGTCTGCATAGTGTGTGTTTTTCACAGATTGTGATAGCATGATTTTGACATGCCAAAATTACTTTTGTTTTATGATTTTTGATATTTTACTAATTTTTAAGTGCTCGGAAGATCTGAAGACATGTCTGGAAAAAAATGCTCAAGTATATCAGTGAATGTATTTGAGTTTTTTTCTCTCTCCTGGTCACTTTTGTCAAGTCGAGGCCATTAGACAGTCTAATTATTTATTGCAGAACTTTTTTGCTTTGGAGACGCTGTTTCTCTTTACCATAATGGGCTTTACAGTAACTTCTTTTTGAAACTGTATTGTTTCCTGTTCTTAATGAACTTTTCATGCATTGATTTTGCTTCTTTCTGCTAAGCATGATACACCTCTATCAAAATGTATACTTCACTGTGCTTTTTGTATGCTTTTCAGTTTCCTAATCATGCAAAATTTCATATTGCTTAAGATCCTTGTGCCAGCTAGCAACTGTCATTGACTCACTGTTTTACCTTGTACGAATTCTGCCTTGACCATTGACCTACTGTCTCGGGACTCATTCTGACTTAAACAAGGGGTTAATTGCAGGATTGCAAACACATAACCATAATCATATCCATAGTTTTTAAGGCGTTGCCTAGGCGTCTGGGTGCACCTCCAACGCGTCGGGACACCTTGGCCTTGTAGTGTCGCCTTGGTGCCTAGGCGACGCCGCATGGGCGCACCTCCAACGCCTTAGGACGCCAAGGCGCCTTGAAAACTATGATCATATCTTCATTTGTTTCTTATGAACATGGCTGATACAGTAAATGTGGCATGCTCAAAACATTGGAATAGCTATTGTACAATTGGATGTCTTTAGGTTTTCCTTGTGTCTTATTTGCTTGCGAGTCTTGATCTAAGATTTCATCTTGGTAGGTATATGTTCCTTTCACGTCAGTGGTGAACATTGAGTTTTAGAGTTTGTTTACTGGATTTGATTTTCACTAATTTAACTTCTCTTGGCCATTCAGATGATTGTACCTGTACCCTTGCGTTTGTGCATTTGTTCTATTGATTGTCCTCCTATCTCATGCATGTTGAGTGGGGTTGCAAATAGTTATGAATATGTTAGTTTATTATCAAATTAACGATGCCGTTGGTAATATTCTCTTATCATCCCTTTCAAGGCGGTGATTGAGAATTGACTTCTTCACAGATGTGTTCGAGTGGTCTTCGCTTCAATCATTAGACGCGGTTCGTCCTTAGATTGGCATATGCTCCGGTACTCTTCTCGTGCCTATGGTGGTAGAAGGTAAAGAGAGTAGACCGTACTCATAAGGGCGCTGTGGAAGATAATAGACGCTGCAGTTTGGAGGCTTTTCTTTTTCTTCTTTTGCAACTTTTCTTCATCAGTGTGCGTTTGTGCACTACTGTTCTTGCCGAGTTCATCGGAGATTGTAATTGGCTGTAACTTTCTTGGAAGTCAAGGCCAGTGAGGCCGTAGCTTCCTCGAAAGCCAAGGCTGGGATTTATACAATTTTCCCATTATCTAAAAAATCAAATTACGCCAGTACTGACACTTGATTTGCTCTGACCATTTTATAGGAGATGACTTTGGAAGAATATGAGAAAGTGTTGGAGGAGAAACGAAAAGCTTTACTTGCCCTTAAAACTGGGGAGAGGAAAGTTGAAGTCGACAAGGAGCTGCAGTCCATGCAACAACTGTCAGTTAAAAAGGATGCTGATGAAGTTTTTATCAAGCTGGTATGAGTTGTGCACGTACTGTCCTTTTCTCTGCCTGTGATCAATTTATGTTCGCATGCACCCAACACCTACACATGATTGTAGGGCTCTGACAAGGACCTGAAAAAAGAAAGAAAATGCTGAAAGAGATGAACGTGCAAAGAAGGTACCCGTTTTCTTTTCACATTGTTGCACTTCAATCTGACAACTTGAGTGGTGGTTCCCTTTCCTGACCTTGATGTTTGTTTCCTGTTTCATTTGCTCCCTCATCTTTGAAGTCCCTTAGCATCAATGAGTTCTTGAAGCCAGCTGAAGGTGAGAGGTACTATGGTGGCCGAGGCCGCGGTCGTGGTAGGCACAGGCGAAGCCAGGTGAGAGCTCCCTGGTGCACCGGCACCAGGGTACAAAATGAATTTCAGTTAAAATTGCTCATTTTTTACCCTTTGTGCACAAGGCTAGATCAAAAATGTGCACCACTACGCAGCTGCGAAAGTCTGATAAGTAAGGTGTGCACTCGGGTGTCGACAGCTCTAGCTTCGCCACTGGCTGGTAGGGGACGAGGTGAACGTGGGGGGTTCCATGGTGGCTACAACGGTAGTGGTCACTGGAGCAGCTGCTGCTCCAGTGATTGAAGACCCGGCCCAGTTCCCTTCACTAGGTGGGAAATGAAGGGGCGTGTGCCCTGCTGTTGTCTAGCAGCTCGGTTTCCCAACTGTTTATGGCCGCACGTGTATCCCTTGTACATACGAGGTGCATCAAGTTTATCAGATGCAGCTGCTTCTGTGTTTCTTTCACCATAGGACATGTTCAATGATTTACTCGTGTGTGTGGTTCAACGATTTTGCTCCGGTGAGAATGAATTTGTGCTATTATTTAAGGTGGTTGTCTGCACTTTGGCTTCATTGAATCCAGAGTTTTCACTTTTAGTAACCTTCGTGTATGTTCCATCTCATAATCTCATATGTATCTTGTTGAGGCCTTGGAAGTATTTGCTTTGCTCTTCAACTTAATGACTAGAAACAGGAGGGGCTTTTGACTTTTGACACTTTTTGCAACGTTAAATGAGGTGGCGTATGGCGAGTAATCTGGTAAATTGGTGATCAGTGGCAGCACGCTGTCTATATTGTGGCCACTATTATTTTCACGCCACCTCGTGTGGATGATCTATGGAGCCATCTCCTTTTCTCACAACATAAACGCTTTACATGCTTGTTTTTGAAAAATCGACTGATGAATCCAGGAAATAAACACAATAGGTCAAAAATTGGTAAACAAACGCTTATGTCCAATGACAAGTTGCATTAATAGTACATACCTAAACATAAATGCATCTTTCTCAGTTGGCATTACTTGCAAGGGTTATAGTGAGAGATTGCATACAATACGTAAAAAAAGCCACAATGATTTATGTAATTCTGTTCTGAGTAACTGTTCGGAACCATGTGAATTATTGCTTCTGTTATCTTTGCTCGAACCTTACACGGAGATTTGAGCTTGCAAAGTCTTACAACACTTGTAGATGCTATAACGGCGACATCTTCGGCTTGGCATCAGCGGGCATCCAAATCCCCATACTTATGCAAAGAAAAAGCAATCCGCGGACCGATAAGGTTGAGAGATCAATGCACCTCAAACCATACAACTATTGTTTGATTTTATGTGTTGCATTCATACATTTTTACTATTTAACTTCCAAATGTCTATTTCCTAGGATGTAACTGTGAGTTGTGTTGGACCAAGAAACTGAGCGAAAGCCTATACCAACATCCCACGAAACAACGAATCAATTCATTGTGAAATTTTTCTGAAAGACATAGTGATGTCTTCTCCTACGATTTAATTCATCGACGTAATACACAATTTGAGAAACAATTATCCTACTTTCTATCATTTGTATCTTATATCGTTGACTTTACGACGTCAGAACGATCTTTACGTGTCTTTGAAAAATAAACATCTACCGTGGAATCTGAACATGAGAAGAGAGAAGAACGACATCTATTGCGGATTGTGTGATGAGGACATCAACTACAATACAAGAACATCTACACCCGCAGCACCAGAAGCATCCCAGGCGCCATCTCCACCAGGCGCGCCTCCACTTCAGGCCCAGGCGTCATCCCCTCCACCTGGGCCAATTACTCGGGCCCGTGCAAGGGAATTGAACTACATCATGCTACTGAAGAACGAAGGCCCAGAAGAATAGCAGTTGGCCCAACAGGAGACCCAACCCTCACAACCCTAGGCGTGAACAGTACCCGCGGGTACTGTAGCGCGCCGCCCCTCTGGCCGCCAGGGGCTGCGCCCCCTATTTAGATAGACTCCTCTTTTATTTTCAGACTTGAGTTTTGTTTTACATCTAGCTTTAGCTACTCTCGAACACGCGCAAATACGCGCTGTCTTCCTGTGATTCAGAACTCCACCTTCGAGTGATATTGAGATTGCTCGCATCTTGTTCTTGTTCGTTCTTCGATTGCGGACAGGAATTGATCCTCGTGATCAGGCTGATCTTGTAACAACAGGGTTGGTAACCACAGGGAGTTGGTTCAACGATTGCATTGGCGCTTCGGGTTCGCTCGTCGTAGTCGGATCGTGAGGGTCTACTTCCAACTAGTCGAATTTATCTCCACTCACCGAAAGATCGGGCACTCCGACTCTATCATTGTGAATGGAAGCAAGTACGGGGAATGGGAGGAGAGCTAAAAATTGAAATATGAAAATGACTAATGTTGTGATGTATGTTAAAATATATAGTCTTGATCAGTCATTGCTCGTTGTTGTAAAATAATAACAAAATATTTTCTTCAGAAGAATCCAGACTAGTTTAAATGGAGATATTAACTTAATATTTGGCTAAAAAAAAGGCATCACATTCGCTCACAAGTGCTAGAAATTATTGCATTGATTGGCAAAAAAAAAGAGAGAAAATTATCCACCATTGTGATTAGAAAAAAATTATTCCAAAACATCGTCTACAAATTTTTAATAATTACCCATCACTGTCATTACTAAAAAATAGCCTGAAGTGCCATCCAAATGTTTTAAAAGTTACTCACCACTATCATTATTAAATAAATAGCATAAAATGTTACAGATTATGCATGTTGTTTTTTGAAAAATGGCAGGGTCGACGTTGATCGCGCAGTCTGCACTGTGCCGTAATCATGGTCGGGGGTAGGTCGATCAAGAGGCGCGGCGGTACGTCCAGGTGCCGTCCATGCTGTAGACTGTAGTCCTCCAGCAACCCAGAGGTCCATGACGCCACGGGAAGCGGCCGTCATGGCCAGCATCGTATATACCGTTACCGTCCATATACCTCCATCTGGAAGAGGTCGTCCACCCTCATCCTCAGCGCCAGGGGCGGTGCATTCACCAGAACGTCTCGGACACGGTGTCGGGCCGAGGGCTGGTATTATGGACGCACGTTTCACTGGCTGAATCATCCCGAGGCGAAGAAGGACGCCGGCAACATCATCCTGGCGTAAGATAGAACTCGCCGGGGAAGCCCCTTCGTCGCGCAAGGCCGCGTACACAGCGCGGCCGGGATGTCACGAGTCCAGCCAAGAGATCACGCCGCGGCGGCCGGTGGACGGGTCCAGCCGGATCGCGCTCGGGCGCGCCCTGCAGGACGCGTGCACCCCCGACGCTGGTTCAAACAGAAGGGAAAAAAGAAAAAGAAAAAAGAAGAGAAAGCACACAGGCATAAGAAGATCTGGATTAATTTTGAAGATTCTGGCTAGAAGAAGGCATGGCGCTGGAGACTATCCCTGAACACATATCTTGCATCAGCAGCAAGTTGTATTTGCTTCAACACCCTCTTTTCTGTGAGATGGTAAAGCCCCAGGGAACGGTTATTGTAGTCTATGAGGAGGAGACTGGCGGGGTCGACGTTGATCGCGCAGTCTGCAGTCATCATGGTCGGGGGTAGCTCGATCTTGAGGCGGTACGTCCAGGTGTCGTCCTTGCTGTAGTCCTCCAGCACCCAGAGGTCCATGACGCCATGGGAAGCGCCCGTCATGGCCAGCATCCCGTCCATCTCCATCAGGAAGAGGTAGTCCCACGTCCCCAGCGCCGGCGGCGGCGCATCCGCCGGAACGTCTCGGACACGGTGTCGAACGCCAGGATGATGTTGCCGTCCTCCTTCTTCGCCTCGGGATGGTTCAGCCAGTGAAACGTGCGTCGATAATACCAGCCTCGGCCATGAACAAGGGGTCCATCACATGGACGGCCTCGGACGCTGGCCGGCCCCAGCCGCCTGGTTTCCGCAGCTTCAAGGGACCGAACAAAGTGCGACGCCGAGATGCCCATTCCGCCGCTTTCGTCGTCGTTGGTGAGGAACAGGATCCGGTGCTCGCCTGTCGGCTCGTGGAGGTAGAAGCCGCAGGGCAGCGTCAGCCTGTTGCTGCTAGGCGCCGGCACAACCGTCCACTGCCGGGTCACCGGGTTGCACACCAAGTAGTGAGGGACGTAGGACTGGCCGTGACACTCGTACAGCAAGAGCCCGTCGCAGCAGGCGATCAAGCGGTGCCCCCACCCCATGCGCTCGTTATATGCATCTGCTGCTGCAGGAGGGTGCCCGGGATCCAGACACCGGCGCTTCTCCTCGTCGAGGGTGTCCAGCGGGATGGTGTCGAGCAAGCTGCCGGCGTTCATGTGGTGCTGCCGGATGAGCTCCAGGGGCCGGCGCCGGGCGTGGGCGGCGACGAAGGCGGGGGTGCTCGTCAAGGCGCGCCACGCCCAGCAGACTGCGCGGAACCGGAGCACCGACAGCGACGGCAGCCGTAGCAGGATCTCCGTCACCACGTCGTCGTTCAGCGCTGTTTTGGCTTCCGCCGCTTCACCGTGAGCCGCCATGAGCGATTCTACCTCGCCTGTTAATTTATTCCTACTCAGCTTCAATACGTCGCGATTGGGCCACGTCCTCTAGCTCTATCGATCAATATATGGCCTGGCCTATAGATGGGGATCCGATTCGGACTCCGTCACTGTGCCATGTTGGATTATATTCGTGATACGTCCCTGCTGTCGCAAAAGTGTTTGTACTAAACAAGCCCAACTGCTCGTAAACGTTGGAAGTCCCGAAACAGGCCCAGCGACCGAAGAAACGGTGGACGCAACGCATAAAAAGGAGCTTGCCGGCGCTGAAGTGTTGCACTGCAGCTTCTCCAAGCAGATTTGGTGGGAGGTCCTCACAGCTTTGCTTATGCCATGCAATTTCGGTGCCACCAACGAGACCTGTTTCAACTGGTGGGAACGACATCGACGGGACATGCCGCACAAGCTGTCCAAGGGAGTCGACACAATGGTCATGCTCACGGCATGGATCATCTGGAAAGAGCGCAATGCGCGCGTGTTCCAAAACAAAGCGGCCACCGCCACTGAGATAGTTGACAAGATCAAGAATGAACTGGGGACTTAGGTCGCCGCGGGCGCCAAGAACCTAGGGAAGTTGATGGCGAGGTCTAGCGCGCGGTAGTGCACGGACGCAGAATGAGTAGTAACATCAAATGTAATACACAACCGCATGCGAGTAGGCGAGCGTGAAGAACGTGGCGCGTTGTTCTTTTCACTTTTATAAACTCTGCTTTATTCCTTCTTAATAGAATGATGCGCAGTTCTCCTGCGCGTTCTCGAAAAAATAAAAAGGAGCTTGCCGCCGGACGAAGAAGAGCTTGACGTCGGGCCGGTCGGACATCTGCGATTACTTTTCACATATACTGCTTCAAGTCAGGTTAAAATTGTCAGAATGACCAAAGTAGAAAGATGACGATCAGCTCCCATGCAACGAGATTTATTCCACATTAACAAGCGCCATAATTAAACACAAGATGCACGGGAGGACAAGATACGTTTTCTCAAGGCGACTCGTCGCTCAATTTTAGTTCGAAGTTCAACTTTCAAAAGGTCCAATCTAATCCCTGAACTTTACTATAGTTAGTAAGTTCAGTTTCATCCCTAGTCAAATGTGGTCCGGAAGCCCTGCCGCTGTATGTTTCCGATGATGCATGGAAACGCCACTGTCCGTGGCTGCGAACGCGAAGCAGAAGGTGCCCCGCGCGTCCACCTGGTGGCTGTTCTCCGGCGCAGCGACACCGACATTCGAACAGCGTCAGCACCTTCACCGTCCTCCGCCCGCCCAGGTGTCCTACAGCACTGGAGTCTGGAGATAGAACTCGCCGGGGAAGCCCCTGCTTCGTCGCGCAAGGCCGCGTACACGGGGCGGCCGGGATGTCACGAGTCCAGCCAGGATCACGCCGCGGCGGCCGGTGGACGGGTCCAGCCGGAGGTCGCGCCCAGCTGGACGCGTACGTTCACCCCCGACGCTGGAGCCCACCAGGCACAGCTAGCGATGGCGACGTACGCGCGGCACCTCGGGCGAAGGTGCGTGGCGAAGTCCCCGGTCGTGACGTACGTAGCCGTCCCCGTACGTACGTAGCCGACCTGGTACTGCAGCCAGACGACGCCGCTGCCGGTGTCGAGCATCAGGAGCGCCGGCGCGGGCACACGCCCACCTGCCCTGGACACCACGGGCGACGCGAGCCCGCCACCGCTGCTGGCACCTCTCCTCGACGCCCCCGCGTCCTGTTCGCATACAGACAGCGCCGCGGCCAACCTTGCTATCCATCCGGCCTGCGATCGAGCAGCTGGGACGCGCTGGCGTTGGGCGGCGAGGAACAACTTGAATACTGGTCACCCTCTCTCTCTGCCCTCGCTACAAGTTGCTCGCGACCGCGCCGGCTGCGCGCGGCGGCGACGGCAAGGTCTCGCAGGTCGACGTCATCAAGCTATGGGGTGAACGCGACGATCCATTGCTCGGGAGGTCCCTAAATTAAGGCCGTCGCCATCATCCCAGCCCACGGCCGCGCCTTCCACCGGCTGGCGTGGTTCCGGAGCCACGGCGACTACCTCGGCCTCATCGCCGGTGGCCTCTACGACGGCGTGGTCTGCGTCTCGGACGCTTCGAGGCTTCCTTTGTGAGTAAAACCCTCCTTCCACTATGGCCTGTTCCGTGTCCTCTCTCCTCGGCGAGGTTGCTTCTTCCGTAAGGGATTTTAGTTGGTTTCATGAATCATGATCGGTCGGCTCGGGGTGGAAGGCTAGTGGCGGATTCGGTCATTTTGATATTTCGAACCACTTAATTTGTGTTGGCTTGAAAATTTGCAGATCCTGGTGTTGGATATGGCAGATGTTCGTTGATATGGTTCTCTCGCGAAACTGAGACTGTCGGATACCCATTTTTGGCAAGGGGAGTGGAGAGGAAGGCACCGAACACAATCGAGGCTCCTTCCTCTCCTTTTCTTTTTCTTTTCCTTTTCATTTCTTTGCCTTCTTTTCCTTCATGTAAAGCCGTTTTCCTTCCCTTGGAAGATAAAAGGAAGGAACGGACGACAGGAAAGGGGACGACTCATTCTAAGCACACTCGATTCAGCTTGAGCTCTCACTTACATACACAGAGACTTGAGAACTCTCTCTCTCTCTCGCGAGCAGTCAAAGAACACCACGTACTGGGCGTAGGGCATTTCAAGCCCGAACCAGTATAAACTGCTCTCTCATTCGCTAATCCACCACAAAGTCGAGCGCGTAGTATAAATTTACTCGTCGGACGGTTACTAAACACCGACATCGGCAGCCTAGGATAGGGTAATTAGAATGTTGAAATCTGTATTGAACTTGCCTAATAGACCAACTTTTGTAGCATTAGTGACTAGGCACTCAATCATTTTCCTTTGCTGTCTCCTTAAGAATTGAATGCCTTGTCAAGGTAGCATGGAAATTATGGCTCATTCAGTGCATGTTTTCGTTTGGTGTGGTTCAAAAATTCTTTCACGAATTCCGTGCTGGTTCCCTAGAATTTTTTCAAACTCATTGGGCATCCATGCACTCAACCAGCATGAACTCATGGAGGCATCTCTAGTTCTTTTCCATGGTGCAGGAACTATAGTTTTGTAGAGTTCTTGTCAGACCCCATTTCTGGAATCCACGTGCTTACCGTACCAATCCCTGGATCAGTAGTTGGTACACACAAACAAAGTGTTCCATTGCACATACACGAATAATTATTACATCCCATAGGGTTCAGAACATGGTCTTAAGTTACAAACCAGACAGAGGCTAGCATACTAGCCTGGATACAACAAACTTAAAGAAAACACTACGGAACACCACAGGCAAACTTGAGCAGACGTCGACCCTACTCGTCATAATCGTCTCCTACGACTTCTTCTTCTTCTTCCTCTGAAGGGGTAACAGCAAGAATGAGTACATAAGGTACTCAACAAGCCCTATACTACTCAAGGGTATAAATACATACATATTCGGTCTTAGCAAGGGAGTAGGCCAAAAGGTTTGTTTGCAGAAAGCGAGTTTTATGCAGGGTTTAGCAATTCAAGGAAACATAGATAAAAACAGGAGTTTTGATTGTCATATTTTAGTTGATTGGCCCTGGGGGAGAATAATTCCATCCCGCCAGTTCCCAAGTTTTAGTTGGGCCTTCGGACCACAATGGCCTTACCGACCCGGCACACTTGCCATCATTTCCAAAACACGGGCGTCTAATACACCCACTCACTCGTCAAGGATTAAAGGGGTGGCTAATCAATGTGATCTCATAACATAAATGTGTCATATGCCGTGACAACGTCCAATCGATTGAATTTTTCACTCTGCAGAGGTTGTACACTTTTCCCACAGGCTATGCACTCTTGCGCGAGAGAGCAACACAACGCTTTGGCCATCTTCTCCGAGTAGTCCCGCAAGCTCACCACGGAGGGTTAGGGGCTTAAGATGAGGATTAAGCACGACACTGTGGTCATAAATGTGCGGGGATTTCACTCCCAAAAAGCCGGCAACGGGCGTTCAGTACAAGATGTGTTCCCCTAACCAGTCCGCTGCCACTACCGGCCACCGGGTGATAATTACTTGCAGAAGTACCAAGAAGGTAAGACAAAGTCCTGCCCAAGACAGGTTCTATGGTTGTACGAGAAATCATTATGTTTACAGTCACAAGAACCGGTCCTTATGCGGCCAGGGCGAGCACCAAACATTCCACATAAGGTGGACTAACACGCAAGCATCAACTTCACTACTTGGCCTCGCCCTCGATCCATACCCATCCCATGCTCATCACCATCACCTAATACCAGTTGTTCTACTCCCAACCCCATATAGTACTCACACCACCAAACTCATTTTAACGCCTTTATAAAAACAAGTATGTGTGTAAAGGTGTGGCAATGTGGAAACATTGCGAGGGTCCTAAGCATATATATACTAGTATCAAGGTAATTACACTATCATCTAATTAAGCCTAAACGATAGTGTACCCTAAGGTTATCAAGGCGACGGTAAACGAGGGGTAAATCAAGGATTAGTTATTTATGCCTAAATAATTTGCATCAATAACACTAAGCAAGTAGGATAATAGCTACTCAAGCAGTAAAATAACAATTAATGCATAGTAATTAAGATGGCCACATAGGTGCATCGCAAAAATAATAGGATCAATCATGATCAAGGAGAAATAGAGCTTGCCTTCAAAGTTCGGGTCTGAATCCTCCTCGTATCCCTCGTCCTCGGGGTCGTCCTCGTGCTCCTCGTGGTCTACACGTATCGACGACAAAATAAATACTAGTGCGTAAACAAATAGATCAAATAAAACCAAATACGAATCAAATGAAATAAGAGGGAGATATCCGAGGACAATAATGAATTCAGGAAGCTAAGAGGAGATGAACGGAACAAGAATCGTTGAAAACGGAGTTAGAACGATGAAGGTATGGTCTAATGAAGGTTAGGGGGGTAATTATGGCGGAATAGAGTGTAAATGATGTTTAGATATTTTTCTGGAGTAACCAAGGGTAGGATCGGGTTCTATGAATTATTTCCTATTTTCTGGTATTTTTGGGGATTTTTCCTACATTGGAAAAGGCTCGAAATAAGCTTTTGTGTACACTAAGCTGGGTGGATCTAGCAGTTTGGCTCAGTGTGTGGCTGACGGCTGGGGCCCATGGTCCACGGTGGACCGGGCCCACGTGGCAGCGTGTGTGAGGGCGGTCCATTGGACCGGGTGCAGGCGCGCGTGGGGAGCGAGCGCTGGCGTGGCGGGCGACGTGGCGCGCGCGGATTGGCGGCGGCGAGGCGCGCGGCGGCGCGCGGCGGTGGCTCGCCGGAGGGCTCGCCGCCGACTGCTGCAGAGCTCGGGGAAGGGCGAGGAGTCGCCGTGGAGGTGGCTCGCGTCGTGGCGAAGCTGGGTGGTGGGTCGCGCAGGCGTGAGGAGGGCGGAGCGACGGCGTCAAGTCGCCGGAGATGGAGCGGCGGCGGCGCGGTGGCGGAAGTGCGCGTGGAGTGGGTTTGGTGGACTCCGTGCTAGCGCGTGAGGTGCGCGGGAGCGTGGCGAGTGCGGGCGGCATGATGTGGTCGCCGGACTCGCAGCGACGGCGGCCGGCGATGAGTGGAGGCGGCGGCGCATGGCGGCGCTCGGCGTTCGCGTTGCCGCGGGCCGGGCACGATGAAGCGAGGCTTCGGGGAGGTTGCGCAGGTGGAGGACTACGCGTGGCACTAGGAGGTGGAGGTGGAAAGGGCTCGCCGGTGTTGAATTGCGCGGCGGCCGGAGTTGGGGGAGAAAGGGGAAAGATGAAGATTGGGCTGCGCTAGAGGGGGAAGCTCACCGTGGAGCAGGCAGGCGGAGGCAGCGGAGTGAGGCGGAGCTGGAGAGGTCCTTTTATAGGAGCGGGGGTGCTCAACGAGGCAGGAACGGCGGCCGTGCCGCTCGGCGCATGCGCGCTCGAGTGCCTGGCGCGGCGGCGGGCCTCGGAACGTGAAGCGTTGGCTGCGCTCGAGTTGTCGGGGATTCGGCGGGGGACAAGGCAGCGTCTGCGGCAGCGGCGAAGCGACGGCTCGGCGGGATGCCGCGACGGCCAGTCGGCGACAAGGGCGGCTCGGCGGGAGCAGGCGGCAAAGCGGCACGCGGGCGCGAGCTTTAGAGGCCGGGCCGCGTCCGCGAGCGGCTGGCGGAGATGCGCGACGCGACGGGTTGTCGGCGTGGTGCTGCGGGCAGGCGGCGCTCGCCACGCGGCGCGAGGTGGACGACGGCGTCGTCCGCGCGGGCCGGGGCCGGGCTGGGCTGGGCGCGGCCGGGCCAGGAAGGAAAGGAGAGGAGCGCGCGGCCCAGCGAGGAAGGAAGAAAAGGAATGGGCCAGAGGAAATCGGCCCAGGAGAGAAGAGGGAGGGGAAAATGTTTAAACATTTTCCTGAACTCAGAAACTCGAATAAAAACCAAATCAAACCCAAATCGGTCCAAATAAATTCGAATAAATTTTGTAAAATCAAGGTTTTAACTAGCAATCATGTTAGCAAGTTCCATTTTTAATTCCTATTTCATAAATTCCCTTTTTCTTATATTCTTGAGCTTAACAAGGTTTGAACTTTTGTTTTCAAAAATTCTAAAATGAATCCTAAAATCTACGAAATTTTCCGGAAGTGATTTTTATTATTCGGTTATTAAAATTTGGGATGTGACAGTTCTATTCAGTGCAAGCACTGACGTTGTATAGGGCCAAGTTGGATTATATCTTCTGATGATTTGATAAGTTATGCCAGCACTGGTTCAATTTATAATAGCTGCCTTTGATATTTTTAAAGTTATTTCATAGTGATACTATTAGCTTGGTATTATATGCCAGTTACAATTCCACTTTACCGAACTAACTTATTGTCAGGTATATATGTAGACGCCTATTTCAGTTCTATCTTGTGTTGTGCAGTGAATTCAATATTTTTATGCAGTTTTCTTACAGGGCCTTGATCCCTATTTGGAAAAAAAAATTGTATCCTCGGTCTTAAGGAATTGCTCTGTTAGAAATGGTTGTTCAGCTAATTTTTCCATGATACTAACTATTTCATCTGGAAGTATATTTTAAGAATGCACTCTGTTCAGCTCAGCGCATTATCACAATACTAACAACCTACAGGGATATGATATTTATCAGTTCTCTCTTTGATTGTAGTAGTATCCTCAACCCATTACCTGATATATTGGTCGCATGATATATTTTGGAGTTTAATTTGAACTGAATGCAACTTTTATTGATGCAATGAACCCAACATCGATGAAATTAGGGAGGAATTCCCTGATGGTAAAAGTGTTTTGTGCTTTCCACTGGATCAAAACTCTTTATACTATGATATTTGGACACAAACATGTCCATCTTTTCTGAAGTGAGTGTTTCATTTTTTTATCTCGTATCATCCTCGTGTTGTATGTTGTTATAACTATTGTATCCACACATTCCGAAGATTGAGAGAGTCGCGGTAGAAATGGTCGTGAAGGAATCTAATATCGAAAAATTGTATGTCTTCTTGCAATTTTTTCTAAGGCAGCGTTACACATGTTATTTATAACATGGATCGAGAGATAATTCCAAAAAACTAAGAGCGAAATTTATGCGGAAGCTTAACAATCTAGTTGTATGTGTGATTATTTTCCTTAATTTTCTCATTTCTGTTATTAAGCTATTATATAATATCTAAAGAACATAGGTATTGCCTTCTCCTACTTTTTCATTTATCAAAGTAATATCCATTATCCAGTGCCAAGTTTTAGAAACAGTTTGAGAACACAATTATCCAACTTTCCATCGTTCGTACCTTATATATTTAAACAAATAATTTATATAGTGTTGGCGGCCATTAAATCATAAAATGACCGTCAACTTATCGGCGAATAAAAGGTATGCACCAATGTTTCTAGCATTAAACTAATAAAGTTCCACAAGTTTTGGATGTATTCTTGTTTTGCAAGGTACACAAGAATATTGGTGCAAATGTGCTTATACTCATGGATAAAAAGCAAATATACAAAAAGCACGAGATAAACAAGGTCCTGCTCGGACATCTCGATGACATTCGACGCAAGAAATAAGAAATGACTTGGACATCAAGAAATAATATTTCAAATGACAAATTTGATCCCTCCATGTCAAAGCCCTCGTCGAGATAGTCAAAATGGGCTTTTGGATCACCCAATTCGGAGTTCAAGACCAGGAGTCATGCCTCGCGCAAGATTGAAGCAAATGCAGGAAAAAGTTGGCCGGCCGGCCCAAACTCTAGGCCGGCCGGCCCATGTTAAACTCCAACCGCCTCAATCTTTCTCCAGTCGGTTTCAGAGTTAGTCACAAACCACTTGACGCACCGGCCAAGCCAGGAAACGTCGGTAAGAAGGGAATATCCCACGAAATGCTCCAAGACCTTCTCCACTCTCCCAAAGCAACTCCACTATAAATAGAGGACCCCTCCCTCACTCCAAAGTGCACCTTAGTACCTCATGGAAGATCACTCCACTTGTGTAGATTAGAATAGGATTAGAGTTTAGTCATGGGAGTTAGAGTAGAAGTGAGAGCTTCGCTCGGAGTTCCGGAGTTCTCTTCGGAGTTTGGGTAAAGCTCTCTTGTATCTTTTCTTTTAGATATTCTTTAATATAATTATTTTCTTATTTATTTATTTAATTTAGTTTTCTTTTTAGTTTATATTTATTTATTTAAGTAATTATTATAGGGAAATTCTTGTGTTGGTTCCACGTCCATGCAATGGTAGATAAGGATAGATTACCCGCTGGTCTATACGTAAGTAATTTATTCGGATTTACTATAATGGGTGGTTTGCCCCAAAAATTTAGGGTAAATTATTTAGGATGATTGCTTGTATGGTTCAAGAAATTATTCTAGACGTGAGTTTGCACCCAACCCTAAGGAGGATGGTAGCCGCGAGTGTATGTGACAGCTACACCGGTCTCTGTAATCCACCACGTCCGGGTTGGACCTAGCAGGGTCTTAATTATAGCGGGTGGATTCCTAGGTTGCTCCAGCAGACCTAGCACATCCGTGCCCCGATATGCAGGAACGTATCTGTAATAAAAGTTTAAGTAAGTAGTTGTAGACTATCAGGAAATACTAAATGCTAACCCCTAGGCTGACTGATACCCTTCTTCTCGTTGTTCTCCCAAACTAAATGCTAACTCCTTGTTATCTATATCAATGGATGTTCTCCTAAGTGCCAAACACATATCAAACATCTGTATCCCTGCTTTGGTCTAGTTTGCAAGTTATAAATAATGGATGTTTCTTTGTTGATTCATGATATTCTTAGCCATGCTTCCCTGTGGAAAATATAAATACGATAACCTTGGAATACTCCCGGGTGACATGCTACACTGGTGTTCCGTGCGTTTGCGGAAATTGAATTAAATCTTTTTCATAAGAAACGCCAACATATAGCGACGAATTTTACAAGGTCGGAATGATCATTAGTGTCTTATGAGAAATAAACATCCATTGCGGAATGTGAACGTGAGAAGAGAGAAGAAAATCGACATCTATTACGGATTGCGAATGGAAGCAAGCACTAGGGAATGGGAGGAGTTAAAAACTGAATATGGAAATAACTAATGTTGTGATATGTGATAAATATAGAGCCTTGATTAGTTATTGCTCATTGTTATAAACTAATAACAAAATATTTTCTACAGAAGAATCCAGAATAGTTTTAAATGGGTCTATTACCTTAATATCTGGCTAAAAAAGGAGCCATCACATTTGCTCACAAGGGCTAGAAATTATTACATTGATTCAAGAAAAAAAAAACACATCACTGCCATTATAAACAAAGTAGTCCAAAATATCCCCGCATATTTTAAAAATTATTCATAGCTGCCATTACTAAAAAAATAGCCCAAAATGCCACCCACATGTTTTAAAATTACCTACCATTGCTATTATATAAAAGTAGAATGAAAGGTTACAGCTTATGCATATTATCTTTTGGAAATTACTCATTATTTTCATTAAATAAGAATAGCTCGAAATATAAATTAAGTTTATAGCAAACTGACAATAGCTCAGTTGGTTAAAGCCTTCAGGTGTGAGGCCACCCATCAGGGTTCAAATTCTGGTGTGCACTAATTTATAGAATAAAAAAAATCCACTCGCTGCGTCCCATTTACTATGTCAGATCCGACCTGTGGTGGGCGGGCCCTCATGTATGGGGTAGGCTCAAAGCATGAGTTAAGACCCGAACCACAGGGGGCAGCTCCTTGAGGATGGGACCAGGGTTCGTGGATTTTCTCGGCTGAGGCTCCGGTTGAGTTCCCTATACGACAATACCGTGGGGGCGGTCTTTCCCCCACCGGCCGAGTTTTTTTAAATTAAGTTTATAGATTACATATTTTTTTTTTTGAGAATCAAGTTTATAGATTATGTATGTACTATCGTAAAGACATCGGGAGTCCCGAAACAGGCCCAGCGACCGTTAGTTGATCAGGTGGAACAATCGGGCTGGTCCTAAACAAGCCCAACTGGCTGTAAACGTCGGGAAGTCCCAAAACTGGCTGTAAACGTCACATTTTTCAGATTGATGATCAAGCACAGCCAGCCACATTAATTGGTTCAACGTAGAGAGCATTAACAGAAGATTGCACACTAATCTCAAAAAAAAAAAAAAACAGAAGATTGCACACGTCAAGATGATGAATCAGCTCCCAAGCAACGAGATTGATTCCACATTAACATGCACCGTAAACAAGATGCACGGGAGGATAAAGTACGTTTTCTCAATCCATACACAAGCCACGATCAGAGCTGCTACCACTATCATTAATAACAATTCGGACTCCACGTATTGCGATCCTACCACTATAATTTCCGCCACTGTACACACGGCTTAGCAGCCAAAAAGTCTGGAGTCACTCATGTCCAAGTAAAGGCAAGGTGGGTACACGAAAGATTGACTACACTGTACATCACATTCGCCTGCATTCTGCACAACGATGCTAGTATCTGTGAGACAAGTTCTGCCTGTTCCGATCCCAGGCATAAGAATGCTTCCCCTCATCCATACGTTGCGGATCACGTTGAGCCGGGCTACTGTGTCGTTCGTTTAACAGCCGCCAGCTCCTGCTCCCAGCATCGCTGCCTGGAGTAGAAATGCCACTAGCATCCACAACCATGTCGCCCTCTAGTATGCGGAGAACCTGAAATAAAACGGTTACGCGTACAGTGAGAATCAACCTTCCCGCTAGGTGCTGCGAACACAAACTGAAGATTGTCGGAGAACTAACATGGGACATGCGTGGCCTTGAATGAGGGTCACGCCTGATGCACAGGTTTGCTGCGTGCAGCATGCAGTAGACCTCATTTTCAGAGAAGCGGCGTTCCAGGCGGGGATCAATGAGCTCGTCAATTGCATAATCTTCCAATAAAGGCCGAGCCTGTTACAAATGTATAATGCATACATGGTCATAAGCTGCAGCACTGATGGTTCAAAAACAGCAAGCGTTATTCTGCTTTCAGTTTACATTGATGGCCGATGAACAAGAGAAATAGCAGTCAGTTTCAAGATAGTGATTGCTCAAAATATTCTTCAGTACCTATACCACTACAATATATGGGTTTCATTATTAACCAGGTAAAACGAAATATGTTAACCCAAGATAGAGGGTAAACTGGTGCACTCACCCATTCAGTTAGGAACTGCTGGCCCTTCGGTCTGTTAATATCAACAGCCTTGCGTCCAGTGACAAGTTCAACAAGTACAACCCCAAATGAGTACACATCCGCTTTCTCAGTTATTTGACCACTCTGAGCGTATTCAGGTGCCAGATAACTACAAATGACCAAAACAAGTCTCAGTAAGCAGAACTTCACAACTCAACTGATGAGTGATGATCACATACTATAAGAACTTACCCAAATGTTCCAATGACCCTTGTATCAACACCCATGTCTCCATCAGGCTGCCATCTTGCCAAGCCAAAATCTCCGACCTGTCACCAATTATAAAGAGATACTTCATCATGCAGTGATAACAAAGACTTATAGTAATGTCAACTGGAATGGAAAATAATAGAGTGCATGTATAATATGATCAATTAACCAGAACACTGTTGCCCGTAAAAAAAAAAAACATTAACGACAAAATGCACTCCTTGAGTAATGGGAGCAGGGCGAAAGAAATGTGCTTAAAAGATTCAGTGATACTTAGATGTGTATTTAAGATGCACTGCAGTAACTGAATAGAAATCAGCCACCTCTGTCACACATGGTAATTCAGACAGCATAATCTAGGCTTGTTGCAAGATTTTACAGTTGCATAGTTGCAAAAGTAAATATCAGGGCAATAAACATGCTAATAGAAACATGGTGTCATAGAGTTGATGATCATACCAGCGGTTCAAAATCATGTGTGACAAGGATGTTGTTTGGTCTCATATCACGGTGGATTATACAACCAACCCTACACTCTTCATGGAGGTATCGAAGCCCTCTTGCGGCTCCGACTGCAATCTTTTGCCTGGCAGTCCACTCCAAAGTCTCATTGTTACGACCTAAGGAAGCGCAGAAGATTGTTTAGAAAGGATGTCGTCGAAGAAATATCAATGTCTTTAGACCCAATGTGGCCATGAGAATTCAGGAAATATCACTGAAGCAAGTGGTGGGTAGTTCATTTAGATGCTCTTTGTTGCTATGCAAACTTACCATAAAGATGTGAATCTAGTGATCCATTGCAGATGTACTCGTAAACTAGTAAACGCCTCTTATCTTCGACACAGAAACCGATCAGCATTACAACATTCCGGTGCTGGGCACAACTCAGAACCTCTACCTCTGAGCAGAACTCTACATCGCCTTGGGAGCTGGCAAGTTTATGCTGTTTGACAGCAATTGCTTGACCATCAGGTAGGACACCTCTGTGAACAGACCCAAACCCACCTTCAGCCAGGAAATTTGCTTGCGAGAAGCCACCAGTTGCAAGTTCCAGTTCTGCATAGCTGAACCACCGAGGAGGTTTGCCAAACACAGGAGTCTTATGCTGACATATTGAACACAATGGTGGCGGTCCAGGAGGCGCACTCCTTGACAATGAGATAACATCCCTCACATTTCCTCTGAAGTTTAAATCAGACCTGCTTCTGATTGCACTAATTTCAGTCAAAAGATCCAGTTTGGAGATCTTCTCGAGCAATGCGTCTGCTGTTGGAGTCCTTCTAAGGCGGTTTCCTACTAATCTGGAGGGTGTAGGTCTCTCTAAAATGTCAGCCATCCATGGCTGGAGTGATGAAGCTGGTGGAGGAGTTGAAGATTCACTCTCTGAGTCAGATATATTGACATCTGAATGGAGGATATTATCCTTTGCTGCCTCTTTCTTCAACGAGCTGTTGGTATCTGAAGCACAAAATGGAGAAGTAGCAGGATCGGAGCTTGAGACAGAGGAAGTTCCAACATCAGTGCTTTCAAACGCTGTTTCAGACTCCGGGCTGCTATTTGGAGTCACAGATGGTCCTCGAATCGAGCTCCGCTGCTCTTTTACATCAGCAGTTGTTTTCCCAACTGAAGCACTGGAGTCAGGTGGAGTTGATTTTGACTCCTTTTCAGGCGATCCCACCAGATTTAGCCGGAGAACTTTGGGCCGTGAGCGCTTCATAACAACAATGTTGCACTGCAGTTCTTCCATGCAACGCTTCTTCTCATGCTTGAGCTCCCTGAGAAGGATGACAATAACAGTAAGATAACAAGGGATTAAAAATGTCAGGAGACTGTCAATATACTGAAGACAAAAGTATTGTGTCACACTACTTGTCTAGTACAACCCAGCTCGCTTGTGCTCGTTTGGATTCAGTGGCCACGCAGCCAGAAGGTGATCCCGATAGAACCTTCACCTTCACATTTATCTGCACAACAAGTGGTAAGTATAAAATCCAGCTATGGCAGATGGCGGTTGAATTCAAAAACAAAACAAACAGGTGTTATAAATCCAGACCTTGGTGGGATCATACACATCACGAAGCTTGTGCATCATTTGAGAACACAGCTCCGAGAAATCCGACGTCTGATTCAGTACTGCTCTATGCCCACTGGCACATCCGCCAGCGAAAAAGGGAAATCCCCAGAACTTGCTCCTACCTTAAAATGAGAAGAACACACAAGATGAATACTAACGCTACTCGAATTTGCTGTGCGCAAAACAAACAGATATATGAACAAACATTGAAAGGCAAAGGCATCGTAGGTACAACATACCTGAGGTCTGTGGCGGGTTGACGGCGAGAAGCAGGATGCTGTCGCCGTGCTGCACGACGTGCGTGAGCGCCCATACGACGGCCGTCTTGGAGATCTCCCTCGCCGCGGCCCGCACGGCCACCACCACCACCGCCTCCGCTCCCCGCATCTTGTCCGCCGTCGTCTGCGGTTGCAGGCCGGAGCCCGACGCCTTCTGTTTCATCTCGGTGCAGGCGCGGGCGAGGAACTCCTGCCGGTTCAGACAGAGCACCTCCCAGTGAGAAACAAACGCACACCTGACCAGAGCACGCTCAAGAACTGAACACGAGACGAGACGAGACTCTGAAGAGACAGTACAGAGCATGCCCGGAGGAGGCTCGACGAACAGGTGAAACAGCGGCCACTCGACGCTAGTGTCCGAGACCAAATCACAGCACGGTAGAAAAAAAACAAGCGAGAAGGAATCAATCGCGGGTGAGGCCTAGTACAGTAGCACACTGCAGGGGAGGGCACCAACGAGTGCGACGTGGGGAAGAAGGGGGGAAATGGTGGGGCGACCACCCACCGGACCTGTCAGAGTCCACAGTTGTAGACGAGACGCCCAGCTGCCCCCACCTTCCCCCATCCCAACAGCGAATCGAGCAAGCCCGCCTCGCTTTCAACAGCGATTAAACGAACTCTCTCCGAATTCCGGGGATTCCTCGGGTTTCCGGTTTCCGCCACCGAGCAGCTCGGCTACCCTCTAGGAACCGAACGGTCACCTCAAACAAACCCAAATCGAAACACGCCGCGTTCGGTTTCAAAAAACACCAACGCTTCTTGCTTTTGTCGAAACTTGCACGAGCACGAAACAGAGAGACTCACCTCGCAGACGCGGAGTGCAGCGGCGCCACCGCCGGGAGACTCAACGGCGAGCTCGTCACCGGCCGCTGCTGCGTTGACCTCAACGAGCAAGGCGCATCGAAGTCAGTAGAGGAGGAGCACAGCTCGGAAGCGGAGACGCAGGAAAAACTAAAAGAGCATTTAAATCTCCATGGCCCGTTGTGACCGCCGAGCTCCCCTAGGTGCTCGCCGTCGAACGACTCGCTTCCGTTTTTGCCCTTGGTGGTGTGTGCGCAAATATTCACATTTCTGCCACTACTACAGTACCCTGCCGCTGCTGTCGCAAAATCACTTGCTTTTTTTTTTTTTGAGAGGAGCAAAATCACTTGCTAGAGAGGACGAGTCGACGGACGACCGTGCCGTCCCAGGAGAGCCCACATGGCAGTGAACCCAGCTGGGCCCACTGTCCTGGATGGATACGATAGGAGAAGCTGCTGACTGACATGTCGTGGTCCTCTGGAGAGCTGCATGACTCACATTCCCACGGTTGATATTGCTTTGAGGATGTTTGTGTTTTTAGGTTTAAAGATCACATCAAAATTAATCTTGCTATTTAGTCGTATTAAATAAGTCTAATTATAAAACTTTTTTACAGATGTGTGTTAATTTACGAGATGAATCTAATGAGCCTAATCAAGCTATGTTTTGCTACAGTAATGCTACAGTAACTATCGTCCAATCACGGCTTAATTACTCTCATTAGATTCCTCTCGTGAATTAGTATAAAATTCTGTAGTTAGTTTTTAAATTAGACTTTATTTAATACTCTTAAATGATAAAATTCTAGGCAGCCTAAAATTAGGCTTAGAGAAACGAACACCCTCTTTGTTCGTTTCACTGGACTGGAGGAGGAGCCGCACACGAGTGCTTGCATAATTGCAATAGATAATTAGGTACAGTATAGATGATGCCACCACATGATTGCAAGCAGATGAAAGTGTCACCCAACATTAATTGATGAAAAGATCTAACAATGGACATACTGATTTCTACGGCCTGAATCATGATGGCATGCTCTCACCAGATAACAAAAGATGCATACGGCACATCAGTTGCAAGCACAAGAAGCTCGTCAGTGGACTGTAGATGCAGCTGATTGATGAGAAGAGAGAGCATGTCATGCCTCTTCATTTGTTTGTTTGATCTGCAGCTGAAACAACAGCAGCGCAGGACAGGAGACGAGAGGAAGAGGATATCTATCAAATCAAATCACTTTTGCCCCTGGCTGCTGTTGTCGCATCTTTTTTTTTTTCTTTTTTGTTTCCCGCGCACGCGAGAATTGGTGCAGAGCAGTGGCAGTTTCGCAAATAAGGCCGACAGTAGTGTGTTCTTCGGCGGAGAGCAGTGACCGGGACTCGTTTGAACGAGTGGAACCTGGAGGGGACAGACAAGGACAGAGCAAGCCGTTGCTGTGATCTGACAACTCCCAATCACGGACGCCGTCGATCCTCTCCGCCGGTCGCCGTCGCGCCACGGCCTGACGGCGTCAACGCGGCGATGCTGTTCACGTTGGCTGAGCTCGTCGAATTGAATGAATAAACCCGTTCAGGTTCTGCTTGAAAAAACAAAGAAAAGGGGCTTCTGAATTCGATGCATGATGCGTTCTGGTGGCGCGGAGATCAAGGTGGGCGGGCGGGCGGGCAGCTTTGAATCTCTGGAATTGCTGCAACGACGACCGACCGCAAAGGGCTTTCCGTTTCATCATGGCGCTTTATTGCCTCCCGCGGCCGTCGCGTCGCTTCTCGCGACCCAACCGTACGGCGGCGAGCCCATGCAACCATGTTTCAAAAATGTCATGGCGCACACCTCGCTGCAATTTCAAATACTGGAGTAGTACTAGTTCTGCATTTTCCGGCGGACATTTTTCAAATAATCCTAGTACCACTCGTACTACTCCGTACTACTACTACTTTGTACATGATCGGAAAGCGGATCAAAATGACGTACTCTACTCGTACTTTGGAATGTCAGAATAACCGAGTCATCTGAAATGAGGGTATATAGCCCACAAACAGCGGCGGTCTTGGCCGTCGTGAGAAAAAACGAAAAACGCATTGGGGCATCGATGATGCTTGCGCTCTTCCTGTGTGAGTTGCGGCCACTGCACTGCACCAAGCACCCACACGCTTGCTTCTCTGTGCTTGTTCCACAAATCCAAAGTCCAAACACTGCTCGTCATATCATATGCCTTTCCCTGCTTGCCAACATGCATATACATGGATCTCAAAAAAAAAAAAAGCATATACATGGTCGTGTCTTCTACTGGTAACATGCTTCACTATTTTTATGAATTTTGAAGCAGAAAAAAATATACGCTGGGTCAAATTTGCTACTATAGTACACCTAATTTTGGTGACAAGTAACCAAAACAGAGCACTCCTAATTTGCATGGCAAATCATTAACTACTCGAGTCGTCAGTGCAAAGCAATCCTCCTATACTACCCGTTTTAAATGATGAACATCAAACTACCGCCCTGGTAAAGCCTGTTCTGTTTTGTTCCTTGGTCCAACGCAACAGGCATTCCTCCATGCATGATTTCCGTGCCACGCCATTGCGAATCACCTCGCACACAGCACCACCAACAGAACATGCATCAACGCCCACTCCATCCTTGCAGCCCTGCTGAACGAAAGGACCGATTAACTTGAACTTAATTTGCGTGCAACTTGTGAGGCTAGTTGTTGTTGTTGCTGCTGCATTTCTTCGTTCTCATGGATCTAATCTTCATGGGTCGATCTATGGATCTGTAACCAGAGATGCATGTACATCTAGATTAGTACAGTACTATACAAGCAAAGAACACAAGAGGTACTGCGTCCTTCATTGGCGGCTTTACTGTTCAAGTTAAAGATGCTAATTTATCTTGCCATCGCTTTAATTTGGACTAGTCGGGAGACGGATTCTACTAGTACCTTTTTCTAACTGCCGAGAGAGGCTACCCAAAGATACTCCGAGCCGAGTTGAGCAGGAGGTGACGGGCTGCCTTTTTCCTGACAAAACGAAAGGGGCGTGCAAATTAACCTGCGATTTGAGACGACGCAACGCGTGGCACCGTGGAACTAGAAGCTGGGCAATATGGCCAGGCAGCACGAGGCCCAGCGCATGATGGTGCCCATCATAAACTGTTTGTCATGCACGAAGCTGACACGCACTCGGCACACCCAACGAGAGTGATAAGCTGGTGGATGGAATCATGGAAGGGTGCAGTTGTGTCCCAACCCTCCTGCCGATCCAAGCGGGGTTATGCAACGCATGCATGGGGACGTTACCTAATTATGAGCCATGCTGTCCGCGCGCTGCTAAAATCTGGACCATCTCGTCTCCTGGCAGCGGCAGGGCCGGCTAGCTTGCATCGATCGCATCAGTTGGAGAGTATACCAGCACACATGTGTGTGTAGCAGTAGCGGGTAACATGCATGGAGACACAGGACCAGGAGTACGGGCAGGACCATCGGCCTCATGCATTGCAAGCACGTAGAACTACTCCATGAGCTCAGTGATCGAGCAACGGTTCGTGTCAGGTGTTCATCGATCAGTTTCATGTTGCTACCAGCAGCCTCGCTTTCTGACCAGAGAGGCAGAGTTTTGAAGGAACAAGTGTCGCGGCCACCATAAATTGTGCATAAATTGGATTGGGCGACGAGTTGCTGCTGACTGATCTTGCTGATGGCGCGATCAGCCTTCTTTTCATTTAGGTATAAGCAACGACATTTCAAATGCAGAGTTGTTCTTCAGCTAATTAAAAACTGGTATGAAAAAGAGATGCGGATCGAAGCTGGACATGTAAAAGACACACTTGGTAAAGCGACTACTACTTCAGTGGACGCAGCTGCAGGGCAAGGGTCTACCGCTAGAAAGGAATACAGCAACTGCTGGTCTGTGGTAAGCAAGATTGAGGAACAGCGTGGACGATGGCATGGGACCCCATAGAGACAGCGTAATAAGGCACTGCCACGTCTTTTACATTACTCCTACTGAACAAGATCTGTGGGCCTCAACCTTGGATTTCTTAACTGTACCCTCCTCTGTTCTGCTGATCACTCAAGTGGTCACTCTCTTTGTACTGATTACTTCTGCAGCCTTCACTGCAAACACTTCTCACCAGGCTGGATGATTGAATCAAGCGACTACTGGGCTCAATTTTACATGGGCCAAATACTACGACATGCAGTAGGCCCAGCTTTCCGTTAGGAGGCAGATTCAGCAGCCGATCTCGATCAACGATGATTCCGCACCGGCCATGGTGTTTGATGATTCCGTGCAAACGGTGCAAGAGCGGCCGGAGGCAAATCCTCCAGGTCCTGGCTTGGCCGCTTCCGCTCATGGCCCGCGCCATTTGGCTGCCCACAAGCGGTGCGTTTTCAGCCTTCTCCACAGCCCAGCCTAGTATCAATCGCCGATGCCACTGATGCTCATTTCAAGCTACGCGTAAGACTTTTCCTCAAAAAAAAAAAAAAAAAAAAAAAACTACGCGTAAGACAAACAAAATCACTAACACGCATATTTAGCAGATTTCCCGAGGCTTGCCAACTAAGTATGGTTTCGGTCCCTAAAAAAAAAAAACTCGGTGTGGTTTCAGGCTAAACAATTCGCAATCCCTGACATCAAACTTAAGAAAATAAACCATGAAAGTCATCAATTCAACTGGCATTTGCTTAGTCTTTGATCATTATGTCGGATTAGTCAGAATGACAGCAATATAAACGATAGATCGAAGTGTACAAATATATTGGACTCCGTTTAATCTATTATTCCAAATAGAGATCAAAATGAACCTCTTGCAACCTTCTAAACCCAAACCTTACTCCCGTCAAAACAAGACAATTATCGATACAATGAAGCGATATAAATAATATTACTTGGTGCATCATGAGGTGACAGTCATGCATACAAGTGCTAACTGCTAAAGACCGCTTGAAAGACATAATAGCTTCAAAGCATCAAAGGATGGGAAAGTACTATCCACCACCATCAGATTATGATCTTTATACTGTTTATGCTCGAAAGCAAGGCTCTCAATATATTCATATAGGACAGCAGAAATCGTGATGCCTTCAATACCACACCAGATGATGATAGGATTCGTGTTCACCAATAATCGCCACAAGAGCACTTTCCATCCTTGAAATGGTGGAACCGCTTATTGTCCCTTACGATCAGCTCTCTTCCAACAATCCTCGACATGATCTTGATGGCATTGTGGCAGTCCCCACATATCCTGAGGTTCTTAATGATGCGAAGAGGAGTCCTTGCTGGAGTGCTGATCAGACCATAAGCAATCGCCAGCCTCTCACTGTGGTAAAGCAAAGCCTGCTCCTTCGCCTCCTGATCAATGTCATGGAGCACATACCTTGTATCTGGGACGTACCTCTGCTCATTAACCACCTTCTTTTCAATCTTGGGTGGCAGCCGGTACTCTACCAGCTTGTTCCTCCCGTCAAGCATGTTAATCCCAAGACGCCTCTTCGGAGGTGGAGTTGGGAGCTTCTTAGGATTTTCTTTCGATGGATCAAGCGACACCAGCAACTCCTCAGCCCGGTCCTCAAGATCAATGTCACCGTTCATACGTGCAAGGTTCAGGAGTGACTCCCATACCATGGCGTTGGGCTCGAAAGGCAGCTTCTCAATGTATTCCAGTGCCTCGTTGAGATGCCCTGACTTCCCCAAGACCTCAATGATCCCAACATAGTGCTCCATACCAGGCTCAATGCCATGGTCCCTGGACATGGCATCGAAGTAAAGGAACGCCTCCTCAATGGCCTCCGAGTTGGCGCAAGCATTGAGCACCAGCAAAAAGGTGTGGCTGGTCGGCGCCATGCTTTCCTTCATCAGCTCGAACAGCCGCAGCGCCTCATCCCCGAGCCCATTCACCGAGTAGCCATCGATCATGATGTGCCATGAGTCAATGTTCCGGTCGGGCATATTGTCGAACGTCCTGCGGGCGTGTGGCATGGCAGCACACTTGGCGTACATCTCAAGCAGCTTGTTGTTCACCTGGAGGTCGCCGCGGAACTGCGACCGGAGGAAGAAGTCATGCACCTTTCTGAGCTCCTCGAGTAGCTTAGGGTTGGAGCAGGCGGCGGCGAGCTCGTAGAAGGCGGCCGTGTCGGCGCGTGCCCCCTTGGTGAGCATCTCCACCGCGTCCTTCACCCTCCCTTCCCGGCATAGTGCCATCAGCTCCCCGGGCCCCGGCACAGGCACCTGCGGCTGGGGCGGCGGCGTTGCGCGCTGTTCCGGGGGCGGAGGCCCGTAGCCGTGAGGCAGCGGTGGCGCCTGCTGCTGCGGGGGTGGAGGCCCGTAACCACGGTGCGGCAGAGGAGGCACCTGCTGCTGCGGGGGTGGAGGCCCGTAACCACGGTGCGGCAGAGGCGGCACCTGCTGCTGCGGGGGTGGGGGATCGTAGCTGTGGCGCGGCGGTGGCGGCGGTCCCTGCTGCTGGTAGTTCCTCTGAGGCGGCGGAGGGGGATGTCCCTGAGGGGACCACTGGGGAGGGGAGCCGTGAGGAGGAGGAGGGTGCCTCGGCGGCGCCCACTGCTGCTGCTGCGGCTGGTGGACATGGTTGGGGGAGGCAGCCGCAGCGGAAGGGTTGTAGGCGTAGGACGCCTGTGACGACGAGAGGGAGCGGGCGAGGAGGTGGACAAGGGAACGGGACCTAGCGGAGGAGAAGGCGGGGGAACGGAGCGGGCATGCCGCGGCGCGGTGGATGGCGGCGGCGGCGGCCATGGCGGATGAGGGCTTCTGCTCGGGATTCGGGGTTGGGTTTAGGCGACGCGAGAAAGGGGGAGGAGATGGGATGTTGAGATATTTCCGGGCTCGCTAATGGCGGAATGGGAGTTGGTTATTTGGGCTCTGCCAATGGTTGTTTTCGGCCCAGAAAAACAAGTAGGCCCACAGGACACGCAGCATGGCGGTAACTACTGCCCGTCACGAATTCATACTCAGGTTTAGCTCAAAAAAAAAAAAAGGAATTCATATTCAGGTAAGCAATCAGCTCTAGACTCTAGTATTCTCCTTCCCATTACAGAAGATTTCCTCAAATCAAAGTATAGCAGCTTAGAGCACAAAAATATAAAGGAACTACTAACAGACTATTAATAATTGCGAAATGTCGATAGTAGTTCAGGTACCCGATTATCTTTTCTACCAGCCGAAAGATCCTAACCAGAAACAAGAAAAGAAATTATGTACAATCTGCTCAACCAACAGAATACCCAACAGAAATTACACAAGTCTCAAGAGGACCGCGCTGACTCTGCCTCTCATTACTACCAAGAACAATATCTACAGTAAAAATGCAATACTCTCCAGAAACCTCCAATGTTCGCTGGGCGGAAATCGAGTTCTTATCCATGATGACTTGTTGCGCTCGAATATCAGGATTTATGACTGAAACCTCGCGGATGGTACAACCTCTCTTCTATCACTGCTTATCTCGAACTCGCTTGAGCTTGCCTTGGACTCGCTGTCTGCGTTGCTGCTGTGACCCCTCCGGCTCCTCCGGTCCTTCAGAGGATAACAAACAGAAGATTCAGACTAATTGCACAGAGATATAGCATGGCTGTATCAAAAGGGAAGAAGTTGTACAACCTCTCGGGACGGGACATCTTCTGCCTCGAGCATCCGAACAACCTGACCCATGGTGGGCCTTTTCTCAGAATCTGGGTCAACACACCGCAGCGCCACTAGAAGAGCACGCTTGAGAGCGCGAATGGCTGGTTTCAACTCCATGTCAGGGTCCACTACCTCTTCTGCCCTCCTTGCGCCAACCATCATTTTGAGCCACTCCACTAGATGGACCTGCATATATTCCATGTTACAGCTTACTAAAACTCACTAAACGATATATTATTGCTTACAAAGAGAGAAGGAAAATTACACTGGTCACAACCGCTACTAGACATAAATGTAAGACACCATTACACCTGAATACATTGTCTCCCCTAATAGGTAGAGAAGTTGTTTTGCTGCGAAATAAATGGGCACTAGTATGGTGTATGGATTGCTTCAGCATGCATGATACAGCAGAGTATATGCTCACAGCTCTCACCTCGTTAGCAGGCCGACCATAATCAACTGGATCCCTCCCAGTCACTGCTTCCAGTAGTAACACACCAAAACTGTACACATCACTCTTTTCGTTTAACAGACCTGTGTTGGCATATTCAGGGGCCACATACCTGAAAGGATGGAAAAATAAAAGGGTAAATGTCTGTTGCCATGTGGAGCTAACGTAAAGCTAAGACTATCTTTACAGTGTAGTATTATGGACCGTAAAGGTCCTCAAAGCTAATTGCATTCATACATCACAAACAAGGTGATCGGCATGTTCAATTTCCCGCTTTATGTCAAGCTTAAGTGCTATGAAAAACTGAACAACTCACCCGAAAGTTCCCATAACTCGAGTCGCGATATGGCTCTTCCCTGCACCCAAGAGCTTGGCCAATCCGAAATCAGAAAGTTTGCCGTTGAATTCTTCATCGATCAGGATATTGCTTGCTTTTATATCACGGTGCACAACTTTTGGCTCTATAGCTTCATGTAAATAAGCAAGCCTGCACATCATTCAGTTATGACAATGTCTTACAAATAGCATATGAGTATAAAACAGAGGCAAAACAATAAATGGTTCAAGTCTTACGCCTTAGCAATTCCAAGAACCACTTTCATCCGGGCTTCCCAAGTAAGAACACCATGCTGACGCATGGCACCGTGAAGCCACTGCTCTAAGTTCCCATTATTCACATACTCATATACAAGCATCCTGGAATGACAATATAAACGATGAGAGCAAATTCAGATAGGTTACTGAACCATATGAGGTGGAAAGTAGATATATTTGCATGATGTTAATTCGCTCATTGAAATGCATAACAGGTCTGGATCAAGATCGATAAATGAAAACTAGTATTACCCAAAAAAAAAAAAGCAAATACTCTAGTGAAAGGTATAATTATCAGAGTTTAACAAGATCATTTGGCCAGTGTCAAGTAGTGGGCTAGAAAAGTTGAGAAAGAAGCATGACTCTGCTATAGTAAATTGCCGTGAACTGAATCGGAAGTAAAACACTACTGTTGACTACAAGAATAATTCTCATCACCATTAATACTACTGTTGTTCTATCAGTAGAGAAGTTTTTTTTTTTTTTTTTTTCAGAGGTGGAAAAGAATTGATTATTATCAGCGAGAATTTTATTTATTTAGTCAGATACAAGCTAAAAATAAGGTGTACAGCTGGCGCGCCAATAGGGAAGTTTCTCCTAAAAACAACAATCAAAATGCCACGGCATTATTGGTAAAAATCATGAAATATGTAGTAGCAGCAAGTAAAATCAAAGTTCTCGTGGATCAAGCTACGAGCAGGCATATTGATCTAGCATACACAAATCTCTTAAAAAAAATATTTATGTGGTAATTGGAAAAATTACTGAGCTCCTACGATCTTAGCTATTTCTGGTGCACTACCTTTCAGTGATGATTATTTAGGAACCATAGGTTAATTCTAAGACTAATTATCATAATAAACCCATTCACACACGCAACTATATGAGACGACAACACTGAACACATTTGGTGGATGATAGTTTCTGGAGCTATATAGTTGATATCAGCTCAGTGACTAACATGATTAAGGATTTTTTTTCTGATGACGGGTTGTTTGGTTGACTAACATGATTTGACACACTTAATTTTATAAACGTGATGGCTAACTTTGGGCCTGGATGGGCTTCTGGCTTTCTTCAGAGCCAGTTTGGCAGCCTTCTCTACTCCTACAGAAGCGCTGCCTCATGGACGTTAAGTTAGATGTTCCTCAAATTGTTTCTATCATGAATTTTATTTGATGCCATATTATCTCAAACTATAATGACTATCACACAAGTTTTATACCATATGTGTATCAACAGGTAAAGAACAAGGAATATTCATAAATTGGTGAGAAGTACAAGTAATGTTTTCAGTAAGGGGTTTACTACAACAATGTGGGGGACCAATTAACTTTGGGTCCTAACATGTCCAAGGCTTGCTATAAACTATTCAGCATGGCATCTAAGAAAATTAGAAATCAAACAAAAGCATTAAATGCTTGATTGCGCACTTTGTCGCAGGCCAGGTAAAAACATTTTTCACGCCATAACTATGATTTGAAGGATATTACTGGGGAAAACATATGCATACAGTTAAAGAGCTGAAATAGAAAAAAGCTGAATATAGTTCTTTGACACACGCATTCCCTCTTTTCAAGTATGTAGATTTGAGATTTTGACATGAAACTAGAATAAAATTAGATACGAGATAATAAATGCAAGTAAATGAATGCGGCCACAGAGACAAAAGCTAGCCATCGGTCAGTGTTTCCATTTTTACCTGTGAGTTCCCTCAACGCAATATCCCAGAAGCCGAACAAGATTCTTATGCCTGACATGGCCAATAGCCTCAACTTCAACCCGGAATTCTTTTTCTGCCTGGCCCCTACAGCGACATTTGAAACACAAACAATACAATGAGACTATCAAATAGGACTGAATCAAAAGTTCTATACGGATGCTATATCTTTCAAGGTCATAACAAATTTAGTAAATTCTTACATGTTATTAAGTAGCTTTTTTACTGCAACCTCATTGCCGTTAATGAGTTGGCCACGGTAAACTACCCCATATCCACCCTCTCCAATCACATTCTCCTTAGAAAACCGATTTGTTGCGTGCTCCAAGTCCCTCAGAGTAAACCAGTGGCCCCAACCCAAATGTGAAAACTCAGGTAGGCCAACCAAAGGAGATGCAGTGACAGTTGCATGTTGAGGGTACTGCCTCCTAGCATTGCCCGAGTTTCCTTCATCACCAGAATATGAACTCCCAGCCCTGTCACAATGGTACGCCGAGCTGCATTGGCTCAAATTATCAGCATCGCTCGATTTGCACCTAACCAAGTGTGCCAACATTTTCCCTGAATCTTCGTCATGATGTTTCTCCTGCACTGTCAGCGCAAGGCCATCTTGCACGCGGGGGTTCACAACAATGGCACGCTCATGCACCTCATCCACTGCAATTTCCTTGGAGACATCCGGAATTTGAGATACTGGGATCTCAAAGGATTTCTTGGGCTTCCTCCGGTAGATGGACCAGAAGCACATAAAACCCAGAATGGACAATATTACCACCCAAATACTGATGCCGATGACAAGCCATAGCCTCAGACCGAAAGGGGGCGTCCTGGATGATAATTCTGCGCGCAGGGTTTCGCCTATCGACATCTTTATTTCTCAGGAGCCTGAGATTGGGAAACAAGCATCGGTAACACACTGTTAGCCAAGAGTTTCAGTAAAGAAAGAAATGAAGGTGGTCTCAAATCAAAATCAGAGCATTGGGTACTTGCATTGACAACCGGAGGAGAGTCGCATCGCCTGAGGGGGTGCCGGACCTTGGCTGGTGCGAAGCCCTTTGGTAGTCACCTTCAGCTCTTGGGTTCGGTTCTTCAGTAGCTCTGGCGGCACTAGCCCCCGATCCCCACTCCTCACTACTACTGGTTCCTTCCTCCCACTCCTCCGGTTCCAGCTTTTGGCTCAGTCCCTCGCCCGCGTCAGTGTGGATGGGGAGGAGGTGGCCATGGGAGGCCGGGCGGCTCCGGTGAGAAAGAAAGCAAAGCGGCGGAGGATGGATTGCGAGTGGAGAAGACAACAGTAGAAGGGAAGCAAGCAATCAGCATTAAAGTATCGAGAAGGAAATGGAATAAAACAGCTGTAAAAAGAAATGGATGGCCAGCCTATTTGCTAGGGACACCCAGCCGAGTTTGGTAGGATGTGCCTCGTGACTGCCAATGATGGACAATGGTATTACTAGCACATCTTCCTTGTAGTAATAAATTGTTGGATTTGCACTCGTGTCAAACCTTGTGTTGTGAAATTCAGTGTCTCAACCTTGAGAAAATATGTCAACTGAAAAAGTTATGAATCAAATATTAAGTATCCATTATTTCATCACAGTGACTATAATGATCGACTTTAAAACCTAAACTTAAAAATGCATAAACCATAAGAAAACACATTTGTGCAACTGTTGTCTCCGATCATTTCTGCTCGCTGCAGCCAAACAACGCGACGGTTTGCATGTTAGCCGGCTGCAGCGGGCACAAACGATCTAGCCCATTCTCCTATGAAGCGACTGATAGGCGGGAGAGATATTTTGGTGCACGGAGCACCATTCGCCTTGAGCAGAGCCATGAGAGCGTGGGGCAGGCGTTGGAAAGTGCTTTGGACACCATGGCTCGCTCACACACCTATCACGTCCCTATACAAGCCAAGACAGAGAGAGAACTGCCGGCCCCACATCTCATTGAGCGTAAACTGCAGGCGTGTTGGTTAGCGGTGTGCACGCAACGCAACACAAACGGGCAGACAGTCCAAATCTAGGCTCGCTGGCTCGCACGAACGCGTGATTTACCAATTTACCCCGCTCGGGACCTACGTACGTGCAGCGGGAATGATGCAAAGGCCCATACCGCACAACGGCTACCTCTGGGCTGACGTGCGTCAAAAAGCTGGGCCCGGTCCGTCATCGGCCGCCGATGGTGACTTTAATCAAGTTTTCCTTTTCCTCAAAAAAAAAAAGTCAAGTTTTCCTCTCCTTTTTTTTTTTGTCTCTTTTTGAAGGGACTTTGGTCAAGTTGATTGCAGTCGCAAAGCATGAGACGTCAAACCTCTGGATATGATGTACTCAGAGAAAACCATATCAATTTCAACACTCTTTTCCTAATTTTGTTTTTCTATTTCTTATTAACTGGACACAAATCAAATCAGTAGTTTTAGTGGAGTCGAGGCCCCAGGATAACTTAACTGCCAAGTCTTGGTTGACAGGTTGACATGCATGTTGTGATTAGTGATCCTTTGCTTTTCTGGAAGCAGACTAAAACGGTGCGCCGCAAGCACAATACGTGTACCGTGCAAGAGAGGCGATCCATGGCTTGCCGATAGATGCGGTGGAAGCAAGTCTAGTAGTACGACAACAAGGAGTTTACTTTTGCCTATGTTGACCACCTGCAACCTTTTGTGATGCAAAGAAAATTTAAGGAAAAATAAATGCGAGACTAATCGAATGATTCGTGGTGAATAGAACAAACAATGGCAACCATGCAGAAGACAACTCTCACGCTCACATCAGTTTGACTGCAAAAAATACTTTATTAGCATCATGGGCCGTGCTTCTGGCTCCGACGTGTTACATGGGCTGGAAGTCAACCAACCCACCAGCACTGGGAGGAACCGAACGGTTTCTAGCCGCGTGATTTTGATTTCAGTTCAGGTGTTGGGCGGGCACGTACAAATACAACAGGAGCTCAAAAAAAAAGTACAAATACAACAAACTGTCACTTCTCAACGTACCACTCGTGAGATGTGCTTGATGTACGGTACAGAAACGACTCCATGGTTCGGTTCTGTCGCAAAAATCCAAGGAGTAGTAGTCAGCGGCTTCTCCCTCCGTTAGAGCAACTCCAACAGCTTACCTAAAACTGAATACCTAAAACCAACTTTTTCAAGCTACCTAAAACACTTTTCTGAGTTTAGGTACTCTGTGCTTTTCCAGTCTACCTAAAAATCGACTACCTATACCTAAAACAAGACAGGAATGGCATGTGAACAGCACGTGATGCCCCCTGCTAGCGAGCTCGACGGCGCATCCCAGGCAAGCTCGACGGCGACGGAGCATCCCCAGGCAAGCTCGACGGCGCGCACAAGCCCTGCACCTCGGCGTCATGGCGGACGGCATCGCACGGACAAAGGGCGCTCGAGGGCAGGCAGGCGGCGCGTGCACCACATGCCGCAGCCACGCCGGCGCATCGAGCCTCCGAGTGCCATGAGAGCAGCCGCGCAACCATCAAGCAAGCACGCAGGCAGCTAGAACACAGGCATCAACCAGTGCGCAAGCAACGAGAACCCAGGCAGCAAGCACGCGGCGTTGCTCGAGGTTGGCTGGTCGGCGCCACCCGACGACGGCGCGGATGATGACCTCGGGGCGGCGGGGATATTGCGCGCCGACGGTGACGCCGAGGCGCCTCACGGCCTGTGCCATGGTGACGCACATGTGCTGGTCTTCTTCCCGCAGCGAGCAGCCGAGGCGCGAGACGATGGCCGCGGGAGGGAGGGGAATTGTTGCTGGCGGCGCAACTCGAGGTCGAGGGAGGGACGGCGCGGGCCGAGGTCGAGGGAGGGACCGCGCGGGCCGAGGTCGAACATCGACGAAATAGGGGAAGACAGGCCGCATCCGGTGATGGACGGCGTCGGGGAAGACGAGCTCGATTCGTGGCGGCGGCTGGCCTTGGATTCGGCGGGGAAAGCTCCAAATCGACCGAGATTCGACGGGGAAAGGAACGGGGGACGCGGCGAAGGGCGCCGGTGTGAAGGAAGGGGACTGGGCTCGACCGCCGGTGGCGAGGAAGGCGGCGACACGCCGGGCGGCCGGAGGCGGCGCGTCAGGCGGGAGGGGAAAAGTCCCTCCCGCCGAATGAAACCGTCGATGGGTAGCCGGTTCTCGCTACCTTTCTTTCGGTACTCGGATGGAAGTTTTTGGTAGCTAGCTAAAAATTTTAGGTATTGGTAGCCGGATAGCTACTCTGTTGGAGCATCATTGGATACCTAAACATCAATTTTTAGGTATTGGTAGTGAGATAGGTAAGTTGTTGGAGATGCTCTTACGTTGATCGGCTCCGGCCTTGTTACAAACTCCGGCAAGTGCTCCGGCCATCTGCATCAGGTGTTACACGTTGCATTGCATGCAGGTCCTGCGCCTGTAATGACGGATCTGGATGCATCGTGCAAGCGTCCCATCACATTAATGTGACGGTGTGGGGGTTCGTCTTCGTCCGACAACGAAAGCCATGTGGTGCTCCGGCAGAGCAAGGAACGGGACACGGCAGCATCCTGAATTCCGGTAAATTTGCCGTAAAACTTGAGATTGTTTCACGCATTCTCCGCGCACCCCGGGCGACTGGTTTTTGAGCACAAGCACAACAGAGGCGAGAGCGAGACACGTTTTATCAGGGATCCGAAGCCATGCTAAAATGAACAAACTTCGAGCCTGCTTGGTTTGGGGGCCATCACTCGCCACAGCCGAGTGTGGCGTCGCCATAGTTTGTGGCGAAGAATTTAGAATTTGGCCGCCGCTTAAGCAAGAAAATGAACTGCAACGGCCGCAGCTTTGCTTCAGACCAAACACTGGAGAACAAACTGGCCTTTCTTTGTGTGGCGGCCCGTGGCGTGGCGAACTGTGGCCACCAAGCAAGCACACCCTTCAACGAAGGGTCATATGTTGATGCCGTGCCCGCGACCGCGCGACGTGCCCACTGCTTTGATGAGTGCTTTTCCTTTGCCGGCCAGTCGACGCATCTCCGGCCATGTCCGAGGAAAGGAAAAAAAAAAGAATGCACGCGGTCGATCGGATCCAGCCATCCCAACCCATTCATGCACTCGGCCATGTGTCCCGTGTCCGTTATGATGAGGACCAGCGCCCTCTGGACCCAACACCCAACAGAGTCGGCAGAATATGAATGAATGATCATCTCCAACGGCACGGAAGGCTGCAAAAGCACGCAGTAAAAATGAACCTCTCACGTGTACAGTATTTATGGCTGGTGAGTGAGATTTGATAATCATCGGCCGCCATGGCTCGAGACTTGTTCCTGCGCCTCTTCATCACTTCATCAAACGACAATAATGGCCGTGATCAACGGCGGAGTCGTTCGCAACTTTGCAAGCAAGCATGGCATCCATGCAAATGCAACGACGCAGCATGCAATGCAGCAGCTCAATCACACAACTACACCTTGCCACGGGGAGCAGCATGAACGTCTTTGTCCTTGAAATACGGCAGCTTATATTAGTAACCGGATCATATAATTCATAACAACACAAGTGCGCAAAACCCACCAGATGGCAGAGACGAAGAAAAGACAGCCAAACGAGCTTGCTCGCACAGCATTCGTGCTTCTACTCTTCAAACGGAAATTACTACGGGAGCAGAGCTAGTTAAGCTAGCTAGCAGCTCTTGGGCACGAATCCGACGCGCTGCCTGTCGCCGTCGAACACGACGCGGAAGCCCTGCTGCTGTATGTTGCCGACGATGGAGACGCCGCCGTCCGTGGGCGCGAAAGCGAAGCAGAAGGTGCCCCGCGTGTCCACGGGGATCAGGTAGTTCTCCGGCGGCAGCGACACCGACGCGCCGCCCGCCAGGCGCAGCGCCAGCGTGGGCACCTTCACCGTCCGCCGCCCGCCGAGGTCGTAGCACGTGTCGAACAGCGAGAACCCGCCCGGGGAGAGGCGCAGCCCCGGCGTGGCGGCCCGGAACGCGTCGCGCAGGGCCGCGTACGCGGGGCGGGCGAGCCGGGTCACCGACGTGCCCGAGTCCAGGATCACGCCGCCGCGGCCGGTGGAGGGGTCCAGCCGGAGGTCGCGCGCGGACACGCCCGGCACGCGCGCGCCGCCCACGCTGAACCCGACCAGGTGCACGTAGTAGAAGGTAGCCATCCTCGGGTTCCGCACCATCGGCGTGAACGACGCCGCGGCGGCGGCGCCCAGGGAGCCGGAGCCGAAGGTTATGGTGGAGGAGCGGGAAGACGACGGCTTGAGCGAGGAGGTGCGGTCGACGAGGCAGTAGGAGAAGCTGCGGCCGTAGCGGCGCGCGATCTGGGTGGGGAACGACAGCCTGCCGCGGCCGAGGCCGAGGAGCCCCGCGGCGGCGACGAACAGGCCCTCGTTGTCGTGGCCGCACCCGATGGCGACGCGCGGCACCCGCGAGCCGTGGGCGAAGGCGAGCGTCTCGGTGGCGAAGTCCCCCGCGGTGACGGACCCGTCGCCGTAGGCCACCTCGTACTGGCAGGCGCCGCGGCGCCTGTCGCACCCGCCCGAGTCGAGGCGGCCGCAGAGCGGCGCGGCGCAGGCGACGACGGCGTACGAGCGGGAGCGGCGTGGGTCGAAGACGCGGCCGGACTGCGCGTAGCAGCGGCGGCAGGGCGCGCACTGCAGCCACACCACGTCGCTGCCGGTGTCCAGCACCAGGAGCGCCGGCGACGGCGGCGTGCCCACGCCCACCTGCGCGAAGTACTCGCCGCTGCCTTGCGCCAGGCCCGACACCACGGGCGCCGAGAACCCGCCGCCTCGGCGCCCCCGCGTCCGGTTCACCGCCGCCTCCGCGGCGGCTAGTATCCCTCGGGCGCGGGTGGCGTCCCGCGCCAGCCGGTACGCGAGAAGCTGGGACACGGTGGTGTTGGGTGGCGCGAAGGCCTCGCGGTGGGCGAGGACCAAATCCACGGTGGAGGCGTTGTGGTGGTCGTCAAACATGTCGGTAAGGCTGGTGTCCGGGATGCTTCGGTCGTCCCCGGTGGCGGGGTCAGGGGAGAGCGGGGTGGCGACAAGGGTGTGGTACCGCGGTGGCTCGGCGACGGCATCGGCGAGCCGACACAGCAGCAGGACGAGGAATAAGAGAAGAGAGAGTAGGCTGGGCGCTGATGCCATGGCGCTCCGGCCGCCGTGGAGGAACAGGGAGAGAACAGAGCAGCAAGCAGTTCTGGCTGGATGGATGAAGCAGAGGAAGAAAAGGTGGTGACTGGTGAGGCGTAACGGGCATGGCGTGATGGGGCCGGGCCGGGCGGTGGGATGGTAACGTGGAGAAGCATGAGACTCCCGGGAATAAATGTTGGTGCAGCCCAATGAAGCCCAACGGGCGGCCGCGAGACACGTCTCCGCGTGGTGCGCCGCTGTAGCTTAACCTTATTACGAGTGCGCGTGTCGGCAGTCGGCACGCTCCATGATCTTGCTACAGCCTACAGGACTGCATAGCAAAGAAAATGGCAAAGAAAACCAGTCAGATCAAAAGTGATGGCACCTCCATCCAGCCTTGAGATCGATCAGTGTGAACTCCGTCCAGGCTTTGTCTGCTTCTTCTTCTTTTTTTTTTCCTTTCTTTTTTTTTTTGAATCAAGGCTTTGTCTGCTTGGACTGATGATTTCACTGTTCGGCAGCGACGGCTCTCTGGACTTCATGAACTGGATTTCATTTCATTTTAAATATGATGAAAAACACACTGAAATGAACTGGATTTCATTCTAGTAAATAATTTGCTTTGCCGCCCTGTGAATCTTTTCATTCAGCAGTACTGTTGGGTGGCTGATATCCGGGTAGATGTTCTTCGGCAATGAATGGAGCCCTGCGTGTTGCAAAGCAGATACTACTAGCCCGTCCTCGACACAAAGCTTAATCCTCACCGTCACGGCAAAGGCAACTGAAAGCACGCACGACCAGATTAAAAACGCCATTTAACAATGAAGGTAGCTGCTAGGATATGGAATGAACTGTCTAAGGTGACTCAGGTTGATATGGGTAGAACTTTTGAAAATACTGCTAGATTCTGGATTAGTGATAGAAAGCATAAAGTCCTCAACATGTTCTCTGTAGCAGTTATTTGGTCGCTGTGGAAACTGAGGAATTGTAGTTGCTTTCAGCATATGCCTTGGCGAAGTGTACCAATGGTGTGGAGAAAAATCATTGGAGTCCTCGGGAGCTGGACTCTACTATGTCTCGTGAAGAATCTGGAGCAGTACAACGCCTGGCTCGCGGCACTGGATCAGCTGGCCAGCCAGCCAGAGAGATTGAAGCAAGTGTGGAACAACCCTGTGGTGATCACCAGGAGTATCAGGCAAACCGAGAGTTTTGTATGATGGAGGGAATGGAAGAGTAGTTTGAGTAGGGCGCGGTGATCGCGTTGTAATTTTGGTCCTTTTTTGCGGATTGTGTCTGGCGATCAGGTGATCGACCATACTAGTGCTGTAACCTGACTGATGGTCCTGCTTTGCAATGCAAAATATGGATGGACTGGGGGCGGGGATCTCCCTCTCCTTGAACTCTAAAAAAAACGCCATTGAACACTCGAAACTGGAACACCGCCGGTTCCGAGTCTCTGCCTCTCTGGTCACTGCCGCCGACTCAACCTCGTGCCATCCGTCTCGTCTGGCTCCGGCCGTCACCGGGACGCCCAAACACGTCCAGCCTGAAACACGGCCGTGCATGCGGCCAAACTCCGGTGGTTGCCGACGCCGTCACGCGGCGCCGCACTGCTGGTTCTGTTCGCCGGGGCAGGCGCGTGGCTGAGCCCAGGAGGCAGACGCGGAATCAAACTAAGCGAGCCGGCCACGTGGTGCGATCGGCTCGGCGTCCGCCATTCCCGTCGACCGGCCGCCGCTGGTCCAGAACGCGGTCACCTCGACAAGTGCGGCGGCGCCGGCTGCCTCTGGCCGGAGGCCACGTAAAGGACGGCAATCAAGGTCACTTGGGAGAAAGCCGTCATGGGCTTAAAGCCATTTGGTGGCCGTGCGTGGCGACGAGGGGTCAATACGATGTACGAACGGAGCTGGTGGGCGTGGCGACGGAGCGGCCGTGCTCGCCGCGGCGAGACTGGATGGAGAGAATGATGCAGACATCTATGTACATGGTGAGCCAACAGGATCCGACGGTGTGATGGGAATGGAGTAGAGGATAACCTGCGCGCGGCGGCGCTCCGACGAGCAGCGGCGCTCAGAGCAGCGAGGCGTTTGATGAGAACCCTGGGGCGGTCGCTATTTGAAATAGCGACCGCCCCTTGGGGACCTGACAGCCGTCCGATCGGAATTGTGCGGCCCAGGTCAGTCCCATCGTTAGATAGGCGCCTCGTCTACCTCCTCGGACGCCGCCGCAGGGCAGAGACGGAAAACGCAGAGGATGGCTTGGCTCTCTTCGCGGCAAAGAGTACCGTCGACGATGGCGTGACCCACTGACCGAGTGACCGGCGAGCGTTTGTGGAAATTAACCTCCGGCTCGGCCTCCGGCGATTGCGTGAAGAATCCATTGCCGCCCCAGCCTGCGTGCGTCCGTCCGTCCGTAGGCGAGCAGAAGCAGAGGAGCCGGTCAGAGGTCTGATTCATCCATGGTGTATGTTTCCACCGCAGTCGTGTATACCAATAAACGATACAGCAATTCAGAAGTTGCAGCTAACCAGAAATCTCCTAACTTGCGCTACGGGTTGATCCATTCTTCAGTCAGCATGGCATTGGGATTAGAGAGGGCATGACTTGTTTGTTGTACCAATAGAGCTAGCCTGCTTGTTTCATTCGCAAAAAAAAAAAAAAAAAAAAAAAAAAACTAGCCTGCTTGTTCATAGAACTTGTTGTACCATTAGAGCTGGCCTGTTTGTTCATAGAACTTGTTCACTGAATGCCGTACCCAGTGAACATTGTTCGCCGTGCTGACTGTTCAATGAACAAGTTCAGGGTAACGTGTTCAGGGGAAGGGGACGGGAGGGTTCAGTGGAGAAGAAAACTCCTCTGCGGTTGCATTGCCTCCTCCCCGTTGTCTAAAAATCGCTCCGCTACGCGCGGAGATGGACTCGCGCCCTTCCATCCGAGAACAGGGGCAGGGGCATGGCTGGCTGTCTGTTATAAACCGTGGCGCGGCAAACCGAAGAAGCTAAATTTGGGTTTGCAGCGAGAGGTGGATTTAAGCTCCGCCGCCGCGTGCCGCCCTCCTCGGTTCTTCCTTCCTTCCTCGCAAGGAACGGAAGGATCCACTCCACCCCATCACAACATCGCCTGTTTCTTCTCCTGCCCTCCATCCATTAATTAATCCGTCATTTTCGTTCTCCACGAGCCAAGAACATACGGGCAGGCAGGCGCGATTCTCCTTCTTCACCACCATCATCATCATCATCCGGCTTGCCACTGACTCCGTTGACATTTCCTTTCTTCGATCATTTCTTTGCTGCCGAATGTAAGTGGCAGCTGCATTGCATTTCCCTGCTCCCAAAGAGAAGAAGTACAGAAAAAAACTTATAGCCATCATTTTCTAACAACAATTACAAGTTGTATTCCAAAGGGACCGTTTCGATCAGATCCCTTAAGCAACTTATGTAAAAGGTTGTGTTTTCAGCCTTCCGTGAAAGGACCACCCGACCAGGCGCCTTTCTTTCTCATCTGCTTCATCAATCATCGTCATCATGCGCCGGTTCGGTTCCATCGCGACGCCTCAAATCGTCGCCCGCTAAGGAAACGTCGATCTAGCCTGTTGCAAGGAGACGTCTGTGGGCGACAACCGTAGTCCGGGGCCATGTCGCCGGCCGTCTGCGCGGCGCGGGACGAGCACTCGCTCCTCCCGCTCCGACACCCACACAACTGCGCCGCCGAGCCCATCATGATCTTCCTCACCGCGCGGGCCTCGCCGCGATGCCCATGCGCGTGATGGCCTCCGACTCCATCGCCGCCGTCAAGCTCCGCGTCCAGGCGTCCCCGGGCGTCCAAACGTCGACCCGGGCCGTCAAGCTCGTCTTCGACGGCCGCGAGCTCGCGCGCGACGACTGCCGCGTCCGGGACTACGGCGTCGGCGACGGCAACGTGCTCCACCTCGTCATCCGCATCGCCGACCTGCGCCTCATCACCGTCGTGACCGTGCACGGCGGCAAGTTCAGGTTCCGCGTCGAGCCCGGCCGCACCGTCGGGTACGTGAAGCAGCGGATCGCCAGGGACAGGCTCCACCCGGCCCACCCCGACGAGCAGACGCTCGTCCTCGAGGGCGAGGAGCTCGACGACCGCCACCTCATCCACGACGTCTGCAAGAACGACGGCGCCGTCATCCACCTGCTCGTCCAGCGCTCGGCGGCCAACGTCTCCGTCGCGCGGGACTTCGAGGTGTCCATCGTCGCGCGCGACGCCGGCGACGAGGCGCAGGTGATCACAAGAGACATCGGGATCGAGCCCGTCGTCGTGAACCCCAAGGCGCAGCTGCCGTCGGCGCTTCAGGACATGGTGGGCGCCGTGCTCGCCGGAATGGAGAAGGGGAACGCGCCCATCATGTCGTCGGAGGGCACGGGCGGCGCCTACTTCATGCAGGACGCGTCGGGCGACCACCACGTCGCCGTGTTCAAGCCGGTGGACGAGGAGCCCATGGCGGCGAACAACCCGCGCGGCCTGCCCGTGTCGTCCACCGGCGAAGGGCTCAAGAAGGGGACACGCGTCGGCGAGGGGGCCTTCCGGGAGGTCGCCGCCTACCTCCTCGACCACCCGCTCGGTGGCCGCCGGTCGTTAGCCGGCCATGGCGCCGACGTCGGCTTCGCCGGAGTTCCCCCGACCGCGCTCGTCCGGTGCATGCACAGAAGCTTCAGGCAGGCCGGCAAAGGGAGCCCGGTGTTCAAGCTCGGATCCTTGCAGGCCTTCGTGAAGAACTGTGGGAGCTGCGAGGACATGGGGCCTCGTGCGTTTCCGGTGCAGGAGGTGCACAAGATCAGTGTCCTGGACATGCGCCTGGCCAATGCGGACCGGCACGCCGGGAACATACTCGTGTGCAAGGACGAAGCAGGCAGCCGCGGCATGTCGCTGGTTCCCATCGACCATGGATACTGTCTTCCGGAAAGCGTGAGTTTCTCATCTCTCTGCACGTTCATTTGGTTGATTTTTCATGCCTGCCGAACGACTGATTTATTTGACAACGAACGCATGCGTGCGTGCGTGCGTGCAGTTTGAGGACTGCACATTTGAGTGGCTCTACTGGCCACAGTCTCGCCAGCCTTTCAATGCCGAGACGGTGAAGTACATAGCATCCTTGGACGCCGAGGAGGACATCGCCATCCTCAAGTTCCACGGCTGGGAGATATCGAGCGAGTGTGCCCGCACGCTGCGCGTCACCACCATGCTGCTGAAGAAGGGCACGGAGAGAGGCCTCACGGCGTTCGACGTGGGCAGCATCCTGTGCAGGGAGACCCTGACCAAGGAGTCCGCGATCGAGGAGATGGTCCGTGACGCCCAAGATGGTGCTGCTGATGAAGATGCGTTCTTGCAATCTGTATCGGAAATCATGGACCGTCGTCTCGACCAGCTATCATCCGACCGAAAGTGATAATGTAGTATGATTCAGTGAAGTACATAAGATTGGCCAGCCTTGGCATTGATATACTAGTATTCTGATGAAAAAAGATTGGCCTTCACCGACCATTTCCCATTGCATAAGAACAAGTGGTAATAATATCAATCAAAACAAGTGGTAAATAATAAATAAATATAAGGGTAGTGAAAGGGAGAAAAACAGATACTCGACTAAAGACTAGCATAGGATGCAATTCAGTAAATTCATGCCGCGCTTGTATACGGTGTGACCAGTACATAAGCGCATGCATGGCTCATGTAAGAAACAACATCAAAAAAGAAAAGTCCTCCTAGCATTAGACTGAGTGATGTAGTTTACATGTGTAAATAAGTACAAACTTTATTTCGTGACAAATTTTAGCTCCTGTTTTGTTGTACATAGTAGACGGCAAGATTAGTTAGAGTTGGGTACAACAAGTCGCGGATAACAAAGTCCAATAAGACGACGTTAGGAACAGCAGGGACGTACGATTGTTAGGCGTCGCTAAGCAGTCATTACTGACTAGCTAAGCAGATCAAGAAGCTGAGCGTCTTGAGGTAAAAATGATGATGCAGTAGTAAACGTGCATTACTTTTCTGCAAACCTGCTAATTAAGGCATATTGGGGCATCTCCCCCGGAAAGCTAGAAATTGAGTCCAGGTAAAATTGTCGAAATTCATCAGAACAGACCAATCGTCCAATTCATCAATTAGGACATGCAAGAACCAACAATGTTTCCATGAATCGATGGGAAACAATTGCAGTGGACTGACACAAAAGTGAATCCTTCAATAGCAAACAAACACTGATGTCCAAACACAACAAAGGCCATGACATGAAGTTCACACCAATACAAAGCAAAGCACACGATCAAGTTCACAGAACAGGTTATCATCACTACAGACAACTAAGGAAGTAGCTCGGTCAAATCTTCCACGGGCCACTTTTTGCGATCGCAGGGGTGCATGAGGGTTCCTCCCAGTTGCAGATGTACGGGTTCACCTGCATAAGTACAACAAGCAATCAGCCAGTTGCTTGAAAGTCTACAGCATGCACCTTGGCCAGTACTACTACATCACCATGGTTAGTTTATACGAAAAAGAGTGAAGATGCATGGACAGAAGGAGAAAGAGCAAGGGCATCGACATTACTCACATGGGTGGATTAGCACGCGGAATATCGGAACCCAAATAGGCCGCCTTGGATGTCAAAGATTGTCCCAAACGATAGAGTGACCCTGTTCCCCAGCACCGAGGTAACAGATTGCTACCCCAAAGAAAACTCGTGCACAGCCCGTGGTTCTTATTGTTCTGAAACAAATTTTCAGGTGGAACAGTCAGCGACGCCGTGCCTTCGAATGTGATTTCAACCGGTAAGCTGCCAAATCCGATGACGCCAGCTTCTTGGTCTGAGTACACTGCATCCAAGCTACAGCCGAACATGAGCTCAAAAATGAGAGCGTCGTCTCGCCCAATGAGAAGCTTGTCTCTGCCCACCTTGCCAACAGTTGATGTCCATCCACCTACGTAGGCCATGCTGTACAGGCAGCTGTTTTCCCTCTCCCTGCAGTTTGCAAGCTCCAGGCGAAGAGCGCTCTTGATTTCCAGACAGTCTCGTGACAAGCAGGGCACGCTGCGGAACGTGGTGGACTTGCTGGGATCAAAGATCGGACCGGCCTTGGTTGACTGGTTGTGGCATTTCACGGTACACGGTTGACACTGTACCCATGAAAGGCTTGAGCCCGTGTCAAATGCCACCAGATTCAGAATGGGTGGAGTGCCGAGCACGATGGGCATCATGAACAAGAAAGTGTTCACGCTGCTATCCTCGATAACATCATTGGCAGACCTAACCTATAATTTTAGGTAGAGCAATTAAGTTTACATGTATCATTTATTCTAATATATATTATTTTTATTTTATGACACTCTACATACCTATATTTGATAATACATGGCAATTTTGATTTCTAATGTTTACATTTTGAACAACATAATTTTATAAATGTAATATGACTTTAAACTTATGGCATTTTGAATGATGAAAAAACTACGTGTATGGCTCGTCTGTTCGCGAGCCGTCCGATCTGTGCAAGCCTTAGCCAAACATTGATTTGTTAATCAATTTAACTAGTTCGACGGCTAGGTCCCCAGCTGTATGTATAGCAGTTATTTTTGAACAAGTAATTATCGAAAAAGACAAATAATGAAATGATGAATAGTGTTGTAGATTTCGTTTGAGACCATATAAAAAATTAGATAGGGAGCAATTTATGACAAGTTATATACATAACTACCTAGCAGATATAAGAACTTTTTACAAATATCTTGTCTATAAATATCCATAGTATTGTGAACAAATTATAAATTACTCTGAGCTGTCAACGCTCTAGAATATTTTCATTTGTGGTAACGTGCTTTGGTGGTAAATTTATATATTGGGTAAGTTTATAAATTATTCACATGTAAAAAAATTAAGAACCTGGCGGGTGGCATGGACTAAAGAAAAGCCAACTCCAATATATAATCATATATACACGCAGTGGCCTTAAAGCGTTGTATATATTAAAGATGTGTTTAGTTAGGGTTTGGACGATAGGTGAGTTCATCTCAGTATTCTTTTTTGTGATACCAATGTCGCAACTTCAATTTCTCAAAAGCTCGCAATTTTATGTTATTTTCCTCTCATAAACACATCTTACATCCAAATTGTAAGTAGAATTGAGCATATGTAGGCAAACAACTAATTTTCTCGCTTTAAAGTAATCCTGTGCTAGAAACCATGTCTACTATTTTGCTCCATATTTATTGCGCATCAGAGCATCGCTTTATCCTGTTTTATTTTACGGATGCACCACAACTGCTCAATTATGTAGCGCGATGATTGCAACCTGCTCGTGGGTTAACAACACATTCAAAGCATATTTACAAAATAAGCCTGTTCTAAAATTTGTGAAATGTTGTCTATCTTATTTCTTTCATCAAACTAAAATGTCTCGGGATGTTTCGCCTTTGTAATATTTCATCAAACGAAAAAATTCTCGTGATTCCATCCCTCTAACAAAACTGGTTCCACTCCATACCAAGAGCAAACACAACCAGGCCGAGACCGAGACCTCCTTATCCCTTGTCCTTCTTCCATCGACAACAGAGGCATCCCATTCTTTCTCCCTCCCAGTTCCTCTTGGTCGAGGGGTCGAGCGGGACCAGCTGATCACATCAACTGATTTTTTTTTTCTCGAATACGCAGGAGAGCTGCGCATTTTTATATTAAAGAGAAAAAAGGTCAAGAGACCGTTTACACGACGCGATTGCGCCAAGGCGATCGCTAGGTAGCCTTACATTGATTCGAAATGTAATGTGCCGAAGACTACCTAACCTATTTCCTAAGCCTACCCTCACGCCAATATGCAACCCAAGTGCTTGGCTCCGGCCATCACCCAGAGTCTCGCTTCGGCCTCGATGTTTTGCACGATTTGCGTCGGCGCTGTGGTCACGTTGTTGAAGACGTAGTCGTTCCTCGCCTTCTAGATGTTCCAGGTCACTAGGTGAACCAGTATGTCGAGTCCTTTCTTTGTCTGGTTGGGTAGCTTGTTGCGCAGGATCCTCCACCAGTCGACGAGCTCGTTTGCTTGTGAGCCGAAGCGTTGTGCAAGGCCGATTTGATTGAGCACTGTCCACCATACCTGACGTGCTACCGGGCAATGGACGAGGAGGTGATCGATGTGTTCTGGAGCTTGGTTGCAGAGCGCGCAGTCATCAGTGTCTTGCAGTCCATGTCGCTTTCTCCTCTCCGCTGTCCATGTTCGCTTTTGGAAGGCAAGGTATAGGAAAAACCTGACCTTCGGCGGCGACCAAGTTTCCCAAATCAGCTCAGCTCCCTCGAGGCGCTCTGCCCCGCAGAAGAACATCTCATAAGCTGATTTTGCTGTGTATTCAATGGAGGCAGTCCATCTCCATCGAATTTCGTCCCGCTCTTGTGTCAGGTGTACTGTTTGTAACCTACACCACAGGTCCAGATATTGTAATATCGTCGTCACCGTTAGAGGTCCGGTGATGTCGCGAATCCATTGCTTGTTGGCCATGCCTTGGCCAACGTTCTGTTCTTTCTAGTTTGTGGCGCTATTGCGCGCACCAGATCCGGGGCCAGGTCTTGGATGGATGCGCCGTCCATCCATTTGTCTGTCCAGAAGAAGGTCGTGTTGCCGTCGCCGACTTGGATGAAAATTGACACATCAACTGATGTTCCCATGTTTGATCCATCTCTCCCGCTGCGCCAAAGGAGCGGATGCATAGGTGGTTTATGTGGAAGACAGGGAACTCGATGCCTCCTTCAATTCCTTGTTCACGGTGTGATCTGCATGACATGGCGTGTCAGCCAGTACTAGTAAGTGTCGGATGGGAGAAAAAAAAAAATCACAGTCCCAGCAAAGAACAAAGACGGTAGACAAGAACTCTTTCTGGGTGAAAGGATGTTATATGAGCACTCAACTAGCCGCATCTGCTGGGCCTGGGCAGCAGCAAAAGACATGATAATAAAATCAGAGAAACAGAAAGGGTAAGAACTCTAGTGCAGAACACGTACATTGTCTTTCACGAGGGATTAGTAGTACTTTATGAACTGAAGGCTGGATTAAAGTGCTACTGCTGTACTCCACAGTATCAAGCACTAGATGTAAATCTACTTCAAATTTTTGGGCAACGTTTGCACTACTACTGTAGTACTCCACAGAATCAAGGGCATGATTTTTTTCTTTTTTTTGCGAGAATATGTATTAAATGAGCTTTCAATTTTCCCCATCTTCTAGGTACCAACAAAAGACATACAACTCCCTGAATACATACTATTACATGATCTTTCATGAGGAATTAATACTGGTTTGTGAACTGAAAGCTACTATACAATTACTATAAAGTACTAGATATGCACTGTACTCCACGGAATCACTACTTGATGGCATGAAATCAAAACAGACAGAATCACTCCAAAGCTTCGTTGGCCAGTGTGACGGTGTGGACCTGTCTGCGCCTCTCACTCGCGCCAAGTTCGAGGAGCTGAACCACGACCTGTTGGACAGGGCCATGGCTCTGCTGGACTGGGTGGTGATGACAGCCCCGGTGGTGGAGAAGAAGCACAAGACTCTGTTCGACAGGGCCATGGAAATGGTGAGCTGGGGACGCAGCCGAGCGGAGGAGCGGCGCAAGGACTTGATCGACGAGATCGTTCTTGTCGGCGGCAGCGCCAGGATACCCAAGCTTCGTCAGCTCGTCAAGGACTACTTCCATGGCAGGGAGCCAAACGGAGGAGTTGAACCTGACGCGGCTGGGTACTTGGAGGAGTGCTACCACCCCTGGCACTGGGGACCGCCTAAGACCTCCACTGTCTGATGCACAGAAGTAGATGGCCATTCTGTAATCTCCTCTTCATGTGAATCTGCAGCTGAAGAAATCACTCATATGGTAGTTCAGGCTTTGTGAATTCCTTTCACTCACTGTTGCTCAGTAGCTGTAAAAGATAGCTCAATCATTTGGACATTGCCACTGTTATGAAAAGTTCTCAAATTTTACTAGTCTGCTTTGATTTTTTTTGAAGACAAAAATTGAGAATAAATCGAGGACTTGTGTTATTAGCACGGGACAATGGAAAGATCAAAGCTGCTAAGCATACCGCTGCGCTGCATGTCCCTATTTGATGTACTGATAGATATTGGCTGACAACGATGAAAACAGCATACTGTTGAATTCATGCTTGCTCTTATGATTTGTTATGAATCATGTACTAGTAGAAACTAAGAGGCTGTTGATGCACACAGTTTGTTTATTTCACCGTGGCGCACTGTACTTGTTAACAGGAAAAGAGATATCTAAGGCTGTTGTAAGCATATCTGAACACTTCTTTGCACCTGTTCTTAATGGTAGACCAAATATAAAAATTAAGCTTCAGATTGGAGTGGAACAATCACATTCAGGCTGGTCCATGCATATTCCAAGCACATGACGGGCGACTTGGCTAAATGCTAATTACAGGCAGAATCACGGAACGTGCAAGGGCACTCATCACCAGTGATTCTGTGTGGTGCAAGTGAGTGATTATTGCTAGGCAATGCAGTGTCCTGCAAAAGAGACTAGTGTTATTCTGAATACTACATGATGCAACCGAACTACGCGAACGTCCAGACCTGCAGTTGGGCTAGGGGTATCAGTCGAACAATTGGAGTTGGAAAATTGTTAGTTACCAGCTATACTATTTGGAATTCAACTAACGATACAGTAGTCTGGTTACAAGTTTGGGGCGGATCTACTGATGCACAGCTAAGAAAAAGAGAAGGGAACTTGTAGAAGGTAGCAATAGGCTATCTGATAACTGATTGTTTGATGCCTCTTCTCGTTCACCCAGTGTTTTTTTTTTTGGGAGCAAATCTCGTTCACCCAGTGTGGGTGGGACGTCCTATCTGGAGGTTGTAGACGGGATCCTTCCGGTAGGTCGGCCCACGGCCTGCTCCGCCCCGGCCCACGGCCCGCACCGCCGCCTTCTTCCTCCTCGAGCCGCCGCCGCGCCGCCGCCCTCAACCGCCGTCGTCGTGCTCGCCCCCGCCGCCTCCGCCTCCCGCCCGGCTCCAGCGGCGTCTCCGCCGCCTCCGCCGCCGCCCTCGACCGCCCCCGCGCTAACCCGGCGGGAAGGGACGCCCCCGCCCTTACCCCGCCCACCGCCGGCAGCCACCACCGCGGCCGGCGGCGTCCCCGCCGCCTCGCCGCCCGCCAGCATCACGCCGCCCACCGCCGGTCCGGCCTGCCGACCGCCCATCTATGCCCGGAGGGAGGAGGAGGAGAGATTAGGGGTACAAACCTGCGCGCATGAAGGGATTCTCCGGCGAGCCGCCCCCGCCCCGCCCTCCTCCATCGTCTCCGGCGGCTCCCGCCGCCGGATCCGCGGCCGCCGCCCTCCGCCGCGCTAACCCGGCTGCGCCGGGCTCGTCGCCGTCGCCGTCGCCATCGGGGAGACCGGAGGAGGAAGAAAGAAGCTCGGCCGTCGGATGCGTTCTCGCACGAATCTCAAACACCGTTCGAGAGAACGGATCCCGTCGCCCGCCCTCCATATAGGATTTGCGAGTGTGGGTTAAGTAGTCTACGGTGAGACGAAGCAGTATTGCCGTGACGGGCCGGTTCGCCTCCAACCCATTCCAGCCCAGTGACGCGTGTTGGGCTTTCTCGCGCTCCGGCTCCTGCGCGCCTTCTTCTTCAGGCTTGTCGTTCCCGCCACAGTGCCTTCCGGCACGGCCTGGATGCTGACGCCTGACAGTGTATTGCCGTCTGTACATGGCAGACGCTTGCATGGATCATCACTCATCAGTTGTTCCGATCCATTCGCTAATGAATCAAGCAAATTACGCAGCAGCTAAAACAAGCATGTGTACTTGTCGATCGATAAGCATGTGTTGTCGATCGATTCTACCTGCCGACAACACACGAGCTGCAAGATATTTGGAACAGAGGAAACGAAGAAGGGACAACACGGGCATATGCACGGGTCGGTCGTGTGTACGTGCACATGCCATGCATTTCTTCCATCGTCGTCGCCGGCGCCGCCAAATAACTCGGCGTCGCGCAGTTTTCTTTGCGCCCGTGCACACCTGCTGTGTGTCTGCCTGCGCGACACCTCCTCCGCAAGCCTCGCTCAAAGGTCAATGCTGCCATCTCCACTTTCAGACTCTGATCAGCTGTGATCCATGCACCTGTCCCTACTAGATGCTGCGCGTACATCACGTACATATATGCAAGATCCCTCACTAAATAACTTAACAGCGACATACTGTAGTACAGTAGATATACTCATAGATAGCAGCAATAGTTCATGGAAAACAACACATCCATGCATAGAGAGCCAGGTCACCTCTTCACTTCACATGTGCTAGCCTCTATAGCTTCTACTCCCTTTCATTCAAGATTTAGGAAGCAAATTTTGCTTAACCCGGAAGGCACGTTCACTGTTGGATCACTGTTAACCAAGGAGTAGTACTTGTGTAGCCTCACGCAGTGATTGGGACCAGAGTTTGGCGCTGAGATGGCGTGTGCAAGTGTGCAACCATTTGCGAGGATGATCCAAAGTTTGCGCTTTATTACTGTAATATAGCATGCTAAGTCTCCTTTCCTGTATTTATGTGGCTGTCATGAGCCATGACTCGTATGACCGCGACCCCAATAGCCGGCCGGCACCAATTATCAATCAATGCACGAAAAGTTTAGTTTTGGACGCACTTGATGGACATGACACAGAACAACTTGGCAACTAGCTAGCAGTGGATCGATGATGAGGCCAACGTAATCTAAATTGTTCAAATTATGTCCTATCGTCCAATCTCCTTCATCTTTCGTGGCTCTCGATTGGACTTTGTTATTACCGGCTGTGTTGTGCGCTGACGGCTGACATCTGATATTTCCCGGCGGCACCCGCCAGTACTTGTTTATAGCCTCACAAACCGCCTAGCTAATCCAACAGACAAACTAATCTAGTTGATGCTAACACCGATAAGAATCAATCTGCAGTTGAGTTACGCAACCATTTGATTCTCGAATCGTGATATTTATACGAAGAAAAAAGCAGGCATGCATGCTTGTGACTTGGCACCCACCGCTGCGGCTGCTAGACGACAAGGCAGCACTTTCCGGGGGCCATGAATGGAATCTGTATGCTCCGCGCTGGAGGCGATCCCCAAACCCCTGCTTTTTGGATGCTTCCGTTCCCTTGCCGATTTCTTCGTGATGCAGAGAGACGGACAGCGACAGGATCACCGCAAAAATTAATAGTAACAACTGATAGGCTAGTTTACACGCAGTGCGACACGACGACTGCTCATATTATTTGTTCTCCTCGAGAGTCCAAGACCTCCTCTTATAAATGCCGCGCTCGGGAGAGCGGCCGGCCGGTCACTGGTGACCGAGGCCGGCCGGCGATGGAAGGGAAAATGCGGTGGTGCGCCAACGCGAGGGAGGTCGGCAGCGGCGACACCACGGTGGTGCTCGCCCACGGCTACGGCGCGGACCAGGGCCTCTGGGACAAGCTCGTGCCGTCCCTCTCCCAGACAAACAAGGTGAGCGCGCGCTCTAGCTGGTTGCTAGCTTCTTGGTCCCGTTCCCGTAATCCGGTGCATGCATATATGCATGGTCATCTTCTGATGATCTGTACGGATGCATGGGCACAGGTGCTGCTGTTCGACTGGGACTTCGCCGCCGGCGAGGAGGAGGAGGACGATGGTAGTGGACGGTACAGCTTTGGCAGGTTCGCCGACGATCTGATCGCGCTGATGGACGAGAAGGAGGTGCGAGGCGCCGTGGTGGTGGGGCACTCCATGTCGGCCATGGCCGCGTGCATCGCGTCAGTCAGGAGGCCTGACCTCTTCGCCCACCTCGTCCTCCTCTGCGCATCACCAAGGTGACTATAGCCACTTCTCTTCTACCCGTAGCTACTGCGTGCGTGCTAGCCGGTTTCGTCGCCTGGCGCTTGACAAGGCTGCCTGCTACTCCTGTCAAACCCAGCCGTTCGGTTGGCTGCGGCTGCTGCGGCTGCAGCTGCTCCTCCCTCATATGGCTACAGTGCGGCTTCCAGCGGCTACAGTGTTCTCTCTCAGAAAAACAGCGTAGCGGCTACAGTAAAACAGCCTGCCGAACAGGCTGATACCTAACGGTAGCTGAAGTTGAGCAGATGCGCAGGTTCTTTTTTCCTTCCGGTAACAGATATATGCTCGGTTCTTAAATTTTGTCAAGTGCAATCCCTTTATTTATTTGTTTGTTTTCAAATTCTGCCGCGTCCTCTTCCTCTTAATTGATCCTAGCCTTTTTGGTGCCAACTTACGACTTGTCAGCGTCGCTCCACCTCAGCATGTAGCCCGCCCGGCCATGCACCAGTCATGGTCACTGTAGCGACTGGGAAGCACCTAGAAATAACGCATATACCGAAAACCACAAACCCATTTCGTTTTGATCAGATTGTAACTTGTAACTGTTGGCTAGTTTACAACTTGGCTGTCTGAATTTTAGTTGTTGAATTTTGTAATATATTTTTAGCTTTTTTGCACATAAAAAACAAGAAAAGCTGTGAGCTTTTAGTTTATTTCCTCACAAACCTAGCTTTTCAACATTTCAAAAGCCAGCTTTTCTTTACCCTATTCTTTCAGCTTTTGGCGTACAAACATGGCCTAAAAAATATTGTTACCACCCAACACATAAACACGGAAGTTAAAAAGTTCAGGTCGCCTTGCGATCCATAGGATCACGTACAAACTCCGGACAAGGAATTGAAAACAACTCGACTCTGATGTCACCTGATTGAACTGGCTCTCATATATTCTTAGGCGCCCTGGCTGCAAATGGTCATCGGCCACACAATACTACTCATCATGATCTTGCATCGTACACCAAGAATAATGTTCAATCTCGTGTGGCACAATTAATCGGCACTGCATCGATCCGTGCCTAGTTGCATTTTGCATGCATACACGTACGGTTTTGACACGTACGTCGTATGTGCGTGTGCATTACTCAGGTACATAAACTCGGAGGAGGAAGGCTACGTCGGAGGGTTCGAGAGGGCGGGCATCGACGCCATGCTGGACGCCATGGCGTCCGACTTCGACGCCTGGGTGAGAGGCTTCGTCCCCAACGCCGCCGGCGACCCGGAGTCGGTCCCGCATCTCGAGAAGAGCTTCCTCTCGATGCGTCGGGCGTCGCGCTCGAGGTCGCCAAGATGATCTTCCTCGGCGACCAGAGGGAGGCCCTCGACGGCGTCACGGCGCCGTGCACCATCGTCCAGGTCAAGGACGACTTCGCGGCGCCGCCGAGCGTCGCGGAGTACATGCGGCGCTGGATGAAGGGCGCCGAGGTGGCCGTGGAGATCATCGACTCCGTCGGCCACTTCCCGCAGCTCGTCGCGCCCCAGCAGCTGCTCCACGTGCTCCACAGCGTGCTGCTGCGACACGGCCCTGACGATGAGACTGGTGTTGTTCAGGAGAAGGTCGGCAATGGTGGCATCGGTGTTATGGCAGACTAGTTTGGTGCGTGCATGCATCTATGTTTGTTGCGCCCCTCTCCGTGCGTGTGCACGCGCGCTTGCTTGAATTGTTTGGTGCCTGCATGCACCTATGTGTGTTGCAGTTGCCTGCTCCCGTGTGATCGCAAATGTACTGCTATGTAATATAAGCGCTTGTGAAAAGTGTAGCTGATTAGGAACTGATCAACTGTTAGCTCGTTCGTGAAAGTATCCTTGTATGATCGAGTTTAATTCCTCTGTTTTGGAATATTTTGTTTTTATTCAGTGCCAGCGCCGGCTGTTTTTAGTGATTTTGTAAGGCTTTTTGCGCTTTATATTTCGGCTGTGAGGATTTTTTTTTGCCTCTTTGCATCCATCAATAACAAAAGTTGTCTCATCCATTGCTGTATTGTAGCCAGGAACAATTTCTAAAATGAAATCAAAGTTGGTTCCTCTTATCAAGGATCACGTTGCTAAGCAACACATCCAACAAAGAAAATGTCCCAATGATTCAGATGAATGGGAAGGTTGTGATGTTATTCTGAAAAGGAAGAAGGTGATAAGAGCTTTTTGTGTCCCAACCCAATTCCTTTTTGGAAGTCATGTGTACCTGTATCATGTTGTTCTATTTGGAATCCTGGCTGAATTTTGCAGAAGCAGATTCTTTCTTTTGCTTCGTGAAATTGCTTAGCGATTTCGGAGACAATTTCTGCCAGGAATTAGATACTAGTGCTGGTGGCATCCAAGGTAACTTGCATGAGGGGGGTGTTCGTTTCTTTTAAGACTAAATTTAGACTAGAGAATCTTTCTATTTAGGAGTTTTAAATAAAGTCTAATTACAAAACTAATTGCAGAACCCATGTGCTAATTTGCGAGACGAATCTAATGAGTAATTAAGCCCTAGACAGTAGTTACTGTAGCAAAACATAGACTAATTAGGCTTATTAGATACATCTCGTAAATTAGGACCTAGCTGTCAAAAAAAATTTGTAATTAGACTTTATTTAATACTCCTAAATAACAAGATACTCAGGACAACGGACTGTGCTATGTGGCTTGAGCAGGCACCTATGTGCGTATTAGAGCTCCTGCAAAATGATTGTAATCAATAAAACATTCTTTTTTTCACAAATAAATAAATAATAAAGCATTCTTTACTCCTGATAAAAGGAAAAACAGTTTTTTTTAACAAAAGGAAAACAGTTGAGGTTTACGTCTGGCAAATGCATCTCACAAATAAATTAAGAAATATATTACATTATTTGTTAAAGTTTGGATAAACCATTGCTTCGTCTGGTGTCTACAATACATCTAACTTATAGAGTACTTATTTTATTTTTATCAGATTGAAAATTTTTATGTTGAAAAGGAAAATCTATAGATCCAATGTCACAAATCTCCCAGAGCTGTTCTAGCAGAGAAGCCAAAGCTACAATCTTTTTTTTTTTAAACTTTGTTAATGTCAGATGTCATGTTTAGTACATCTGTACATGGAATTCGTGTTCTATCAGATGTAGGAGGGGTAGCTTGTTTTGGTTCGAATCTTAGGCCTGATGAAACCAAAATCTGTATACATCTGGCCAAGCCTAATACTATAAGCCATTGTTTTGTGCGACGTGACAAGGACAGACAGGAGCTGCGCGTCACTAAATTCAAACCAGAGAATGGTGGAGAGTGTACAGACCTGCGAGGGATGGAGGATAGGTTACGCATTTCAGACCAGCTCGGCGCTCCATCGTCGCCGGCAGCTGCCGCCTTTCGAGGAGATATTGCTGCTGCTGGTTAGATGTTGTCTCCGTGGTGCCCTCAGGCAAACAAGAGTCATCGGATCCACAAACTACTCGGCGGTTCATGTCATTAAAGCATCAGGGCCGTCGGATTCGTATTCACGACTTGTCACGACCGGTGAATGCAATTTGCAAAGTACTCGAGTTTATTAAAGGAGGAGAAAAAACAGAGTAAATACAAAACTGGAGGTTAATAATTAGCAGAGCTCTTTCCTCCCACGCTGAGAATACAAAAGGAACAAAAACAACTTATGCCACGGCGCTTCAATGTACGTAGTGGCAACCAATGTCCGTTGGAAGTAGCGGCATGCGTTCATGGAATAGAAGTACTGAAACGAGTGGTGAAGCAAATGATCCATCCATTCACAGCAAAGTTAAATGACCGAGTACAAATCAGAAATAATCTAAACGATGGGTACAAGTCTCTCGGACCGAGTACAAGCAGAATAATCTAAACGAGTGGTACGTAGTAGTCACGAAATTCAAACTCACACGAAGACTAATTGAATTCCTAAACGTTCGGAGCATGTCACACCATTGTCGATCAGTCCGGCACCGACGCGTTATTAGGTCGAAGCTACATCTTCTTCTCCTTATCGCCGGTACCGCTACTGCTTGGGGATAGATGAGGTTGGGATAGGGGCGCCGCCTCTCAGCCACAGGGACTGCACGCCAGATATCAACGACATACAACAAAATATTAACCTTAGTCTGTCTAATATTTTGTAGAGTTATTGATGTTGTGGTTACAAGCCCACAATAGTAGAAGGGGGATCCTCCAAAGGTCTACCACAAGTGAGGGACCCCTGAAAGGACTAGGAAGGGACCGAACAAAAACCAAGAGAAGTATGTAATTAAGAGCTGGTATTCAATGTCCTGTCCTGAGGGTGGTAGGGGGGTATTTATAGGCTGATACACCTATACAACCCTAGAATTACAAGTACCATGTTGCCCTTCTTCCAGGGCACTATGGTCATTTCCTTATTACAAGTGGGATTTCCTAACCCTAGTGGGCCAGAGGCCAATGTACATAGGCCTATCCTGTGCTATACATTATCTTGGACCTTGATGAGCTTCATGGCAGGTCAGGCCTTTGGGCCAGGGGGAGGGGACACAGTGGGCCTCCTCCAACAGCTAGCCCCACACAGTCGAGATCCACCTTCGGTAGGGCCGAAACTGTGTCCATCCGGAGGTCCGCCCGTCGTCCCCTCTTTCGGCGCTCCGAAGGTCTGGTCTGCTTCGGCTGCGGAAGGGATGCCTTGATGTCTCCGAAGGTCGCGACTCCGAAGGGGCGCCACCGAAGGTGCAGCAGTCGCGGAAGGTTGACGTCCGGAATTACGGTGATCACCGAGGGTTGGCTCGACGTCCCGGAGGTAGCTGCCAGCAACGGCATCGTGGTCGCCGACGGGGCGTGGTCGCCGGAGGGTCATCGATGTCCCGGAGGTAGCAGCCTACGGCACCGTGGTCGCCGAAGGTGTGGTGGCCGGGATGTAGTTGACGTCCCGGAGGTAGCAGCCGGCTACGGCACCGTGGTCGCCGAAGGTGTGGTCGCCGGGGATGTAGTTGACGTCCCGGAGGTAGCTGCCGGCTACGGAGGCGTGTTCGCCGAAGGTGTGGTCGCCGGGGATGTAGTTGACGTCCCGGAGGTAGCTGCCGGCTACGGAGGCGTGTTCGCCGAAGGTGTGGTCGCCGGGGATGTAGTTGACGTCCCGGAGGTAGCTGCCGGCTACGGCGCCGTGTTCGCCGAAGGGGCACGGTCGCCGAAAGTGCGCGGTGCCGCAGGGTCGGCCACGTGTTGAAGGTGTCTTTAATGCTCGGCGCGAATTGCGGAGCGACACCGTCTCGTTTACTAGGACTGAATCGGCGCGAATCGCGATGCGACGCCATTTCGTTTGACGGGACGCGTCTTGTTGCGTGGTGTGATCTGCGGCCGTTGATCCCTCATCGGATGGTCAGGCCGACTCACCAGGGGCTATATATTTACCGCCCGAGCGCCTAGGGTTTCACCCCGCCACTCATTTCACTTTCACCTACGCCGCGCCGCGGCCGCTTGGTTAGCTTGCTTCGGCATTCTCGCTGCTTCCGCTCGCCTCGTTGCTTTAGGTCGTTGCTTCGAAGTAGTCGTTCTGGCTTCAGAGATGGCTCGGAAGGGGAAGACCAGCGCTTCGCAGCGCGTCCGCATCGACGACCGCTTCCCGGTGTCGCCGTTCCTCGACCGGAGCACGGTGGACACCAAGGCGCTGGATGAGATGGCCGCCAACGGGCTTCTGGATCGGAGCCGGGCCGAAGCGCCAAGGAGGGGTGAGACGACCCCTAGTCCGAAGGACGGGTACATCGTGCTGTACCGGCGGTTCTTCGAGGCCGGGTTTCGGATGCCGTGCTCCTCTTTCGTGGCGGAGGTGTTGGATCTTTTCGGCCTCGAGATCCAACAACTCACCGTCAATGCTGTCGTATGGCTGAGCGTCTTCGAGTGGGCGTTCTGGCTCGAAGGGTCTCGGCCGCACGCTAGTGCCTTCGCGGCGACGCATTATGCACACGCCGTGAAGAAAATCTTCAAGCTGGACGGGAAGGACATCGTCGGCTCCATGGGAGTCATCTCCTTCGTTCCCCGCCCCGAGGCCGTCGTTCTGGCGAAGGCGTACAAGTTGCACTGGGGGCGCTGGACGACCGGGTGGTTCTACTACCGCGTGGAGGACGATTGCCCCCTTCGGTCAACGATGTCGGAGGTGCTGTTCCATCGGTACCCGATGGTTCAGTTGGACGGGACCGGCGAGTCCCGGGTGCAGTTGCTGGCGACGGTGGCGCGGAAGCTCTCGATGCGCGACCTCTGCGAGGAGTTTGTCGCGGCGGGAGTGTGGCCTCTGCTCCGTAATTAGGAGCAGAGGTTCGTTGTTGAAGTTCCGGGCGGAGACCCGGAGGTCCATTTGAAGCCTGAGGATTTCGCGGGTACGTTTGTTCCGTTGAACCCTTCCCTTCGGTTGTTTGTCGTAGTTTGACCCTTATGGTTTGTGCAGCTATGACGCTGAAGGATGTGGAGGACGGTGCCGCTGAGATTCTCGGGCCCTTCCTTTCGGACGAGGCTTCGGGCCGTGCGAAGCTTGTTGGGGGTCCCCGCATCAATCGGGTGCTCTCCATCAAGTATCCGGAGCTCGAGCTGCCGGAGCGAGAGGTGGTCGTCGCTGCCAGCGGCGAGGGGGAAGATGAGGAGGCCGAGAGCGAAGCTCTCTTGGCTCCGGAGAGCAGTGTTTCCGGCTGGCTCAAAACGCTCCGCCGGGGGTACCAGCAGGCCGACGCCGAAGAGGTCTCGGCCCGCCGAAACGCGTGTCGAGAGGTCCACCTCCGGAGCCGGGGCCTCGACTGTCGCAGGGGACTTGGTACGGCACCGACTTGGAGGAGTTGACCGACGACGCCGCCCGAGTAGCAATTGCCGCTGCGACAGCTCCGCGCGTGGCGAAGAAGGTGGTGAACCTCGAGTCCGATGACGAGGACGTCGGGTTTTTTGGGATGCCTTCCTTCGCGGCGGACGTCGAGGGAACGATGGAGCCGGTCCTTCGGTCTCCCGGTATCGTTTTCTCTTCTCATCACTCTTACTTTGCCGGTTGTGGAAGTCCCACTAACTCTGTTGCTCTAGCGGAAGGCGCTCGCGTCGAGAAGGAAGTCTCCGAGGAAGAGCCTTCCGGAGGGGAGAAGGGGATGGCCGACCCGGGGCCCAGTCATGGCCGGGGGAAGGGCTACTTCGGGAAGTCGCCTATCGAGGAGGCCGGAGCCGCGAGGGAGTCGGAGGCCCGTCTCGATTGGAGCGACTTCGTGGATCGTCCGGAGGCCGTCGAAGTCCTTCGTGGGGTCTATGACTTCAACGGGCTCGGTGAGCTGGAGGAGGCCATGGAGGAGGTTGCTCCGGAGGACGCTGCAACGGCTCTCTCCGGACTGACGATCAAGGTTTGTACTTGTGTTTCGCTTTGTTTTAATTACTGTGGCTGACTTGCTTCGCTTCTCCGATAGGCGGCGGTGCTTGCTCGACACCTGCAGTCGTCACTCGAAGGGTTCGACCTCCCACGGCTCCGGGCGCGTGTCGAAGTTGCGAAGGGGGCCGCTGAAGCCGCTCAGAGGGCCCGGGAGGCCGCAGAGAAGGGTCGTGACGCTCTTGCCTCGGAGCTGGAGAAGGCCTTAGCGGCGAACAAGACAGCTTCCGATGCCTTGACGTCGGCGAAGGCGGTCTCCAAGAAAGCATGGCAAGAGCTGGAAGCTCTCAAGATCTCCTTCGAGGCTTTGACCCGCGCGAAGGAGGCCACCGAGAAGGAGCTGTCGGAGACTCAGGCGCTGTTGAACGCGGCGAAGGCGCAAAGAGACGAAGATGCTGCTGCCGCGTGGCAGGCGCTTGGGGACTTCAACAGCCTGCTGGAAGGGTTGGGCGTCAAGGTGCAGCCGATGAAACATGCCGCCGATGACCTTGGTGGGAGCATCGGGCGCCTTGTGCGTTCCGTCAAGTTGGCCTCTCGGGCCATGAAGGCCTTCGGCACTTTTTGCGCTGAGACCGACTGGACTGCGGCCTTCGGCTCCCTCGTGCAGGTGGGCTGCACGCACCTTCCCGCTGCTGCTTCCGCTTCGCCGCAGCTGGCGGAGATGGCGGCTGGGGATGGGAGCCGATTTCGGGAGCTGGCCTCGAAGGTGAGGAGCTTCGGGAACCAGCTCGGCCAGCACTTCTGGCTGGTGGTGGGTGAGAGACTGGCTCGCCAGTCTGCTCTCCTGCTGCAGCATCTCGGAAGTCGAAGCCCGGAAGCAGCGCCTCGGTTCCTGCTTCGCCTCCAGCTGCCGCTTCCTCCGTGGTGACGCCTCCGTCGGGCGAGATCCCTGCCGGGGCCGGGAGCGCTAGCACCTTAGTTGGTAGCGGGGGTGGAGGCTCGGTGACGGCCCGGGGCAATGTCACGGAGGTTGACTCTTCGGCCCAGCCTCCCCCTCAGGTGTGAGTTTCTCGCTGGCTTCGAGCCATGCTTTTTGGTGTACTTAGCTTGTAATAGGTGTCCTTCGGGCTGTTTTGAATAGACTTGTTCTTCGTGATGTTTATGCGCTTCCACTGCGACTTATAGGTTTCGAGCGAGGCCGAAGGCAATCAGGCCTTGTGCCTCGACATTATTTCGGAAAGCATTCTGATTCCGGCCGGGAGTCCATCCGCTCTGGAGGGTCGGCCGTATTATGTGAAGGGCACGCAGTGGCGCCGTTGGCTTCGGCGCAATCAAGGGGGTCCTTCAGGGACTTCTTCCGGGACTTGCGCCTCCGAAACTCACGGTTGATGTCACAGGTACCGAGAGTCCCTTCCGAAGTTTTGCTTGAAAGGCGGGTTCGTCGCGAAGCGCATTGTTTGGACTTAGCGTTGAACCCTCCTCTTCTTGTTGCTCCGAAGGCAGAGGTGGTTGACGTGTCAAGCGATGACGAAGACGCCACCGTCGAGGTGGACTTGGAGCAGTTGCAGGCTGATGTTGCCTCTGCGTCGACACCGGCGGACTTCGCTTCGCTCCGGCGCACTCTGGCGCGAGCCCGGGAGGAGATTGCTAAGGCCGAGGCATCGTTAGGGATGCGCTCCGGTAGTGAGCTGTAGGATGGGCCTTCGCGCCCTGTGTTGACGTGCCGGTCGATCTGTAATGTAACCAACGTCGAGCTATTGAGCTCGGCATGTATTGAATTGAGGGCTCTTTCGAGCGTGTTATCTGTCTATCGTGATATGATTGACGTCGTCCTCTGCTTCCGTCGCTCTACTCTCGGCGAGGAAGTAAGCTCATTTCGAGCGTCGTCCCCCCCTTTACTTGTCGGGAGTGGAACGAAATCTTGTTGAAGTCGAGGATAGCCTCGGAGGTACTCCGTCGCTCTACTTTCGGCGAGGAAGTAAGCTCGTTTCGAGCGTCGTCCCCCCTTTACTCGTCGGGAGTGGAACGAAATCTTGTTGAAGTCGAGGATAGCCTCGGAGGTACTCCGTTGCTCTACTTTCGGCGAGGAAGTAAGCTCTTTCGAGCGTCGTCCCCCCTTTACTCGTCGGGAGTGGAACGAAATCTTGTTGAAGTCGAGGATAGCCTCGGAGGTACTCCGTCGCTCTACTTTCGGCGAGGAAGTAAGCTCGTTTCGAGCGTCGTCCCCCCTTTACTCGTCGGGAGTGGAACGAAAGTTGTTAAGTCGGAGGCGTCCCTCCATTGACTTAGTTTAGTTTCGTGCATGTTTTGCAGGGTCTTTAACGAATGCCCCGCCCTCGACTGTTACCGATGGGAGTTCCGGTTTATTGCGTCGGCATCGATTTCCCCTTAGGGTTCGGAATCTAGGACTTATGTGTGCCTAGCTTCAGCCTGTTCCGGCGTTTGCCTCCGGCTCCCGGCTGGATTTACTTGTAACTGGGCACCGAAAGAGGATTTCTCATTTCATTCATCGGTACCGGTTACATGGCCCCTTGGGGAATGCAGCTAAGGGGATCATCGTCGCCCTACTGCCGAAAGGAAGAAGAACACACCGAAACAAGATACAGGTAACTTGTAGCGCGCAGGCTACGCGGCTTCGAAGGCCGGCGGATGCTAAGTCCTTAGACGTAGTATCGGCGAAGGGCATCGGCGTTCCAAGTCCTCGGAACCGGTGTCCCGTCGAGCTCCATCAGATGGAATGCCCCCGGGCGAGTTGAGTGGTAGATGATGAAGGGCCCTTCCCACTTGCTGTTAAGCTTGCCGACAGATGTCGGGTGAATGTTTTGCTTGAGGACGAGGTCGCCCGGAATGAAGTGTCGGGGTTGACCCTTTGGTTGTACGAGTTCTCCACCGAAGCCATGTATCGCTTCATGTTGGCGACTGCTTGTAGTCTTGTCTCTTCGAGGAGGTCCTTGGACACGTCCTCGTCGTTGGCAGGCGGCAAAGTAGTACGAAGTGAGCCGTTTTGCACTTCCTCCGGGGTGACTGCTTCGGCTCCGAAGAGGAGGCGGAACGGCGAGAAGCCCGTCGGCCTTGACTTAGTCGTGCACAGCGACCATAGCACATTGGGCAGTTGTTCGGCCCACTTCCCCTTCGGCAGGCCGAGGAGGCATTTTTTGATGCCGTCGAAGACAGTGCCATTGGCTTTCTCCACCGCTCCGTTGGCTCGCGGATGGGTGACGGAGACGAAGCACTCCCGAATGCCGATGGAGAGGCAGTATTCTTTGAAGAGGTGGGACTCGAATTGGGAGCCATTGTCGACGGTGATGTGCATCGGCACCCCGAAGCGACAGACGATGTTCTTCCAGAAGAACTTGCGGACGGACCGCGCCGTGATGTTGGCGAGGGGCTCGGCTTCGATCCACTTGGAGAAGTACTCGTAGCCCACCACCACCGCCCATTTGAGGTTGCCGGGAGCGGTGGGAAGGGGCCGACGATATCGATGCCCCATCGGGCAAGAGGCCAGACCGGAGGGATTGGCTGAAGCGGGGTGGCTGGGCGATGAGATTGTCTTCCCATCCACTGGCAGCTGGGACAGGTGCGGACGAGTTCTTCGGCGTCGCGGGCTGCAGTAGGCCAGTAGAAACCTTGCCGGAATGCCTTGGCGACGAGGGCCCGGGGTGCGAGGTGCGATGAGCACAGCCCCTCGTGGATGTCGCGGAGGAGCGCTTTGCCTTCGTCGAACGAAAGGCAGCGCAGGAGTGGCTCCGAAACACCTTTCTTGTACAGGATGTTGTTGAAGATGATGTAGCTTCGGGTGCGCAGCTTGACCCTTTTTTCTTCGACCGGATCATCGGCACAGTAGCGCCCTTCGAGCTGTGCTCGAATCGGAGCTCGCCAGTCTTCACCGCTCAGGATCATGACCGACCCCGGCTTCTTCGGAGCGAAGGATGCTTCTGATAACACCTCGTGGAAGGCGTCGGGAGGTATCAGGAGCTGACTTGCTGCTGCCTTCGGCAGGGCGTCGGCCTCCTGATTGTGTACCCTCGAGATATTCTTCACGTCGAAGCCGGAGAAGTGTTTCCCCATGCTCCGGACGACCTTGAGGTAGCTTGCCATCTCTGGATCTCGGGCCATGTACTCCTTCGAGACTTGTTCGGCGATGAGCTGGGAGTCGGTGTAGATGGTGACCCTCCGGGCTCCGAGAGCTCGAAGCTGGCGGAGCCCGAGGAGAACGCCTCGTACTCTGCTGGGTTGTTTGTTGTTGGAAATGCGAGAGAAGCCGAGTACCGGAGCTTCTGGTTGCTCGGCGAAGTGATGACGGCAGCACATCCTGCTCCGGAGGAGCCCCAAGCCCCATCGACATGTACTGTCCAGAGCGGCTCTTGGGGCAGCGTCTCCGGGATCGGAGCGGGTGTCCACTCGGCGATGAAGTCGGCGATGATGCCGGACTTGATGGCTTTACGAGCCACGAACTTGATGTCGAAGGCTGCTAGCTCGATGGCCCACTTGGCCATGCTGTCGGACGCGTTTCTGTTGCCGATGACGTCCTTCAATGGGAACGAAGTGGGCACCGTGATCTCGTGGCCTTCGAAGTATCGGCGCAACTTCTGCGACGCCATGAGTACTGCGAAAGCCACATTGGTGACGACATTGTAGTTGAGGCGGGCTCCGGAGAGGGCTTCCGACACGTAGTATATGGGCTGCTGCACCAGCTTGTCGCCGACGAGGACTTCATGCACGAGGACCGCGCTGATTGCTGCCGGAGCGGCCGACACGTACAGTAGGAGTGGCGCCTTCGGAGGCGGAGGGCGAAGCGTGGTCGCCTTGACCAGGTAGGACTTGATCTCTTCGAATGCTTTATCTTGCTCGTCCCCCAGCGCATCGGGCCGGAGCCCCGAAGGCATTGGTAGAAGGGGAGGCACTTTTCTGCCGCGCGGGAAATGAACCTCCCGAGAGCAGCGAGTCTGCCGGTGAAGCGTTGTAGCTCCTTGGTGGTCTTGGGCGGCTCCATGTCGGTGATGGCCTTGATCTTCTCCGGGTTCGGGTCGATGCCTCGCTTGGAGACGAGGAAGCCGAGGAGTTTGCCGGCACGCACGCCGAAGGTGCATTTTGCCGGGTTCAGCTTGAAACCCACCTTGCGCAGGTTCGCGAAGGTTTCGGCCAAGTCGCCGAGGTGGGCGGCGTTGGAGGTGCTTTTGATGACGACGTCGTCGATGTAGGCGGCGGCGTTTCGGTTGAGTTGGTCCCCGAGGGTCTTCTGTATTGCCCTGGAGAAGGTTGCTCCGGCATTCTTGAGGCCGAAGGGCATGCGGACGTAGCAGTAGGTCCCATCGTCTGTCTTGAACGCCGTCTTCTCTTCGTCTTCAGGAGCCATCCATATTTGGTGGTACCCGGAGTAGGCGTCGAGGAAGCTCATGAGCTCGCACCCGGCCGTGGAGTCGACCAGCTCGTCGATGCGAGCCAAGGGGAAGTCGTCCTTCGGGCATGCCTTGTTGAGGGTGGTGTAGTCGATACACATCCGCCACTGGCCGGTGTGTTTCTTGACGAGGACCGGGTTCGCGAGCCAAGTGGACTTGTTCACCTCCCGGATGACTTGCGCATCCTTGAGCTTCTGGATCTCCGAGCGGAGCGCCACTTTCTTTTCCTTCGACCACTCCCTCTTCCTCTGGAGAGTTCGCTAGTTGACCAGGCGAAGACGTCTTTGTTGTTCCGGAGGAGGTCGATGATGCTTGCGTCCAGCTCCGGCGGGAGCCCCTCGCCGATGAGGACGGCTTGATCGGGGCGATCGGGAGACAAGACCACGCTCTTGACCTGACCGTTGACGCGCGCCTTCGGAGTTCCTGCCGGAGGTGTCGGTGTAGCTGCTTCGACCGTCTCAGGCTTCGGCTCGTGTCGGAGCGGGTGCACTTGCTTCTGGCCAGGTGTTTGGCCATGCTCGATGCGGCGGGCAGCGATTTGGTCACCGTAAACAGTGATGACGCCGTTCGGAGCCGGAATCTTCATGCAGAGGTAGCCGTGGTGGGTGACTGCGTTGAAGGCATTGATGAGCCCCCTGCCGAAGATGGCATTGTAGGCGTAGGGCATGTCGACGACGTCGAAGGAGATCAACTTGATGCGGTGTCCCGCGGGCCCGGAGAAGGAGACTGCGATCTTCACGCTCCCGAGGGCGTGGATTGGCTCTCCCCCGACGCCGACGAGGGGGCTGTCGGAGGCTCGTAGCTTAGATCGGGGGATGCCCAGTTGGTTGAAGGCGTCGATAAAGATGACATCAGCAGAGCTGCCGTCATCGATAAGCACGCGACGGACCTCCGTCCCGCGCATGTTGGCGTTGATCACGAAGGCGTCCTTGTACGGGTACTCCATCGGGCGAAGGTCGGCCTGAGTGAAGGTGATCGGCACGTGCGACCAGCGGCATTGGGCCAATGGCGGGTGGGCGGCCACGTGGTTGACCATTCGCACGTAGTCGCGACGCTGCCTCTTCGAGGCGTAGGGCTGGCTGGAGCCCCCGGTGATGGCCAGGATGATGTTGTAGCCGGTTGGACGGTGTTCCGGAGGCGGGGGCAAGGCCTCGCCCGCTCCGGAAGCCCCACGTATGATGTTGACTCCTCGCACGGCGTCGGCGTCGCGGCGCTCCCTTGCTTCACGCAAGGCGGCGATTTGGGGGCACTGCTTCGACGTGTGGCCCTGATTGACGCCGTGAACCCCGCAGTAAGGGTCGCGAGAGCTTCGGTTGTTGTATCGGCGACCGTTGTCGGATTGCCGCGAGTTGTTTCGCGAGCTGCCGGAACGATTGTCCGTCCTCTGCGGGCTCCGGCTTCGGAAGTTGTTGATGTTGTGGACCTCTCGGCGCTGGGAGCGGTGGCCTCGGCGGTCATCTGGGGGGTCGTCGCTTCGGTCGCTGTGTCGTTTCCCCCGGTCGTTCTTCTTTTGGCTTGCTCGCGCCTCCTTCTCGCGCCGGAAGTCTTCGTCGGCACGTGCATGTGCTTCCAGGATTTGCAACAGGTGAGTGCAGGTCTTCGGCTCGGTCCTCCGGATCTCGGACCGTGCCGGGCACAGGCTCATGCCCTTAGTCACTGCTTCGATGATGATTGAATCTGGTACTCCTTCCACCTGGCACTTCAGATGGATGAAGCGCCGGGTGTAATCTTGCAGTGATTCGCCATCTTTCTGCTTGCACGCCTGAAGGTCTGCCGCCGTGACCTTCGCGGCGTAATTGCCTTGAAAGTGGATCTGGAGCTGGTCCCGAAGGTGCTCCCATGAGTAGATGCTGTTCGCCGGTAGCTTGGTGTACCATGTCTTGGCGATCCCGCTCGAAGCGAGAACGAAGGCCTTAGCCTTGATGTCGTCGTCGCCCCCTGCTGACTCGATGGCGGTTTCGTAGCTCATGAAGAACTCGCGGGGGTCGGAGGTGCCGTCGAAGGTCGGGCAACTTCGCCGAGATGAACTTCCGGGGCCATGCCACCGATTGTAGGCGCGCGGAGAGCGGTTGGTTTGCGTCGGAGGAACTTGCGTGACGCTTGCTTCCGCTGGAGTGGGTGTGCCTCTCGTCGCGCTCTTGGCGATGTTCCGGCGTCTCAGCCTCCCGGCGACCGGTGCGTCGCAGGGTGTTCAGCTGCGCTTGGAGGTGAACTTGCTGTCGACGCGCGGCTTCGGCTCGAAGGCGATATGTGGCTTCGTCTCGATCAAGGTTCTCGAGGGCGCGCTGCCTCAACAGCCTTTCGTCGGCTTCGCGAGCTTCGCGTTGTATGTCTCCTGGAGCTCCGCCAGGCGCTGCTCCTCGGCCACTGCTTCGGCGAGCCCCCTCTGGTTTCGCGCTTCGGCTTCGGCGTTCCTTCGGGGTGGTTCCATCGTTTCGTCGCGGCGCTCGACTTCGCCGTGTCGATGTTCTCTTCTTCGTCTTCGGAGGAGCCTTCGGCACCTTCGGCCCACTTCCTCGACTGCTGGAAGGTCGACGTTGGTTGTGTTGCAGTTGGTCTCCGAAGGTGGTACCACCGAGGTCGATGCCGAAGAGGCGGTCGTCGGAAGCGTTGAGCCGCTGGGGAAGGTGCAGATTATCGTCAGGGGGTCGACGCCGTCATCCGAAGCCGCGGACCGGGTCTTCCGGGAGCCCCCTGCCGGAAGGTCGGTTTTTGATTTTTCAGTCCTCTTGGTCATCTCGTCGTGGCTTCTTGTTCGATCCCCACGGACGGCGCCAACTGTTGTGGTTACAAGCCCACAATAGTAGAAGAGGGATCCTCCAAGGGTCTACCACAAGTGAGGGACCCCTGAAAGGATTAGGAAGGGACCGAACAAGAACCAAGAGAAGTATGTAATTAAGAGCTGGTATTCAATGTCCTGTCCTAAACGTTCGGAGCATGTCACACCATTGTCGATCAGTCCGGCACCGACGCGTTATTAGGTCGAAGCTACATTTTCTTCTCCTTATCGCCAGTACGCTACTGCTTGGGGATAGATGAGGTTGGGATAGGGGCGCCGCCTCTCAGCCACAAGGGACTGCACGCCAGATATCAACGACATACAACAAAATATTAACCTTAGTCTGTCTAATATTTGTAGAGTTATTGATGTTGTGGTTACAAGCCCACAATAGTAGAAGGGGGATCCTCCAAAGGTCTACCACCAGTGAGGGACCCCTGGAAGGACTAGGAAGGGACCGAACAAGAACCAAGAGAAGTATGTAATTAAGAGCTGGTATTCAATGTCCTGTCCTGAGGGTGGTAGGGGGTATTTATAGGCTGATACACCCATACAACCCTAGAATTACAAGTACCATGTTGCCCTTCTTCCAGGGCACTATAGTCATTTCCTTATTACAAGGTAGATTTCCTAACCCTAGTGGGCCAGAGGCCAATGTACATGGGCCTATCTGTTGACGGTAAAATGTGTGTTCTACCGCTCGCACACGCGGCCTGGGAGATTTGCTTCACTCCGTTCAGGACCAAAACTTGGAACGCGGTGAATTCCGGAGCGTGCCAGTCGATTTTCCCTGCAAATCGACAAAGACAAGAAAAAGCGTGTAAAATCCCGGACTATCGGCCCCGGACAGGCCGATGCGTAACCGCAGCCGATGTTAGTGAATAAAAGATGATAAAATAAACACTCGGCTGACGGCTATAAACGAATCGACATGTCGCAACATTAAATACTCGCGCGATAGATAAAAAGCAAGGCATGCATCAGAATCGGCAATCGGCAAAGCATGCGATCGGCAAAATCTATCGGCAAGCAGCACAGTAAGGTAAATCGACAATCAGCAAAAGGAGTTCAGGCTATACTTGAACAGGAGCAATAAGATATTTAAAGGCATGCAAGCATAAATCTGAACGTGGTAAGCAATCGGCTAAACACCCCGAAAGAACGATTAAACCAGTAACCACTAATTATACCCGTAATCTGACAATCGCTTCACCGAGGACACGTCAACTAAGTGAAGTAGAACAGGACACGTCAAACTGCTCTACACGATCGACAGATACAAGTATAATCGGCAACTACCGGTCCCAGGTACTCAGTAAACTAGATCTAACCCTTAGTAACTGTTTCGCCGAGGACACGTCAACTAAGCGAAGCAGACAGGACAAGTCAAACTGCCTACCCAATCACCAAGAGCAGATCTAATTGACAAAATACCTTAACCGTGACTCGAGTAACCAAATCAAACAGAAATCGACATCAGCAATCGGCAACAAGGCTGCGGCGAGGACAAGTCAACTAACCGCAACAAAGAATTGGACCAGGTCTTAAACAATTCATGCAGTCGACGCACGATGTAACCCTAGATTGATCTAAATTACCGGATAACTAGCAGCCACATCAATCTTAATCATGGACAAGTCGACATAATCAGATCGATGCACTTACCTGACGAGATCCAGTCAAGCCGGAGCCCGATGGGCGCGGGTGACGAAGAACACGTCGAGAATTTGTGGCGATGCGCCGAAAGGTTGATTGTATTCGTTTTTTGTTTACAAGCACCTGGGTTTATATTTATACACCCGAGGCAAGAGTCCGATTTGGACTTAAACACGACTCCTACTTGACCACAACTCGGTCAATCCTTTCTAAATCTAAAAAATAATTAAAAAGGACACACCATCCCACACGGGCGCGTGCGGCTTCGGGATTTCTTTGGCTTCATGATAACCTGCGGGCCACCACTTCGGCACATAATCTTTTCCCACCCGTCGCGCACTCCACCTTCCACTGACAGCGGGCCCTAGTCCAAATTTTGGTGTCAACACATGCCCCCAAGCCGGGGTATGGAATCTCCATGCGCCGGATTATTTCCCAATTTCTCGGGCTCCCTTGATTCTCGCGCCGTACTCAACACCCCTGCAGTGCCCCTTCGTATCTTGTGCCGCTTGCAGCACGTCCCATCTTATAAATAGATAGCCATCTACCATTCTTATCTCTCTTTCTTCTCTCGCCGGCGCGTCTCTCCATCTCCTCATTCTCTCTCTCCATCTTGCTGCCGGCGACCAATCCCCTCGGAAGACCACGAAACGAAAACTTCTCAAGATTTCTCGCATCTTCATCGCAATGGCGCAGCTTACTGCCTCCTCCACCGCCGTCCCCGAGGTATCAATCTTCCACTCCATCCCCGTTCTTGAACTAGAATAGGGTTGTGTTCTTGCGGTACTGTAGATCCCTTTGCTCATAAGCTGTCCCCATACTTCTTAGACTCTTGGCTTGATTAAATTTATTTGCATTGTTTCTAGGAACTGCGAAACCAGATCTTGATCCCTACAGAACTCGCCACACATCGTTTCTTAGGACCCATGGGAGATTCAGATCCAATAACCTTCATCTGCAGCGAAACCCTTAGAATGCCCTTCAAGAGATCACCAGTAGCACTAAAGATATGGGCAGGCAGCTTCAGATCATGGCCCACTGAAATCCCAGGCTGGCGTGAATGGTTCCTTAGAGTGAAGGCTGCTAAATCGGCAATATGGGCGACTGTCGGCATAGATCACTGTTTAGAACTCACCCTTGCCGATATGAAGAAGAATGAGCCAATGTTATCGGCATCCTGCTACCTCTGGTCTGACGCATTGAATGCCTTCCTTTTTGGCCATGGACCAATGACTCCAACCCTCATGGATGTCAAGATGCTTACTGATCTGGATATATCCACCAATGCAAGCCTCCAGAGTTTGAAAGTCAAACCATCACATAAGCTTGATGTCAGAGAAATCGGTGGATGGAAGAAATATACACTACCTTCCAGAAAACAGGACAAGTGACAGACAAAGAACATGCAGCTTTTCTGACGATGTGGCTTGAGCATTTCTTTTTCTGTGGAGCTCAACTTGGTCCTGTATCCAATCTGCAGAACTTGGCAGAAAGATTGGCAGCTGGTACTGAAATGCCTATCGGCAAATACCTGCTTGGTGCTCTCTACTCTTCACTTCATCAGGTCGCTGAGAAGCTCTGGCAGGATACTCCAATCGGCAATATTGGTGGTCCATGGTGGTTTCTTCAGATGTGGCTCACTCTGCACTCCTATAAAGCCATGGAACTTCAAGATTTGCATTTATATCGTTTCCCAACCCTGAATCAAGCTGGGCGCCGATGCACTTCACTGGGAGAAGCTTTGGTATCGATAGATGGAGTTAAGATGAATGCCGATCTCCTGGCTTCATACTTCAAAGCTTTCTACAGAGGCATCAAAGATGATCATCTTGAATGGTTCCCATATGGAAACCCAGAAATCATGGATCATTTTGAGATTCCCTTCACCTTCAGAGCTGACAATCCTCTACAGAATGCAGTATCGGCAAACATCTTTGTGTCTTGTGTCAAGCCTTGCATCTTGCCGACGGGATTGAATGCATTAGGTCATCAGAGGCCATCTTATGAATTCTATAATCCTACATTTGCTGCAAGGCAAATGGGTCTCGGCCAGATTCCTCCCAGTCTCTTTTATGCTGATAAGGTCAAAGCTCGGGCCATCGTCGAATCGACATTGGAGTATTCTTGGCTATTCGGTTTGACTGAGGAATTTACCCCTCGGCCACATCGACAACATCACACTGGCTCCCTCTTGCACGACGCTCTTCATACAATGGTGGGCAGAATGGTCCCAGCATCTCCACTGTTCCAACACAGCATCCTTCATCTCCAATCTTCCGCTTCCTGGACCGATAGGAGAGGTAACCGATCTCAACATCCGTCATTATTTCATCAACAAATTTTTTGACTGTAGCTTCTATTTTGCAGTCTGATGCCGAAGATGCACCCACAGAAAGCAACAGTGGAATCGGTATTTTGTACGTTGCTCCTCATCCAGAACCTGTCATCGGTTCTGATGCACCAACACCGGCTCAATTCCTCAAAGGCCAATCTTCTAGAACAAAGCGTCAAGGCCCTCGCTTCAAGGTCCCAGCAAAACGTCACAAGGCCCTCCTGAAACAACCAAGCTCTGCGCCAACTCCTCCCAGCAGCCCGGTAACTATTCTCACATATAATTGCTTCATATTGAACAAATATCAACATCTAACCTTTGTTTCAATTTTCAGGGCCATTCTGAAGGAGATTACGAAGAAACTGAAGCCCATTCTCCTGAAGGCCATGCTGAAGAAACTGAAGTCCGCGTCGATACCGATGCTGAAACTGCTCAAGCACCAGCGGCCACTACTGTTCCACAAGAAATCGGCATCGAGACGCAACAAACTCTGGCTTCAGAGGAAGGCATAGCCTCAGAAGACATCAATATCGAAATTCAGCCGCAGGTTTGCCCTTGAAACTTATCCATCGGCATCTATATCTTTATTGACTTCACATTTGATTAGATGCAAGAGCGAAGGGAAGAAGAATCGGCAAACCTCTTTGTCGATGAACCTGAAACGTCCCAGCAGCTCAGAATATACCAAGAGGCCGTTTCTCAGATTCTGGAGCGTCTTCTTCTCAGGCTGTTCCGATTGAAGCTGATGTCGATTTATCCGAGGTAATGAATGTCGATTTGTTCTCTCCATCAATGTGTTCTAATCAACTTTCGTGCTTGCAGGCACGTGTGGTAGAGCCAATTGTCGCAATGCATCATCGGCAACCACTGCCAATCGAGATCCGCAATAAGCTGATCGAGATAGAAGCCAGACTCAACTTTGCAACTACAGAAGATCTCACTCTTAATGCCAGTTCAGTCCGTGCTAGGTTTGAAGAGATCCAAGCTCGCCTTCCGAGGGATCTGAGAGTTGCCCTTCATCCAGTGGCCTACATGGAGTTCCGGCGTCTTGATTACGAGCAAGCTCAAGAAAATATCAATCGCTGATCCCATCAACGCCAACTTGTTGCAGCAGCAGAAGCAGCTCTTGAACTCTCACAGCAAGAATTGGAAAAATATAACTCCATGAAGAATCAGCTAACAGAGGAGGAGAATCGGCTAACTCAGCTGAAGAAGAAGCCGAAGACTTGAGAGCAGCCTTACAGGCTAAGGAACAAGAAGTATCGGCATCGGCAGAAACCATTGCCAAGATCAATGCAGACATGCTTCAACAAAAAGATTTGCTCGATGCCTCCATTGAAGCTTCAACGCGTGCCTGGGCATCCGTTCCTGCAGAGATTGAGTCTGATGATAATGACAACTATGTCTTGGCCGAGACTGATCAGCTCCGCATACATGCACTTGATGTACTTCGTGATTATCTGTATCCCCGTCGTGCATGAATTTGTAATCATCAAAAACTATCTTCCAATCATCTGTAATATATATATATTTACTTCTATGTTCCTTTATATATTTTCCCTAAGGGCGATACCATTAGCATCGGCCGTCTTAAAGGCGACGCTCTTAACGTCGGCTCCGATAAAACTCAACCGAACACTTTAAAGATAAAATACTTTGCATTAAGCGCTCGGCTGATTGTCGATTGCACTCTTTACTTCTATCAACCGATCAACGTCCAAATCTGATAACTGCTACAGCAACCGTGGAGTTGCCGATCCTTCAGTGATGCAAACACCTTCATCGGTAACATCCAATGCTTCACCTTCCCAGTAAGTTCCTGATATGCACGGCAAGTTTTCCACCATCATCGGCAAAAAGTCTGCAGTAGCCACACTTACCGATCTATCAGCTTGAATAGTCTCCACCTCGTCGCCGATCCACTGGATAAGGAGCTGATGCATCGTGGAAGGGATACAGCAGTTAGCATGAATCCAATCCCTACCCAGCAGTACGGCGTACGAACCTTTGCCTTCGATTACGAAGAATGTCGTCGGCAAGGTCTTGCTTCCGATAGTGACTTCGACATTGGTGACTCCTTTGACTTCAGAGCTCCTGCCCCCATAATCCCTCAACGTCATGTTGGTCTTGGTCAGCTCTTCAGGCAGTTTGCCGATCTTCCTGTACGTTGCCATCGGCAAAACATTGACAGCAGCACCACCATCGACCATCATCTTGCTCATCGGCTTGCCATTGACGAAACCATTAAGGTACAGAGCCCTCAGATGGAGATGATCAACACCAGACGGCTTCTCGAACACTGCCTGCTGTGGACCCAATAACAACTCGGCAGAAGCTTCTTCTTCCGACTCATTAATGTCCAAAGAGCTAAATTCTCGTGGCAGCATAAATACCATATTGACAGGAGCTTCAACTTCATGTACCTGAGATTTGACTTTTGGTCTCCACACCTTCTTAGACTTGGGCCCCTTGTCATGATCATCCTTCTGGTTCCCATCCTTGTTCAGCTCCCGGCAACGTGCCCTCTGTACTCTTCTCTTCTGAGTCTTGGTAAAAATACCACTTGGACACCATTGGCCTTCTTCTATGAACTCACCCTGATCTTCTTCACAATCTTCAACTTGATTGACAGGACCAAGTCTTTCAAGCACAGAAACCCTTGATGATGGTCTCCTCATAGGACCTCGGCTTGAAGAACCAACTTCCCTGTACAAATCTCCAGATCTTCTGCTACAGCCTGGGCAACCTTCAATTGGTGGCAGCTTCATACCCTGCTCCCAACAGTACTGGAAGAACGGACAGTTCCAGTGTGGATCGAAGTCATCATCACTCGTCCTCCTGTCTTCCCTTTCCCTTTTCCTTGAATACTTGCCAATCAAAGCAGCAGATCCACCGATCATGTTTACTGGAAAAGGATGCCCATCAATCTTCATCGGCTTCTGACCAGAGAATTTAATGCGATCACTCTCAATTGCCGATTGGATCTGTTGCCTGAACACTTTGCACTCATTGGTGTGATGAGAGGGAGTGTTATGCCACTTGCACACCACTTGATCTTCTTCAACTCCTCAGCCGGAGGCAACGTGTGATCAGGTGGGAGTTGAATAAGCTTCTCTTGTAGCAGCAGATCAAATATCTTGTCGGCTTTGTTGATGTCAAAGTCATACTTCTTTTCTTCTTCTGCCTTCTGCTTGACCCATGGACAGAGAACAGTCTTCTTATTCCTGGTCCACTCAGCAAGAGCAACTTCAGCTTCGTCATCAGAATCAGAAGAATAATCGGCGTAAGCCGCTTGAAACTGTCTGCCACGTGTATTCTGGACACGTCCTTCATGAATTGACGCCTTCTGAAAGAGTTGTGCCATGCCATCGACTTCTTGAGGCGCAAACTTGTCTCTAATCTGAGGCAGCAAACCTTGGTAAGCAATTTCAGCCATTTGCCGATCCGTCAGATTCAGGTTATAGCACCTGCCACGGATGACTCTGAACCTTTGGACAAAATCGGCAACTGACTCTCTAGCCTTCTGACGAACAGCTGTCAAATCTGATATGCTAAGCTCTGCCATGCCAGTGAAGAAATAAGAGTGGAATTTCTTTTCCAAGTCGGCCCAATTCCGCACGGATCCCGCAGGGAGGGAGGTGAACCATGAGAATGCCGATCCAGACAATGACAGAGGAAACAATCGGACCTTCAATGCATCTTGTGCCGATGCCTCTCCTAACTGTGCCAAATATCGGCTGATGTGCTCCACTGTAGAGACATTATCTTGTCCAGAAAATTTGCCAAACTCTGGCAACTTGTATCGATGTGGCAAGGCAACTTGTTCCATCCACTCTGGATATGGACGTCGATACACGAAGCTCTGCTCCTTGGGCTTGAGATCAAACTGCTCCTTCATGACTTCAGCCAACCTGGCAACTATGTTTTCTTATGAATTCTGCACTTGCCCCCCAGCCATCTGAGACGATGGCTGCGGTTGTGACTGAACCTGAGCAGGTTGCTTCTTGTTGTAGTGCTCGCTGTAATCTGCCACTCTGTGATAGCCTTGCGGTATCTCCTGGTTGAACAGTGCAGGATTGACATTGGGGGCCAAATGATACCTTGTCTGAGGTGTTTGACTAATCCTTGGCTCAGGAGTTGTACCACCTGCTTCTTTCTGCGTGGACAACGGCGCATCAATAAGACTTGGCGCCGATACCCGAGCAGCCCCTGCAGCCAGAGCTTGAGCACTTGTAGACCACAACTCTGGTGGCATGCCATATGGTTGCCTTTGCTGACCAGCAGCGCTTGTCTCTTCTTGAGCTGTGGGTTGACCACCATGAGGTGCAGGACGTGCTGGTGTAGCAGAAGGTAAAGTAAATGATGGCCCCATAAATCCGGAATCAAACTGCAAGGTCCCATCAGCAAATGCCTTGAGCATGTTGTACAGAGTGATAACAAGCACCCCTGACTGATTAATGAAAGCTTTGTGAACCGCAGTATTCACAACTTCATCCAACAGAGCTTGATCTGGCATCTTCGCAGATTTGATTGTAGCCAATTCTTCTGCTCTCATCACCACTGGCGAAGCCAACACTGATGTAATCTTGCCACGTGTCATCTTGATGGTCTCAAAGTACTTCACTTGGCAATCATACAGATAACTCTGGTATGCCTTTTTCTGATCCAAAGACATCTTCTCCCAAGCATTGAGCTCATTGTTGCCAGTGACTTCAGAAGCATCTTTATCATCTCGAACAAATGGAGCAGGAATCATGATCTTGTTGCCCTTTGTATCAACGAGCAAAGTACCATCATCAGCAACAGCTTGAACGAACGCCATCTGCTTCTAAGAACTTGATCTGTCCCACCGGGCGTGCCAAAAAGTGTGTTGACGGTAAAATGTGTGTTCTACCGCTCGCACACGCGGCCTGGGAGATTTGCTTCACTCCGTTCAGGACCAAACTTGGAACGCGGTGAATTCCGGAGCGTGCCAGTCGATTTTCCCTGCAAATCGACAAGACAAGAAAAGCGTGTAAAATTCCCGGACTATCGGCCCCGGACAGGCCGATGCGTAACCGCAGCCGATGTTAGTGAATAAAAGATGATAAATAAACACTCGGCTGACGGCTATAAACGAATCGACATGTCGCAACATTAAATACTCGCGCTATATAAAAAGCAAGCATGCATCAGAATCGGCAATCGGCAAAGCATGCGATCGGCAAAATCTATCGGCAAGCAGCACAGTAAGGTAAATCGACAATCAGCAAAAGGAGTTCAGGCTATACTTGAACAGGAGCAATAAGATATTTAAAGGCATGCAAGCATAAATCTGAACGTGGTAAGCAATAGGCTAAACACCCCGAAAGAACGATTAACCAGTAACCACTAATTATACCCCGTAATCTGACAATCGCTTCACCGAGGACACGTCAACTAAGTGAAGTAGAACAGGACACGTCAAACTGCTCTACACGATCGACAGATACAAGTATAATCGGCAACTATCGGTCCCAGGTACTCAGTAACTAGATCTAACCCTTAGTAACTGTTTCTGCCGAGGACACGTCAACTAAGCGAAGCAGACAGACAAGTCAAACTGCCTACCCAATCACCAAGAGCAGATCTAATTGACAAAATACCTTAACCGTGACTCGAGTAACCAAATCAAACAGAAATCGACATCAGCAATCGGCAACAAGGCTGCGGCGAGGACAAGTCAACTAACCGCAACAAAGAATTGGACCAGGTCTTAAACATTCATGCAGTCGACGCACGATGTAAACCCTAGATTGATCTAAATTACCGGATAACTAGCAGCCACATCAATCTTAATCATGGACAAGTCGACATAATCAGATCGATGCACTTACCTGACGAGATCCAGTCAAGCCGGAGCCCCGATGGGCGCGGGTGACGAAGAACACGTCGAGAATTTGTGGCGATGCGCCGAAAGGTTGATTGTATTCGTTTTTTGTTTACAATCACCTGGGTTTATATTTATACACCCGAGGCAAGAGTCCGATTTGGACTTAAACACGACTCCTACTTGACCACAACTCGGTCAATCCTTTCTAAATCTAAAAAATAATTAAAAAAGGACACACCATCCCACACGGGCGCGTGCGGCTTCGGGATTTCTTTGGCTTCATGATAACCTGCAGGCCACCACTTCGGCACATAATCTTTTCCCACCCGTCGCGCACTCCACCTTCCACTGACAGCGGGCCCTAGTCCAAATTTTGGTGTCAACACTATCCTGTGCTATACATTATCTTGGACCTTGATGGGCTTCATGGCAGGCCAGGCCTTTGGGCCAGGGGAGGGGACACAGTGGGCCTCCCCCAACAATTGATACATCCTTCTCCTCTTTATTAGAATAGTTAAAACAATGCATATGGGTAGTAGGTTTAATGTTTGCTCACAATTAAAAAATACTGTTAATGTAACTGTTAATGTATGCTCATTTGTTGCTATTTGAAGCGCTATTCAGTACATATGAGAATAGGTTAAATGTATGTTCATTATGGAACAATATTATTTATTTATCTGTTGATACATACATATATGTTGTTGTTTAAATAGCTACTATTTGATTCATGACAATAAATTTTCACAATAGTTTGTTTTCACTGCAACAGGCATGGAAGGAATAACCCGAATCTAGTTTGTTGTTCGTTAGTATTGTCTCTCATCTCTTTGGATTTCACAATCGAGTGTCTTTATTATCATTCTACGTTTTCTTAGAAAATGTCCTAAGTTAGGTGGCAACCTAAACATTGTTGACAAACTCCAATTGGGAGTGGTATTGCCTTTACATATTTAAAGATTCATTTTTCTTTGTATGCAAGAGAGTTCATGGTTACAGGCAGGGACAGACTTGGGCCAAGCTCAGAACTCATACCAGCCCATTGTAGACTTGAGTTGTTGGGTCATGTCTCTAAATCTCTGAAATATTGGGAGTACCTCTATTGTAATCTTGGGCGGTGACTCGTATCGTGGCCTGTGTTATTTGACTGGCAAGTCCACCGCTGGTTATAGGGATGAACACATATTAATTCTCCCTAGTTATAATACTATCTAGTAGATGGTTTAAGCAGTAGTTATGCATTTAGTTTTAAATTCCTGCAATGAATTAAGTGGATTAATGTAATCTCTAGTAGAGACATCATTTTTAATATATAGTACTTGCAGTCTATATAATCGTCTTGGTTTTCTTTTACCTTGTCGTTATTTGGCTTTTCTTGAAGTATTTGCTTTTGTTTTTGCCTACAAGTGTAGTACAATAGAAGAGGAACTATGTCTTGTAGACTGTTGCACCACTAGCACAGTTCTTAGGGGTATTCGTTATTTTCAAACACTCAGAAAGTATGAAGAAGGAATAACGACTCTCATTGGAAACGGGAGAAAATTATGGGTTTCGGAAGAGCAACCTTTACTCTCCTAATGGAGAGTGGAGTCATCTCACTCTTATAATTACGACCATTATTGTTTTCAACTGTGACACCACAATCATTTTCAATCTCTTTTCTTTTGTAGCATTGATGTGCATCACTTGGAAGCAAAAATATTTGGATTCATTAGCATCACCTTCTCATTCTCTGAGCAAATATGGTGGGAAAATTCTTCTCAGAATATTCACGCATAACTATTTTCGATAGAAGTGTTCCAGTAAATCTAGTTCTTGAAACTTGTACGGCTCTCAAGCAAACCCTAATCTTTGATTAACTTTCTATCTTGCCCCGACCCGCCCTGCCCAGCCCAGTCCTAACTCCAACTAGCCCAGCCCATGCGTTGCAATCGGATTGAAATGAATCATCCAAGTGTTCCTCGTCCATTGATCCATTCCTGTCTCCACTGAGAGGGAGAACGCCGCCACATTCTAGATGACGTTCCTGGTCCTCACCTCTGGTCTAGCGTGCCAACACGTACGGCATTGCTGCTCCAGCAGCTACCCGGCCAATTGCTGCTGGCGGAGACAATTCCTCGGCCGGCGAGCACAAATGACGGACGATCGACGATGGCCCGTGCCCAACTGCGCGCGTCCTTTTTCTCTGTGCCAAATGATGGCGACCTCGTCAGCTTCGATCCTCAATTGCGACTCTGTAAGAACTGATTAGTACGACGTAGAATCAGAACAAGTATTTTATGGTCCTATATAAAATCTGTCAGATTTTTCCCATCTTAATCCAGAAAGTTTCCATGAAAAAGATCTTCAGCATGTACGATTTTTTCAGCCGTTTTTCTCAGGCTTTCTTCAGCGATTGGAGGCTTAACAAGTTAGGCTCATGTGAGGCCGTGGTCACCTTATTCTGTAGGGAACAATAAAACTTTAGCCTGTAATAGTATATTCCCCATCAATTCTGTAATTGTACTTTAGTCTGTCCCTTTCTTAGGATTAAAGGCCTATGTTTTTTTTCTGTTTTTCTTCGTCATTTATTTAAATTGCTAATTGATTGGCCAATTCCATTTGGTATATCATGAGTGACTGTATCATGTTGTCTGTTTGGAATCCCGACAGAACTTTGCAGAAGCAGATTCTTTCTTTGCTTCGTGAAGTTGCTTAGCGGTTTCAGAGACAATTTCTGCCAGAAATTAGATAATAGTGCTGTTGTTGGCATCCAAGGTACTCTATCCAGATTATCACAACTTCTAGCCAAGTATGATGTGGAACTTCAATACATTTGGACGTAACCATTCTAAATTTTACAAGGTAAACGAACACCAACTTGATAAATACATGAAGTTGCTTAGCGGTTCTTCAACATTTTTTGACTTTTCATTCAGCTGTTTGTGGGGTGGTTTGGTTTTATTGCCCTGCACATTACCCATTTTAGTTGCCTGGAGCCTTGCTAAAGGTTAGCCCTCAGTTCTACGCTTTCAGATGGATAACGTTACTGCTGACCCAGAGTTCAATTTTGACGATACCATTCATAATGGGACATGCTATTTTGACGATACCGTCTCACAAATCAGTGACGCCCTACGATCCGATAACGCAAAGTAGGCAAATACCATGCTTATGAAAAGCATCACTGCTACTGCTAAGAATCAGATAATTAAGCAACAATATCAATATGGACATGTGGTGAGCCCAAGGTTTGCTTTCTGAGCAGCTTATCGATCTTGGCCATGTTTTTTTTGGCAAGGAATAGTTAACTGAGTTTGAAGGATCGTTTACAGCTAGACATAATCAAACAAGTTGTAGGCAATCATTTAACAAGATCGCCTGGAACAGCAACAACCAGTCAAGCAAAGGTACTACCTCTTTTTTAAATTAAACTAGACAGTCTTTTAACACTAGAACGACTCCAGCCAATTTCAGAAAGCAGTCCAATCTTTTCAGTGCGACTTGCAAACCGTTGAAATTTGCCGGTATGAAGGTCAAATTGTGGATTGAAAAGATGTGCCGGCCGGATCATAAAGCGAGGATCTCCCTCGTACCAGTGGTGGAGCACGGCTCCAAGTACCGAGTCGCCTCAGGACGGGTAAGAAGAACGGCGCCATGGATGACAGTCTCGTCAGGTTCCAGTCCTCCGTTGGGCTTCCTGCCGTGGAAGTAATCCTTGACGAGCTGACCAACCTTGGGAATCCTGGCGCTCCCGCCGATGACAATGATCTCGTCGACCATGTCCTTGCGACGCTCCTCCGCTCGGCTGCGTCCCCAGCTCACCATTGCCATGGCCCTGTCAAGCAGATCGTGGACCATGCCTCTTTGCGCTTCTTCTCCACCACTAGGGCATTCATCAACACCCAATCCAGCAGAGCCATGGCCCTCTCGAACAGGTCGTGGTTCAACTCCTCGAACTTGGCGCGCGTGAGCGGCGCAGACAAGTCCACGCCGTCGACCAGCGATTCGACCTGGACGAGGGTCTCTTCTTGCTCGCTTAGCGCCTTCTTGGCTCGCTCGCACTCCGCCCTCAGCCTCAGCAACGCCATCTTGTCATGCCGGATGTCGATGCCGTGCTGCTGCTTGATGAGCTCCACTAAGTAGTCCACAATCCTCAAAGTGAAGTCATCACCTGAAATCACAAATACAGTACCTTGGTTATTTGACTGACGGACGGATAACAAAACGAAAGAGGAACTAATTAGGCATCGACTTGCCTCCGAGGAAGAGATCGTTGTTCGCCAGGATCAACCGAGCCCTGCCCTTGACAAACTTGAAGAGGGTTGCGTGGGACGTGCGGCCGCCAACGTGGAACACAAGGACGGCCTTGCCGTCGCCCTGCCTGGTGTGGTGGCCATGCGCCGCCGCCGCGGCGATCTGCTCGTCGACGACGACCCTGGCGACCCGGAAGCGGTCGCGCCCGGTCGCAGCGGCCGCGACGCTCCGCCTCCCGTCCTGGGTGACGTGACGAGGCAGTGCGATGACGGCATTCTTGACCTCGCGGCCCAGTGCGCCTCGGCCATGCGCTTCAGCTCGGAGATGAGGATGCCGGCGAGATGATGCGTCGGAGACGAAACTGCCTTGCCTTCTCCTGTCTCCACCTGGATGGAGGCCCATCCCAGGTGCTCGGTGAAGTTGTACGGCACGAGCTCCATCTCCTTCTTCACCACGGCATCCCCCAGCCTCCGGTGGAGGAGGCGCGTGATGCCGGATATGGCTGTTCCGGGGCTGCGGGCTGCGTGCTTCAGGGCGGCCTCGCCGGAGAGCGTGCCCTCGTCAGTGAAGGCGACCCAGGAAGGGATGCAGAAGCGGTACACGCTCCCTGGGTCGCCGCTCCCATAGCCGGCGATGCAGGACTTGGTGTTGCCGAGGTGGATGGCCGCCGCGGTGCTCAGGGCAAAGGGCGCCGCCGTCCCTGGCCCGAAAATTCGGAAGCAGTACTCCGCCGCCGGGACTGCTTCAATCCCGAACGGCGCCGAGTATGACGGGACCCGGAACTCCGCTCCCGCCGACGCCGCCGCAGCTGCAAGCAAGAAAGATGTGAAACCTTTTAACCCCGCTCGATCTGATCAATCTCTTCAGCCAAAAGGAAAACAGAGCCAAATTAACAGGAACAAGCGCGCACCCATGAGCAGCAGAAAGGTGAAGAAAACACGGCGGCCCATCGGGTTTGCCCGTCGTCGCTGGGCTGGCTGCCTTTCGATAGAACAGATGTGGGTTTAGGAATCAAAACATAGCACCTAAAGGTGTTTTCTTCGGTGTTTTCTTTCTACTACTATCCTAGTATCCTGAACCGAACCGATCGCTGTAGGAATCTGAACCGATCGCAGGCACTGGTACTTCGGTGTTTTCTTTTTTATCCTGCCAGGCAGCGCGGTGGGACCTGTACGTGTCATCGGACAACCGAGAGCCGTCGGATCTACTGCCACGTACCACCGCAAGAGTCGGTTCATGTCATCAAAGCACCCAGGGCCGTCGGATTGTCACTACGGCAATGTACCATGTAACGGGGGACCCCTCCAATTTAGGTAAACAAAAACATTGGAGGTTACTTTTTCGGAGCGCTTTCCTACTACGCTGGCAATATTTATGGTTAATCACGAGTATAAACCAATAAGAAAAGAAGGCAAGCAACCCATTGGAGGGTACCCTCATTTTTAACTCAACTCATCTCTCCACCAACCCTTCCACCAACCACAAAGTTTGTCTTATCATCAAAACGCCCTACATTTTAGGAAAAAATTCAAACCCTCAAAACGCCCTGTAAAAAGAGACGGAGGGAGTATTTGTCTAGCTCTAGCCCTTCCACTCAGAAGGCCAGCTGAAAACATTTGGCGCTCACGTTGAGTACGCACATTAATCTTAGACTAGTCCTAACAGAGGATTTCATTTTATAGTTACCAAGTCATTTATAATGTTTTCAAATGATAAGTGATATAACATCATCAATGGTTTTATCTGGGGTTTCATAGAATGATCAAAACATTTGATTCCATTTTTGTTTTAGTGGCTGACAATATAATGAAATGAAATTCCTTTTTCTTAATGCCAGTGTCATGGTGTATCAAGTCTTGGTAAGATGTATACCCACTATCCATAATGTTATTGCTTATGTTATTAAAGTTGTTTATGCGGCATCTTGTTTATGGACAATTAAACCCTGGTTAGAAGTAGCCTTATGGCAATTTCATCACTCTTTTTTCGATGCTATTTGCCCAGCGAAATCCTTAATTTGCCCAAACGAACCAAAAAAACTTTGCACCATGATGGAACGTTAAAATAAATGACACAACCACATGACTTGGGGTCTTTTTGGATCAATTTTAATTTCTTAAAATTGGTTTCTTAATACAATTTCTAAATAAAACTGGTTGGGCCTGTTTGGATCTTGGTTTATTAGAAACTAGAAACTGGATTTTTTGCCTATTAATGACCAGTCGGTCTACTCATTAACGGGCAAAATCTGCTGCTGGGTCGAGCTAGATTTTTTGGTTAGCTGATTTCTAAAGAAATGAAAAATGGCCTATTTGATACATTTCAGCTTTTTAAATATGATTTCTTAAAAACCGGAGGGCTCCAAACATACCGTACACCTTTTGGTAAGCTCTGATAAAAATTTGGCTAGTCTCGGCTCAAACACACAACGGAAATCAAAGGGAGATTAATACCAATAATCTTTTTTTAGGATATGTGGGCCTAGCGGTCGTTCATATTTGTTAAAGGAATTTTTATTGTAAGGAATTTTTATTGTAAGGGCAAATAATGTTTTTTTCCTCTGCACTATGCAGGCACGTCTGACCCTTCAACACTAACATGTAAATCAACTTTTAAAACATTTTTAAAAAGGAAAACAATGAAATCCTCCAACATCTGTGAGCTGTGATTACATTACTGATGGGCTGTGAGTGCGTGGCCATATAACGTGTGTGTTCAGATTGTTCATAGAGACGAGAGAAATGCTCGTGTTGGTGTAGTGCTTGTGTTGGTGTGGCGTTGTGCTGCTGTTCTTCTTCTTCTCCAGTGTGTTGGGTTTGTGTTGTGCGTGAGTGAAGAGTGCGAGAGCTAGGCCAACAGCTCACAGCCCACTGGCAGTAACTTTTTCTCTTACCAAGAAGTCATGTGAAACATAAATACTCTACTGTACTATACTAGTGTGCATCTGGAGTAATCCTTTTTAGTTACAATAATTGCCGTTTACGCTTACTGTTACTAACAAGCACGGAGTATACTTCTAGTGTTGGTCTGGCAAGTTTAAACAATTAATTACGATGACTGACTCAAATTCTCCTCGCCAATGTGTGTGCATGTACATCTTCTGTTGGTGTTTCTTTTCCTTGTTCCTTACATTTGATTCTGAAGCAATCATTATCTCTTGTTCATGTCGATCACTCGGTCAACTCTGAAGGTGCAATCGAGCTACCGGTGTCCACCGAAACCACCCGTGCCTCCGCTCCCTTGTGAGGCCACCGGGGGTAGCAGCTGGAGAGATGGATCTGATGGAGGCATCCATTGACGTGCTCGAAGACAGGAGGATCAACGACTCCCTGTTCCTGATGCCGATCAAGCTTGGCACCCCCCCCCCCCCCCCCCCCCCCCAACCATGAACCTTGTGGCCATTGACACAGGTTCGACATTGTCCTGGGTCCAATGCCAGCCTTGCACCATCGAGTGCCACGAGCAGTCGGTGGAAGCCGGCCCAATTTATGACCCAAGCCAATTCACAACGTTCCAGCGTTTGCCCTGCTCGTCAAGAGACTGTCTCCAGATCAAGGACTCACTTAAGGACTCACTTAAGGGAGTGCTCGTTTCTTTAGGCCTAAAGATCACATCAAAACTAATTTTGTTATTTAGACATTTTAAATAAGTCTAATTAAAAAACTAACTGCAAAACCTTTTACTAATTTACGAGACGAATCTAATGAGGGTAATTAAGCCGTGATTAGACGATGGTTACTGTAGCATCACTGTAGCGAAACATAGATTAATTAGGCTTATTAGATTCGTCTCGTAAATTAGCACAACATCTGTAAAAAGGTTTTGTAATTAAACTTATTTAAGACGCCTAAATAGGAAGATTAGTTTTGATGTGACTTTTAGGCCTAAATTGCCGAACCCCCCTAAACTCGGTTATGCAAACTGCATGGAGAAAGAGAATTCTTGCTTGTACAGCATATCCTACGGAGTCAACTCTGTATACAGTGTTGGGAAGGTGGGAATGGAAAAGCTTCTTCTCGGGAGAAATGATACAACAATGGTTCCACAGGTTTCACATTCGGTTGCAGCCTTGATGTCAAGTACGAGGCCAAGGAGGCATGCCTCTTTGGCTTTGGCAGGAGTGGCTTCTCCTTCTTTGAGCAGATCGCACCGTTGATCACCTACAAGGCATTTGGCTATTGCTTGCCCAGTGAGGAGACAGAGAAAGGGTATATGTACCTTGGTGATTTCCCGCGCCAGGGTATTGATGGTTATAGCCCACTTTTTCTGTCGACCAACAGGCCAACATACTCCATTATGATGAAAAGCCTTGTGGCCAGTGGACAGAGCATGGTCAACTCAAACTCAGAGATGGTGGTTGACTCGGGAGCGCGGTCGACGTACCTTTCAGCTGGCACCTTCGCTAACCTTGCTGACACTCTTACACAAGCTATGAGACCTCTTGGGTATTTCCGGACAAAAATCCCAGAGAAACCCGCTACATCTGCTTTCAATCAGAGCATGACTGGGCGGCTTGGAACAGCACCCACACTCCATTCAGTGACTGACCAAGCTTGCCCACCGTGGAGATCTCATTTGTCGGCACTGCTAGTCTGAAACTTCCTCCCACAAATGTGTTCTACAATGATCCAGCTATGGGGCTCTGCACCAATTTCGCTCAGGATACCTCTGGCATGCTGAGAAGCCAAGTGCTGGGGAATAGAGTGACTCGATCATTCGAGACCATCTTTGATATCCAAGGGAAACAATTTGGGTTTCGATATGCGGCCTGCTAAGCCACGTGAGTAATCAGTTCCTTCTTATTTCGACCTTTTTTCAAGCATTTTTCAAGTATACATTCTAGTAGACTAATAGTACTCCGAGTTGATTGAGTAATACTACTATGCATTACCCTTCGTTGTATCAGTGGCCTGAACTGCTAGTTGTAGCAAGTCATGGTGACATGTTCGCCACACTGTAGAGCAAGATATTCTACCCACTTCAGCCACTTGCTATTGTGCCGATTGGTTTACTTGCTATTGTGCTGATTGGTTGTTTATGGTATGCAGGAGCAGATTAGTAATGGGCTGCGATGTGATGGAGTCGTCGTCTCGACCGCAAACCTTTGGAGGAACTGGCATGGACTGGGATGAGAAGGAGTCGTCGTCTCGATCGCAAGCTGTGGAGGAACCGGCCGTCTGCTTTCCTTGTGTTGTTTGTGTGAACTTTGTGTGTTTCTGTTAGTTTGAGCTCGGTCCTCCATGTGTCGTTAATTATGTCGTGTGAACTTGGTTGATTCGGACAGCATCCTTGGTTTGCTGCATGACTGTGTTGAACCATTTGAAGTCCCATATCGAATTTGTCCTAGTTCCAGCGTCGATCCTCGGTCCTCACTATAGATGCAGAGCTCTGAAGAATCCCTTTTCAGGTTGTTCTTGAGACATCCATTCGTCCCAATTCAATTGAATGGATCTTCAGAGCTGTGTATGTGAGCAAGAGGAGCTACTGGTAGTGCAGTAGCCAGCACAGTTTGCTTGTGTGTTTCCATAATGTTCCTGCATGTCCCGATTCCGTCCTGATGAGTTTCCAGAATAGCGTGTTAACTCAGATGTTTTTGGGTTTTTGAGAGGTGAGATGATCATGCAGCTCTACAGAGGTGCTGTGTACCATTGATTGGTTACAGGCAATCCTAGCACATGCAGCCGATTCTGCAACAGTTTACATCCATAACGTATCAGCCGCTGAGCAAAACCGTAACAAGAAATTATCATCACAGCCCCTTAAGAAAATGAACAGTGACTTATGGGACAACAAGATAGCACAGCGCATGACACCCCAAGAAAAGGGAGATAAATTAATTGGAGGCGAATGTGAACGAACTTAGGCCTGTTCGCTTGCTTCATTCAGCGGGCTTCTGCTGCTGGCTGCTGCTGATTTCCTCTCATGTGGCTACAGTGGCAGCAGCGATCCAACAGTGCAAAATAGCACAACCGAACAGAGCCTAAAAAAGTTGTCAACCATGACAAAATTGTAGCCCTACATATTATGTGCACTAACTGAACATGAGAACAGCAAGATAGTACAAAACAATAATATATTTGTCCCCCAGATTCCTCCTCCTGTAATAATCAGTTTAACCGGCAGGAAGCCAGCAGCCTGTGCATCTTGTCATCATCAGGCCAACTAGTATTTCATTAAGCAACATGTTGGGCAAGGCACTTTGCAGACTTGAACATCACTGGATCACACACTCGCATTTCCTGAACCCCTCATTCTCCAGGTCATCTTCCGATAGACCGTCATCACTGCTCAAGCATAAAGGTAGCAATCAGATAGTGCCACACATAAAAGAGTTATGTGAATGCAGAATAGACTGAACATGCCCAAAGAATTCCAACATTTAAAGTGCTACAACATATTCCAACGTAGATAACCCAAAGAGCAGTTCTTGTAATAGCTTTTAAGTTGAAAACCAGTATCATTGCAACAAAATGGTCCTATTCAAGAGTGACACTGAATAAAGCATTCACAAACATATCATTCATACAAGACAAAAACATAGATGAAAACTGAGGTAGTTAAAATCGTACGCGACTTCGCATGTTTTCGAGACAATGGCAAGATCAGGAAAATACATATATTATGTACAGTGTATACCTACTATGATAAACATGCATGACACTTATGTTGGGGGCAAGAATAGTGATATGTAAGGAAAAGTACAGTAGACACAAGGAACGGAAACAAAAGGATACCTGACTTCAAACTCTCTGATCTCGAAAAGCTCCTTCCCGCATGAATCGGTCCACTGAACTTTTCTTCGCTCCATGCCAGACTTCAAGGTTTGCACCTCTTCCAGCGACTCACGTGGCTCCTCGCTAAAACTTGTTATAGAACGCTCTGAAGAATCCCTTTGCAGGTTGTTCTTAAGACAGCCTTTTATCCCGCTTCCATTGATGGAACCATTTGATGTCGCTATCTCGTTTGTTGAACTGGACGATTGCTCTGACGAGCTCCCAGGAGTGTTACTTGAACTCAATTTTGGAGGTGAAGCTCCTACAAGCCTAGCAGGTGTGCAGCCAAAGCAGATATAAGAAGCACATTTACTGGGAGCATCAGTTTTCGCGGAAGGCACTTGGCAGTCATGCTCAGCTTCTTGACCAACTAGTCGATAATGACTGCATGGTGATGCCTTGTCACGCTTATCTTCCCCTTTCCGTCCAAGCAGCAAGAGAGCAAGACCATGACTATATCCTGATGCTGATGACGAGAAAAACCCTCCTCCCTCCACAGCCAGTAGCATTTCAGCTGCTCATCCAGCCAGCATGAACTGAATCTTGCAGCAAATCCGATACAGAGCACCAAATGGATGAAATGGCATGTACTGAATCCTGATATATGGTATCTTTGGCTCCTACTTTGACACGGCTAAGATGCTTCCTCAAGGAATATGCTGTAAAATGAATCAAGCATGCTATCAGTGAACTTGAAAAAGATAAAATGTTCATTAGCATATGAGCTATCTAGTTTCTCTAGGTACACAATTAAAGGACCACCCATGTGTTTCAGCTATTAAATTTCCTCTCTAAAGAACAGCAATTATTTCTTTTTACAGAATGAACTGCAATTATTGGTCACTAAATGTAGCTAACATGGGGGCACTGGCAAAAATGAAGTGTAAAATCCTATCTGAACCAATTATATGGTGAGAAAGCTTTACATGTCCACGATAAATATTCAAACGCTCGAATTTCACCTGATCATAACACCGGCGTGCAATATCATGATTGCTTGACACTAGTGCAAATCTACATTATGCAATCACGCACTGAAATCTCAAACGTTAAAACTATGAAAGGATATCCAAATCGAACTCTAACAACAAATCCATACTCTATCTGAAGCAATTATAACGTCAAGAACATATGATACAAACTGAAATGACTCAAATTGTCCCCGTTTACGGAATCATGATTGGCTGGCAGTGCGCTACTGCAAGACTGCATTCCACAAGCATACATTGGAATCAGAAAGTGTAACTATGCATATCCAAATCGAGCTCTAAATTACAAAGTAATACTAGCATAGGGGATCCTGGTGTTGCCTCGAAATTTAGGGGCATAAAAAGAGGTTCACCTACACAGAACTACCAGGTATCAGGGGTAGACTTGACATGGGCATTTTCTGTATTACCAACTGCTTTTGCAGTAACCGTCCACAGAGCATAAAAATCCAAAGCAAGCTGGTAGGATTGGACTGTAATATCACGCAAATTTACATTATGCAACCACGCACCGAAACCACAGACGTTAAAATCCACGAAAGGATAACCAAATCGAATTCTAAATTAAAAATGCGTGACATAGCTAAGATCCTGGTGCTACTTCATAATTACAGGGCGCATATACGCAGATGTACCAAATACACGTCAGGTCTCTTCAGTTTCTACTTTGACACACAGCAGAATGCTTCCTCAAGAAACATGCGGTAAAATGAACTTAACATGCATGAGGTTTACCCCTCACTGTCAGCGATCATCGGTATGAAGGGGCTTGCAGACAGATAAAATGGTCACTGGCATATGAGTTTCCTACTTTCACCAAATACACAATTAAAGACCAGCCACACATCCACAAATTTGTAAGCTAGAGTTGTCTAGAGAATTGCAATTACTGGTTGCTACATGCAGTTAAGAACGTGTCACCACTCACCCACCCACCAAACCAAATATAGTTGAAACTATAGTTTCCGTGACTATCTGAAGCAATTATAAGCTCATGAGCTCATGATACAGACTCAAGTGACTCAAACTGCGCCTATTTGACAGGATCACGGTTGGCTGCCACTTGGCGCAATAGTGCAAGACTGCATTCCACAAGCATGCATTGAAATCGCGGACATTAAACCTATGCTTTTCCAAATCTTCTTACTCTGTATTGCAACACAAGTTCACACACAAAAAAAGGTCATCTACACAGATCTACCAGGAACAGGGGTGGCCTTGACATGAGCATTTCCCGATTCTCAACTCTTCGCAGTAACCGTCCACAGAGCATAAGAATCCGCATCATGCTGGAACGATTGGACTGTAATATCCACCCCAGCAAGCAAGATTCGGATTTGATCGCTGACCGCTAGAAAACGAACGATCTTGCAGAAACAAGACTGAGCCTACGAAGTGATCCGAGCAAGAAAGGGATCCCTTACCAAGAAATGAGAAGAACCAGCCCCCAAGTCCGGACGGATCTCCAGTCCACTCCCAGTACAGAAGCGGCCGGGACGGAGTACGGCGACTCCAGTTGAAGAACTCAACTCCTCCCTGCGGGCGCCACGGCGGGGTATACGGAATGCGGCCCGGAGGTGCGCGTAGAGAGTTCAGCGAGCGAGCCGGGGAAGGAGGCAGGAGTAGCCGGCGAACTCGTTGCGGTCGAAGAAGCTGGAGGCAGAGCTCGGGAGGGAGGTGGGAAAAAAATTGGCGGAAAAAGTTGGAAATAAAAATAAGAGAAAGGCGGAGGAGTGGGAAAAGAGAGAGTGGACCGGACAAGGCCAGCAGCTCTCTGCTCTGGCCTCTGGGAGGAATAACCGTGGACTATGTGTGACGCTGACGTGCGGGCCAGGGCAAAAGCGTGGCGGGCGCGTGGGCCCCGCACATGGTGGGTGGAGTGGACGGGCTGCTTGCTGGGTCGGTGGGGCTCGGATCGCGAGAGCCCAGGGAGGGCTTGCGGCCGTCGGATTCGCGCGGGACGTGGTGGGGCGGCCCGCGATCGGCGGCTTTGGACTTTGATGATGCTCTCTGGTCTCCTCTCCTCCAGGTTGGAGGTCAGGCGCGGGGCCCATTTGACTGACATTGAACCGCGTGCTGAATTTCGTTTGTTCGATGCTTTTGGCGTATTTTGTACAATTGGTCGTCCCATCCCTCTCCTTTCTTTGGCAAGAAAGGGTGAAAAGGGTTCGCTTGGCCCCGTTCAATGGAATCGGCGTCCCGTCCCGTCTTTGGAGATTTGGAGGGAGCCGATCAAATAAAAACCAGCCAATAAAAACCAGACATACCGTCAACGAAGATGCTGCAAGTAAAGAAGATGCTGCTGTCCTCAGATTAAAGAGAGAAAGAGAGATGCTGCTTGTCGCCGTCAACGGTGATTGCCTGTCCGTCCTGCCCCGCTGACATCGTTGTAGTGGTTGATGATCATTATTGGCATCGTGACGGTTAAGCTAATTCAACCGCTTCGAGTTTTTCGCGCAGCCAGCATGTTGATTGGACGTTTGGACATGGTTTTACAAGGTGTGAGTGTGTGACCGGTCGATCGGTCAGGGGAACACACCCCTGGGGAGCAACGATTCTTTGATGATGTCTCGTGAAGCAAACATTTCACACCAAATTTTGATGGACGAAGCCGCGAAACCAAACTCGGTTTGCTGAAACCGACAATGTTTTGTCCAAATTTCGTGCCACAGCAAACCGTACCAGAAGCAAACCGTATCAGATGAGTCGCCGTATATGAATACTCAATTGGATTACGTACGGGCTCTGTCCGGATATTGCACGAAGCATACGGCCTGGCCCGCCCTCTCGAATCGACGGGGAACAGGGAAGCCGCACATCACGTCGCACCTTCTCGAGTAGTCTAGGGTTGCTGCTCCACGGCGGCGGCGGCGACCATGGGGCGGAAGCGGAAGACCGACGCGGCGCCCCGGCTGGACGAGGCCGACCGCACGCTCTACTCCACCTTCTGCAGCGCCGCCAACTCCCTCTCCCAGCTCTACTCCCAGGCCATCGCCCAGCAGAAGCAGTCCTTCCACGCCGGCGAGCTCCACGCACTCGTACGTTTACACCCTTCTCCGTCTCTATCTCTTCTCCCCCACCGACTCCGCCTTCCGATCTATTCCGACCAACGTATTGAATCGGATGCCACTGTTCGATTCGGCCTCGTCAATATTACTGTCCGGGTGCCACTGAATGGCGTGTCAATCCAACATATTGCTATTACTAGTTACTTGCTTCTAAGAACAAATACACGTACATGCTTAAATTTCTCACAATTGTCAATTCACGGGCACCAGAGCACTCTGAAATGGGGATAGTCGCCTAGTCGGGTTTATCAGACAACTGAAATTTGGATGGCATAGCAATTGTATGAAACCGGACCGTACTACTTATCAGACAACTGAAATTTATATTTGATATTCTGCGATCTGTGATAATCAAATCAGATACCAATGTGTTTGGAATTGTACTGATTGGATTTTGCATTTTCTCTGCAGGAGAAGCTCCACCAGTGGATCCTGAGGAAGTACGAGGAAGAGTCAAGACTGACCGTCGCAGATATAATGGCTCATATCCAGGTACATTCCAAAACCACCAAAATTTACTGGATTCAGTTGTATTGACATGCCAATTAACTTTAGCTTTAGCTTTACATGCCCATGCACAAATATATACCTCATCGTATTACGGTGCCCAGGATTTTTGTGATCCTTAATCATTTTAAAATTGACATATGGCAAACTATCAATGGTACTTAGTAGATGGTTCTGAACTTGTCAATCCACAGCACAGATACTTATTTATAATCTAAATTTAGGCTTCTAGGTAAATAGTGTGCGGGAAAATCTTACATGCAACTTTGATATGCAGCATGAGATGGACTATGGAGGCAGTGATGCAAATGTTTCCACAAGAGCACAACAATATCCTCAAGGTGCAGGGCAGTTTGGCAACTCAAACAGCCAAGTCGCTACTGGCGCCTTTGCTCCTCGATCCTTAAACAGCGAGCAGTCGAAGAGTACTATATTTTCGAATGCGCTGTCCAGTCCAGTCCGACGTAGCCTTCAGAGCTATCAGCCAACTCAAGGTCAAGGAGCTGCCAATGGTGGGAGGAACACCAATGAAACTAACTCTGGAGCACAGAACGGGGACACCAACTCAGGAGGGTCCAGTGACACCACAATGGACATGGTTTCAGACAGTCCTGCAAATGAGTTCTACTAAGATTTTTTAGGGGAGTGGAGCATCTCATGGTGTGCTGTTATACAAGAATACAGGGGCTGCTCTCTTTTTTTTCGTGTTTGATGTTTCCTAAATCTCTCCATCTTTGTGTCATAAAAACATCAAGGTTGGATCTTGTCATGTAATGTGATTCTTGTTGGTTTTGTTGAAACACTTCTCATGAAGAGAAAGAAAGAGAAAAGGAAAGAAAGAAAGATGTTTTGTGGTATATTTGCGTTCAGCATCATGTATGTATCAGCTGGATCGATATTTCATTTGGTGCTGTATAAGTTTCTTGTGAAATATTCTTGTGAACTCAATTTGAGCTGGTTATATCATGTGATGTGAATTGATGTGATGCTGTTAACATCTTCTGCTTTTTTGTCTTTGGTCTTCCAAGAAAAACATCTTTTTTTTGTACTGTAAATTCTGTTGAAAACAGCAGAAACGAACCGAAAAATGCTGCGGGCCGATCGAAGCCAGACGAAAAGTACTGGTAGGCTGACGAACAATCGGTCATGGTCCACGATACTCATCATGGGCCTCGTTTGTAAGATAAGGTCACGGCATGGGCCTGAACTTATACGGGCCCGTTCGTATGTTCAGGCCAGTGGCGTGGCCCGTCCTGGAAATATTGAGGAAATCAGCGCTCATTGAGGAAATCTGGAATTGCAAGTGGCCAACATGATTAAGCATAGGAATCGCACTCGCACCTGCATGTCGATACAACTGTGCATTTGACAGGTGCCAGAGAGTAGAGATCGCAGCTGTCTGCGAGAATGATCAGGTTGCTAGTGCTATGGTCTGCCAAAATATGGCTGATGTGGAAACTCTCGAAGCAATGGCGTAGGCCGAATCGAAATTGGCTTGAGATTGCCTCAATGTCGTGAAAGAGATGCCTAGATGTCCGTATACGATTATCATCCGAGACATTCAAGAAACAAGAAAAAAAATTGATTGTGTACATTTTGTGCACGAGGGTAGGGAATCGAGATTATTCCTAACAGGGCTCACCTCCTTTGTTTTTGAATGTAAACATTGCTACAAATAAATCCCTATAGTAGTAGTAGTAAATCCTGTGGGATGGGATGTGTTTTCTCGACAGGACATGGATGAACAAGCTTTTGCTTGCTTGGGGCCGTGAAGCAGCTACTCCTACAAGTAGCGGTCGGGTCTAGCGTGGAAGGGGTAAGGCTAGGGGGGACGGCAACGGCGGCATGCTGGTGGGTTCATCAGATCGATCGAGGAGAGACGACAGGCAGAAGCAGCCGGGCGACTGGAGAAGGGACATGCATGAAGCACTGTTGGACGCGTCACGTCAACGTACTACTGGTGCAACCAAATCATTCCCCTTCCTTTTCCTTCCTTCCTTGTCCCGGCAATGCAACTGCAGTGAAGAGTGCATTGGAACCCCAATCGAATTACCTACAGGAGCGAGCACCCAAAGCAGGCATGGCCTCCTTCCGTTTCCACTTCTTCTTCTAGCTAGGCGATGCAACAAGGGAGCACGCGCGCGCAATTCATGAAAGGCGATGTCTGGATGGATACGTAGATGATCGCGGATTCAGGGATTGCATCGCATGGACGAGCCAGCTGATCCAACTGAACGAGTACTGCACCAGTGCACCGGCCGGAATGGAGTCCTACACTACGGCGAAGCTATGCTAATAAGAGTACGCATCGAGTTTTCTGCTGGACCGACCCTCCGGCTCTGGGCTGGGGCTTCAGTACCCTGTACTGGCAGTTTTCGGGCAGTCTCGTCAGGAAAGAAATCATTCCATTCCTCCCATTTCCACAGGCTCTGCTGCTGTGTCTCTCTGCACCTCACCGCATAGCGCAGTCCTCTCAATGATTATTTAAATCCAAGCAGCAGCACAGCAAAGACGTGATCGATCGAGGCGTCATGTGAGTAGACGATCGATCGTCGAATGCATCGGCACGCGCGCGCTGTTATTTGTTTACGCTCGCGAATTGGCGATTCGTAAAAGACGCAGTGCATGCGAAACATTGCGCATGCCTCGCTCGGTCGTGGAAACACAGATCTGGTAGAAGCAGTGCACTTGAACGAACACTGCAACGAGCATCTCTGCCCGGCCATGTTCATGCAACTGTGTGCATCTTCTCTTGCGCAGGTCGCTCGATCTTGGTCGCGCATCATAGCAGAGCGGGTAGTAGTACTGCGCTGCTGCTTCTGGGCATGCATGCTTCTGCACTGCACTGCGTCCACAGTGGTTTAGCCTTGCCATAGGTAGGGCGTGCATGCGACGTCGTGTTTAGATCAACAGGCGGTCACCTCCCTCATTCGAGCATTGGACGCCATTCCATGCAAAGAGAGAGCCTCCTGCCTGCGTCCAGTGACGGAGCGAGGACAAGGTTCTTGCCTGGCTCCCCGATCGACGCGGCAGATCTATCTAATGATTACACCTTTTGAAAATTGGCGTGCCGCCTTGGGGCGCTCCCGTCTCATCTTGGGAAATGGAGGCCACAACAGTACGATCAGCGTACCTGCACGCGTAGTGCGAGTTCAGGGCGAAAAGACACAGCATTGCTCCGTATTCCAAGATGTTTAGGCGCTGTGAAATTTGGTCGCTGTTTGTTTGCTTCCTACTCCACAACCTGGATTTTGGATTATCGAGTCCACAAGATTGGTTTTGCTTAGTAGGAGTACATCAATGCGTTGAGTCATGCACAAAATCAAAGTAAAAGGAGTATGCCTGAAGAGATTGCCTGATTTTGGAATTTGAAAGGACAGATTGTGGAATCTGAGTTCAGAAGATGGTCCTTTGTTTCAGTTTACTTCAGTTTTTAGAATTCCAAATCCACTGTCCCAAAATTTGAGGTTAGTTCATTTGTTTGTTTCCATCCGAAACAAACAGCCCTTATAATCCTCCCCAATACCAGCGCCACATTGTAACACTAGAATAAATCCTTAAAAACAGTTAATAACCATTGTTACTGGGTCGACGCGCTGGTAACTTGTGGCGAACCAAACGCTGGGAGGATGCAGTACTACTGAACGCGAGCAGGGAAACGAGCTTGATCGTGGCCGGCGCACGTGTCGTCTCAGCCTGTGTACTGTACGTTTTGCCTCGCATTGTCCGATGGATGCAGATGGATCGGTAAATCCGGGCAGCTCCGCGCCGCACGCAACGCATGTCGGACGGCGACACTGCCCTGCCCATGTCACTCACGTCCTTGCATTGTTATACTCCCCGGCAGACACGGCTCCGACCGTGACACGGACAGCCGCCTGGAGCTTCCCCATCGATGAGTGTGAAACGGCCGCGCGCTGTCCCGGCGCGCGGTGACGTCGCTCCCGTCGGAACGGAGCCGGAGACGGCCGGGACGCGCGCGCCGTGTCAACGCGTAGTAAACGAGAGCACGAGCACCCCGCCGGCGTCCTCAAATAATTTGGGAGCTGCTACTACTTCTACATATGTGTGGGTGCCACCGCGTTTTCTGATAAACAAATGAATGACATACTACATGTGTGTACAAGTTGTAGTATCACACGCTGACACGCCTCAACGTGCATTTTGGTTAGTCAGCTAATTATCATCGTTTCCTTTTGTTTCCCTCCATGGTGTTTGGAGCAACAACATACGTCATGTGTGATGCCTGCTCGAGCCAGCTGATTATGTACGTATGTGATTATTATCCTAGTGTGCCGTGTACCATCCACATGCAAATGCGCAGCTACCGTTGCTGGATTAAGAAATGCATCACGCGCTGCTATTGGACTTTTTGAGCAGTGGTACGTACTCATCACTCGTTGATCCTTGTCTTTTCTGACAAGTAAACGGGTTGTTGGAATTAACGAATCCCGACGATTTCGTATCAACTTATCAGCTCAAGCACGTCTCAGATTTCGTCATTCGAGTAGTTTTGTTTAAGTGATACGTGTCGGATTCAGATTTCGCTGCACGCGTAGGTACTGATGGATACTGTTTCGGCTCGAGCCGAAGCCACCTGCTTGTCATGTTTTGGGCACGAGATGCCTCCAAACTCCAAAGAATCGTAGATAGGCTACGCCATAATAATAAACATATCATATTGTTTTCAGTTTAGGAAGCCCAAATCTGAATTTGCAGGCTGTATATTTCAGATGTGTATTGATTGATATGTAACTAAGGGGGGGCGCTTGCCTAACGATTGATTTGTGTGAGTTAGCTAGCTCGTGCGGATTATGTTATATCCATAGCGCCAATTGTCGTTCAATAGCTTGCTAAGGCTAGCTGCAGGTAACCATCGACGTGCTTCCCTGATACGTATCTAAAGATTGTTTGCTTGCTTCTCTTGCAAATGTGATTTGCCAAGTTAATTAATTAGCCCTTGCCTTTCGACAAAACGCCGACGTGTACGTCGACTTGAACACGGAGTGAGACCACGTAAGTGTTTACGATACTTCATCTTTCACATCTCATTCTGTCCACGAGTTTATTTCGAAATCTTCTCGAGATTACACCAGCGGTAGCTTTCTAAAACTTGGTTTCCATGATGTTTAATCTTAATTAAATGGGCACGCCTAAAACGCAAACCATTTCAGTTTATCAACTCCAAATTGTCCGATCTAAATAGTATTATTCCTAGTTACAGTTACAATGTCACATCAGCTTCAATCAAAGCCCTTTGAATAGCAGAACTTCTTGCTAATCAAACGAAGTGCCCAACCGGTTGTAAATACTACGATAGACTTATTAATTAGTAATCAGTTCAGGTGGACGCCCTGCCTTCCGCAGGTTGTTGAAACAAAAGAGAAGTTCTACCATTTCCTTTTTAGGCAAATAAGAATTCTTTCTTTGTTGGAGTACAACCAAATGCACCAGTAATACTATTTTTTTTCGTGTACTCTAAGGTGGTGTTTGGATAGTGGGAAATGAGAGGTGGGTTAGGGATTGGGAAATGATGCATGAGAGAATGAAGGGTTGAGATTTAATGTGATGGAGAAATGCGAGAAGATTAGGGTGTTTCATCATGTAACATCCCTCTCAATTTTTTTTTTGAGGGAGACATTCCTCTCACTTTTGTTTTATAACCAGATTTAGTTTTGACTAGCGAGGTTCGTGCGACACAGGGGAGGTTGGAATAAATATGACAATTTGCATCAAGAAATTGGAGTGCATGTCAAAGTCAAACAGCAGAAACAAGTACTCCTGGCGAGGGATGGACGACCAAGACCAACAGCCATACATGTACTGCTGGTCAGAGATGATAGCCACCAGAGTACATAGTTAGCAAGCAACTAGGAGCAATGTTAATAGTATTGTGTTTCAGCAAGAGAAGCAAAGGATTAAAGTAATGAGGTGCCGGAGTTATACCGGCCGGAAATGATGAGATTGACCATCATCTCGTATATGGATTAACCGACGACGCCTGCATTGCATTTGTCTTTTCTTATAAACAACAACAATACTAGTACTAGTATAATGGGCACAGGGCCCTCGTGCGCACTTGTTTTTGTTGGCACCTGTGTACAGCATGCATGTGTGCTCATTTCGTGGATAATGGATGTATGGATTCGTAATGCGTGACGTTGCGCGCCAGGCCTTTGTATGGATCGGAACGCGTTCAGATCGTTAATTGTGTATCTTTTCCTTCTGATTGATATAATCCCGGTCCGTAGGTTTTGAACTTTTGAAGGTGCACGTGGCAGCTACTAGAAGCAGCAGTATCATCATCGAGATGGTTGCAACAGAACACCACTAGTAGTACTACTAGTAATAAATTATAAGGAAGGATTGTTGAGTGAGCAAGGATCGTCTAAGGCTCTCAAAAAACTTTAGACGGGTCACATCAAATGCCGGCACGATTTATGTGTACTAAACAAAGTCAAATCACAAAACTAAGTCCAGGACCCCCCTCTATTTCGCGAGACGAACGCAATGAGGGCAATTAAGCGGCGATTAGACGATGGTTATGTAGCATCACTGTGTTAAAACATTGATTAATTAGGCTCATTAGATTCGTCTCGAAAAATAACGCCCATCTGCAAAAAGGTTTTGCAATTAAATTTTATTTAGTACCCCTAAATAGAAGATTCTTTTTACTTTAGAGGGTAGAACTTTAGAGGATTTTAGAGCCCTCATCCGAACGCCCCCTTAGACGACCAACAACAACGCAAGGCAAAGTGTCAGCTACCCAATCCGCCTGCAGGCGGATGGGGTAATAAACAAATCGGCTGGGTGATTAGCAATCCATGGCAAACAAAATCTCGCAATTAATGAACACATGATTGACCACAAATGAAAACCAGCGGCTACTAGTAGCTTGTGGTTTTCCGCAAACCTCGGAGAAATTCAGCAACTTGAGCTGGAGCCTGGAGCGGCAGGCCTGAATCCTTCCTTCCTGCGAAGAGAGTGGCGGTGTAGTGCGCCCACGCCAACAAACATCAGCGGCTATCCGATATGGATCAGGATCCTCTGATGTGCTTCTTCTCTCTCTTTCTCTTCTTGGTCGTCCAACCCAGCACAACATGACGATTTGTTGCTTTCGCCATTGCTCATTTGCTCCTTTTTGTCGAAATTCATCCTGCTGGCTGCGACCGTTTCTGGGTACCGAATTCCCAGACCCAGAGCTTAATTAGCATGTGTCGGACGTCCTGTAAATTCATACTGTATCCATCTATAGAGAGAGAAACAAGTGCAATCCACATGGCTTTTAAATCCTACAGTATACGAGTACAGTATTACTCACATGGACCATATTTTTTAAAAGCATAAGAAATACAGCGCATATCAATCGGAGATTTTGCTTTCACACAGCACAGCACATATATTACTACTAATTAATTCTGAAAGGAACCATCAATCAAGCAAGCAAGCCATGGGAAACGTGGTGCTGCATTCCACCAAAGCTCTTGGTCGCTGCTCGTACAGTAGTACTACTCCTAGTTCTAGAGAGGGAAAGTAAAACAAAAAATAAAAAGGAAACGAGACGAGACGAACCCTAGAAAGAGAGGAGCCAAAAGCGAAGCCAAAAAGGGACGGGCCCACAGCACGCCTATAAATCGCGTGCCTCCACGGCGGCGACCTTCCTTCTCACCTCACCACGCCACTCTCTCTCTCTCTCTTCTTTCTCTGACTCCAGGCCAGGCCACGCCACCGCACCCCTCCTCTTCCTCCTCCCCAAGCACCCCGTTCTCTCCTCCAACCAACCGCCGCCGCAGGCTCCACCAACGCAGGCCGGCTTGCAACAGTCGCGATCGCCGCTGCATCCGGCCGCCTTCTGGCCATGACCCCGACGGCGGCCCTTGCGGTTGCATTCGACGCGCCGGCGACGACCCCGATGCCGGCAGTTGCACTGGCGGCGCCCGCGGCCACGATCGCCGGGGTCGCCAAAGTCCCCAAGGAGGCGGCGGCGGCGAGCGCGGAGACGGCGCCCGCGGAGTCGAGTAGCGGCGGGGCGGAGCGGCGCTCGCGTTTCCGCCGGATCTGCGTCTACTGCGGCAGCGCCAAGGGCAAGAAGGCCAGCTACCAGGACGCAGCCGTCGACCTCGGCAATCTCCTGGTAGGTGATGCTTGTCCTCGGGTCTTCTTCGTAGCACTAATTAGATTAATTGCAAACCATGCGTTCCATTCATCCGTGGGGGTTCAACTAACTTCCATGCGAGGGTTCCGGTTTACATACCCTGATTTCCATTTGTTGGTCTGATTGATTTCCGTGTTCCGCTTTTGGATTTTGGAGACGCGCAAGCGCAACTAGTTGGTCCCATTTTGTTGCCATGGTGGGAGGAAGGGTTTTGATGAGCTGTATCATGGTCATGGGGGTGTACTACTGGTAGTACTAGCATGTCTCATGAGCTTGCGGCATCAGATGTGATAGGTGAGGTGATGGAATCCTATTCGTATCCATCCACTGCGAGAGGGAGAATTGCTCCTCCGCCATCAAAAGGCGGTGTGAGGGCTTGCCATGCCCTTGCATTTTCCCTCGCCATCATGGCCTCTGACCTCGCTTGCTCCAATGCACAAACATTTCCCTTCCCTCTTCCTTGCATGCATCGAGCTCGTAGTAGGTTATGTTCAATTCCATGCTTGCGGTTCCCTTTGAACTGATCGATGATGTGATTGGACTAGACTAGATCGATGGCTTACTTCTCTGATGAGATTTTTGTTGCCAATCTATGGCTGTGCTGTGCAGGTGGAGAGGGGCATAGACCTGGTCTACGGCGGCGGCTCCATCGGCCTCATGGGCTTGGTCTCGCATGCGGTTCATGCCGGAGGTCGCCATGTCATTGGGTCAGTATCCATCTCTATCGCCCCTCCATCTCTCTTCCATTTCCATTCCATCTACTACCTGGCTGGACCCCCATCGCAGCGATTCTTCTTTGTGGTGCTCTTCCACTGGGTGCTTTGTTTCCAGCAACTCCCTGCAGCCTTATCAGGTGCAGAAAATGGCAGCCTTGTGCTGCCTGTTGTTGGGGTCTGGGCTCCATTGCCCGTTGGGGGAAGGGGGGCACGCCATGCCGATTGCGTTCGGTTTCACCGAAATGGAAGCAACTTTCTGTCTTCTTTTCGAAAGCCTACTTGTTTCCGTGCTCGCAATGGGACCTGCAAGCTGGGGGAGCTACTCTTGTGCCCCCACTATAGTGTTCAGGGTTACAACTAAATTATTATTCTGCACGGCTTATCTAGGCAAGTTCTTCAAAGGCATGCCTCTCTCTGGCAATCTCTTAGCTTGCCAGTTTCTTTTCATGGGAAAAGATCAGCTTATTGCTCTGGTACTTGTTTGACTGCTTTAGCCTCACGTTTAACGTGCCTTTTTGGTTCCCCTTCTTTTTCGCAGGATCATCCCAAAATCGCTCATGCCAAGAGAGGTGAGTCAAAGGCTGTGACAATATGTTTTGTTGCCAGTCCATGATATTTTACTTATAATGCCGCTCCCTGTACAACGAAGTAACTTCATAGGAGTATAATTTTACAATTATTGTATCATAATAAAATATTATGGGCAGTTGTTTGAACGTGTGTAATATGACTGGCTTAACGACTGAACAAAATAGCTAGAACTCTTAAGCGTCCACTAGATACGGGAATTTGTCATATTCATGCAAACGCTCATGCACATTGTCAAGCGAATATTCTTGGGTCCCTGTGTATTGTTTCTGCGTTTACACATTGTCAAACTTATTGAATTGTAGCTGTGGATCGTGTCCATGGCACTCTGATGCATATGACGCTCTTTCTTTTATATCTTAAAATGCTAGATGAGATATGTTGAAAGGAGTACATGTAATTAGTTCGAAATTCAAATCACTACTAGTACCATGAGAACATAACTAGCTGTTAATACCTGTTTAGAAAGTTTTCTACATATAATCAAACCTGCATCTCAAGTACACTGTTAGTGCAATCTTAATTAGTTCATGCTTCTGTAGGTCACTGGAGAGCCTGTTGGGGAAGTTAGAGCTGTTTCAGGCATGCATGAGAGGAAGGCCGAGATGGCTCGGTTTGCTGATGCTTTTATTGCTTTACCAGGTATACTAGCTTACTCATTTTTATTTGGTACAAACAGAATAAATTGTTAATATGTGTATATAATATTTTACACTTTTATGATTAAAACTGGCAGGTGGCTACGGAACCCTGGAGGAATTGCTTGAGGTCATTACTTGGGCACAGTTAGGAATCCATAAGAAGCCGGTACTTGTTTGTTCTAGACTTCTAATTGTTTCTTCACCGAAATCATCCATCTCTATAATTTGCACTTGTTTGCATGTGTTGTCAACCAACTTTGCTCAAGTAGATGTATAATTGCTTATTTCTTTATTGAAATGTCGTTAGAGCCGTTGTGATCTGATGCTGTACCGTCTTGCCTTGGTCCATAATTGACTAGAAGTTTCACCCTCACAGCAACAAGTTATTCAATGGATAGCTTAGTCAACATGTTATCAACATCATTACATCAGAATATTATTGAGACTTGCACGCGCTCTGTTTTCTCTATCTTTTATATCTGGCGCCAATTAGATATACTTCATACTTTATGAATCTTCCCACACAGCTAATAAAATGAAGGTTCGAGGATCTTATACTGCATGACGTGTTGCATGCACAAGGAAATGCAGTGCTCTCTGCATGTTAAGTAACTTGTGTCTTGAGATATAAAATGGTGAAGATGTGAAAGGATTAGACCAGTCAGTCGATGTTTCTCTTCTTCTCTCCCTTATCTGTCGCTATTATGAGCTTGATGCCCCCACCAAATTGCTATTTTTTGTTGAGGTGATATCAGATATGATTCTCTGGTTGGGAATGGATTGTTCAGTAATCATATTGATGACTCTGACATTATCATAATACTGCTTCACCATAGCTTATATGTAATTGCTTGGAAACATATTACCAGGTTGGCCTTCTGAACGTTGACGGTTTCTATGATCCCCTTCTATCTTTCATCGACTTGGCCGTTAATGAAGGCTTTATCACGGAGGAGGCAAGGCGCATTATCATTTCAGCCCCAACAGCCAAGGAGCTAGTTATGAAATTGGAGGTTAACCCCTATGCTATACTTTTAGTGTTTCTTTTGGTATAGAAGTTGCGAGCTAACATGTCTCTTCGAGCTCCATGTTTGCATATTCCCTCGTTATCGAAAGAATGTTTGCATATTCCCTGAACGATAATCTGGTTTATCTTCCGCAGGAGTATGTCCCGGATTATGACATTGGCCTAGTTTGGGAGGATCAGAAGCAGAATAGCCTGGTCCCTGAGCTGGAGTCTAGGATCTCGTCATCTTGATGATCTTCAAGCCAGCATATCTTAGTGTAATGCTAACCGATCAGTCACGAGTAGCAAATATTTTGTTCTTGGTCTAACCAAAGGGTAATGTATGGGATCAGAGGGGGCACCGGTGTGTTGGTCTCATGTGCTGGCACTATTAATGGTTGTTTTGGTGGCATGGCATGATTAGCAGTTTAGTGGTAGATTTTGCATAATATGATTAGCAGTCCAGTGCTGTAGAGATCTTGATGTGATCCTTGAATGAATATAGTACATATGCTAGTATTAATATCCAAGCTAGCTTGATAGTGCATCTCCGTGCTGTTTGCTGGTTTTGAATTTTGTATCCCCAACGTTGTGCTGCGTGCGTGTCCGTTCTGATTGATTCTGACAACGGTTTCTAACGATCTCCAGCTGTGATGGCATATGTGCACACACATGATTGCATTGATCATGTGCCTAGTGTGTCCTTGTGCACTTGGTATTTTCTGAACAAGTGCCTGTGTGAAGCTAGTCTTGTCACTTGTGGCCTTTTCCATTGGATTGTACGAGTAGTAGTAGTAAGCTGCCCAGATTATTTCCATTTTTATTTTAAACTTGAGCAGAAATATCCTGAGATTGTCAAGATGATCGTAGCAGGATTTGTATTAGGCAACAAGAGTTGCAGAATATCATTCAGTTGTTGTCGATAATCCAAACAATTTGGATTAATTGTCACTACAAAGCAGATGAAGAACACGCTTTCGTATTGGGCATATGAAACAAGAAAATGGAGGCCTTTGGGCCTTCAACTTGTTTTTATCAAATATAGCCCAAGAAAGCGGGGTAATGGAGGCCTTTCAAACGTGCCATTGGCCCATTGTCAGGCAAGCTTTCATCCACGCAGATGAAGAACACGCTTTCCTATTGGACCATTTTAGTTGTGAACCAAGAAAATGGAGGCCTTTGGGCCTTCAACTTGTTTTATTAACTAAGTATGCCATTGGCAGGTAAGCATATCCCTCTCAAAAAAAAAAAAAATTGGCAGGTAAGCATACAGCGCCATGCATGGAAATTCACACCGCTACCAAAAATTGGCGGCCATCGCGAATCGATCACGGGCAGCATGCATGTAAAGCGATATGGCCACAACCACCAAGGAAGAGAGAGGCTATTTATTGCTTACCCCAGGGCCCAGGCTTGCAACTTACTCGCTCCGTCTAGAAATATACTTAGTGTACTTCTAATTTTGTCATAAGTCAAAGTTTTTAGACTTTGACTAATAATATCTAGAAAACCGTATAGATTGATAACATAAAAAATGCTTTTATTAGATTCATCTTCAAATGAACTTTCATAATATATAACTATCATACTTTGAAATAATATATATTTTTAGATATTGTTGGTCAAAGTTTAAAAAAATTGACTTAGAACAAAACTAGATGTACACTAATATTTATGAACAGGGAGAGTATAATTTAATTACGAGTGAAACCGGAAAGATGCAGTGTAGTTAAGCACTCCCTCGATCTCTGTGACCTAAAACATGAAGAAACTACATACCATCTCTTCTTTAAAGGTGCCTTCAGTAAAAGATTGATGTGGGAGTCTTGGGACCTGCTCGTAATAACTTGGGATCACTTCGTTGATCTTTTTCAGCACCATATCGGTTTCAATTTCGCTTTCGATTAAATGATATGGTTAGGAAATGGTAATGGTATTTTTCGATTGTTTCTGACTGTTTTCATCCCTGCTCTTATATATGGAACTTCTAATCGCGGACGTACTTGTCATCTAAACAACACCACGCCAGGTTGTATAATCTTTGAAGCCCTTCACGCGTGCACGTCTTACACCCACCAAATCACCAGCGCCACGTGCCAGCCAAGGACTCGATCGTCAACTCTTTCATCGCCATGCAGTACGTCAACCCCACCTCCAGCACTTTGTCTTGCGAGCCTCGTCACTCCAAACGCTGCCGCATCTCCTGCAAAATACGAGTCACCTGGCGAACACACGTATCAAATCACTGTTTGTCGTCCGCCCTTCTTAAGTTCATATATATGGTACCTTGGCTGGAGTATGGACACGGTGTATCCAAAATGCGACGAGAACTTGTCACTTTTGTCATGTTCATGGTCCACATCTCTCGAAAATTTTCTCTTGTTTATGGCTACACATTAGCAAAACTTGGTCGCGCCGGGCTCAACGCCCCGTGGTGCTAGCTCTTCGCCCACCACGAATCCACGATGCCCGCGCCGTACGTCTTCGACGGCCTGCGGCGCCGACATGCTGTCCACGGCTGTCGTGGACATGCAATTAACCTCCTCTCCCCGGATATACTCGACGGGAGGAGCTCGAGCTCGTCGGGGACCGGACGTGACAATGGTAAACGCACGTGATACGTTGTTTGCTGATCCTAGCTAGGCTCAGTTGTTGTTAACACAAAGAGAATAATATTTGTTAACATTAATATATGGAGTATATAGAGAGAATAGAAGAAGAAGAACAAAAAAGACATCGACAGTGGTGACGTACGTGACATCAATAAGCATTTAGGTAGTGTTTGGTTCCATTTCTGTAACGCAATCGCAAATGAAATCGGAATACACCGTTAACGCAACTGGAATGGGCGAATACGAGCTTTGTTTGGTTCGTGCTGGGTAATGGAACCAGAATGGCTTGGAGCCTTGGAGAGAAGAATCGCACAGCCATAAGCAGGACTCGTCTCTAGCAGAGGTGCGAAGCTAAATCGCTGCCGGCACCATGTCCAGCTCCATCTCCAGCACAGGCAAGAACTCGCTACTGCCTACCATATCCATCTCCAACAACGGCGGTGTAGCTCGATTTGGATCTCCCTTTGCACGGGCAGCGGAGACGGCGAGCTCGCATGGGAGAAGGAAGGGAGGCGGGATTGGAGAGAGCGATCACATCGGGAGAGGAGGCGCTCGCGTTGCAAGTGAAGCTCCTCGCACAAGCGAGGGAGACGGCCGCTGAACGGCCGCTGGTGTTCCGAGATTTTAAGCGACGGCGGCGGCGACGGTATCGCGATTTGATACCGGACAAGAATGGGGGAGTCGCAATTGAATAGGCCCGTATCCGATTACGGGGTAACGGATTACAGGGGACGTCGTACCGAACACGTTTAACGTAATCGCATAGCACCTGTAATCGGATTACGTTACAAAATGGCGAACCAAACACCTCCTTAGATCCTGCGAGCGAGGCAACCCGAAAACCGTGCGTGATACAAACGGAGATCCCAACGGTAACCCCGCCAGGCTGACAACCGACTTATCGAGACATGCATCCCTCACGAAGCACACCCTCATGTAATAATAATAAATACACGTCACCCCCGACTAGGCAAATCACCCCAAATCACCCCCCACGCACGCGCAGCCTCACGTACGTCACCAGGCGGTTAGGGCTTCCTCGCCTCCACATCACCGGGACAAGGCTGCTCGGGGATCGATCCGCGCGTCTAACCTCGGCCAGCCAGGTACTGTGTTTTCATCTCGTATCCCTTCGGGGCGTGATGCCTTTGCTCGATCGTGCGCATATTAGCTGGGTTTCCCGTCATCTATCTAGCTAGGCGACTTCTCTTCGACGTACGTGTTGCCCTTTTCTCGCCCCAGCAGGTTAGGGTTTCGAGTCGTCCCCGTATGTTTTGTTGCATGGTCATCGATCGACGGTATACGATTCGACGTCTGCGTACCCCTATGTTCCTCGGCGAATTGTTTTTTTCTTCGTATAGATTTCCTAGGCCGGGTTAATTAGCAGATTTTGTTGTGTGGGCATCGATGGCTTACGATCGATATGACTCTTGTCCGTGCAGGAGAACCGGGATCCATGGCGTACAGAAGAGTCCAGGAGTATGAAGAGCTCTACGACGACCTCCTCACAGACGACGTCAGCATGGTGCTGCCTCTACCAGGGGGAGGGAAGGACAATCTGTACGTGACAATCGACGGCGTGGAAAACCTTGACAAGGCCATAGCCTCCTTTGGGGCCATCACCGGCCGTCTTCACGGGTGCATCTTGCCTGAGTGCACGGTCCGGGACTGCCAGGTTCTCCTGGACGCTCACGTGGCGGGGTCCTACAAGGGGACGCCTTTCTTCAGGTGACGTTGGACGACAGCAGGGCCTTGCATGGTCGACCAGGTCTGGGACGATATCACAGGAGTCCGCGGATGCCTCGACAGCGCAAAGCTTAACCAGTCATTTCTCGAAAAGACTTGGGTAACAGGGGATGCGCACACGGATGTCCAGGCCGCCCGTGCAGCCGCGAGCACCACGGAGTGGAAACAAGACGTGGAGGACCCCAAGGAGAGGGCACGCCAAGAGGTCCGCAACAGATTGTCCGAAGTGGATCTAATGGTAAAGGCACTGGAGAAATATCTACTCCAGTAACTCGCGATCGGGAGTATTTGTTTGGAAAACAAGTTGTGCCTTTTTTTTCACCATATTTATACTCTGTATCAGGCCTTGTTTGTTTATCATATAGATTATATAATCTAGCTTATTAGTGTTGGATTATGTAAGCTAAATTATAACGTGAGAAGACAAACATCACGATCGTTGTTTGTTGTAGAGATTGAACTCGAACACCTGATTTGAGGCCATAATTCTTTGATTTTACGATTCGTTCATTTGTTCAGTCAGAACATTGCATATGCGTTTCCATTTCGTTACAGATGTTGAACCAACAAAAACGGTATTAACCAGTGTAATCTGAATACGATCGTGTTTGCGTTACAGAATTGGAACCAAGCTGCACCCAAGTCTGACAAGCGACAGGGAAACCTAATCGATCCCGGTCCGGCTTATCGATCCATGGTCCGGCCAGAACTCCAGATTCCCCACCCGGAGCATATATAATAATCTGAGAGTCACGCCTAATTAAATCAGGGCATTAGATAGCTCGGAGAAGATTGAAGGGAAGTGGAGCGCGCGTGCGGTGGCAATCCGAAAGACCATAAACCCGCCCGTCCAAGGTCATGGAAGGACGCCGCCGCCGCCAACGAGAGCCTGGCTTCGAGTTCGCCGACTGCACTTCGTCTTGCCGGTTCAAGGTATCTTATTGTAACCCATGTAATTAATCTTGAAGATTTACATCTTCTAAACTTGGCTGATCAAATCCGTTGCTTCATTGGTTTTTCACGTGCACGCAGTTTGCGGCCAGCGTGCAGGGTCTGGCTACAACTCCCATGAGGTCGCAGAGGCATAGACCGCCATCACTGGAGAACCTCCCACGGTACCATTGCTACAGTTCCTGCGCTTATTAAGTTAGCTTTTTTTTTTTGCGACTAGCTTATTAAGTTAACTTTCTCGCAAAAAAAAAGCTTATTAAATTAACTTGTTTCGACTTTTAAAATTGTTTGAAATCATTAAACATCGCGTGATTGTAAAGGGTATACACCTATAAATACTTTACACTTGTACTATTTCTCAGTGCACAAGAAACCAATGAATTTGGATATACTTTCCAAAACAGAACTGTAACTGGGTCTCACTGAGTTGCCTCAGTACTGCAACTATTCACGAGAAGTCTGGACGCAATTACTCTACGGTGGGCAAGGCTTTAATTTCTTTACCAGATTTCATTAGTTGGACACTATATATAGGACCGAACCTGTGCACCTGTTCTTTATTTATCATTTGAACCAATCCCTAATACCCTATTCTCATGGTCAATATTATTGATGGGAACGGAGCAACTATTTACCTATTTATAGGTTAGGAAGTAAGAGCATCTCCAATAGTTATGTAAAAAAAAAGCTCCTAAATACTGATTTAGGGAGTTTCTAAAGAGCTGTTGGGTGTAAAAAAAAACATACCTCCTCCAACCATTCCCAATTTTTAGTTTCTAATTAATTTTGAAAGTTGCCACATCACCATTATGTGAGTTTGGCGGGATACTTATCAATGGCGATCTCACCAGACGGCTACGTACAATGGTGTTCGCGATCACGATTTTGGCTGACGGAGTTCGGGATCCTCGGCGACAGTGTTGGCGATCCCTTGGCGGTGGTGCTGACTCTCTTCCTTCCTCTCCTAGTACGCCATGCCCCCAGTCGCCAGCCATGTCGGCCTCGGTGGCGGCAAAGCCCAACATGCCGCCGCTATGCGTGCCTTGATGGGCTAATGTCTAGATGGAGATGACCAATACATGCCGTAAGACATGGAACCCATGTAAACTTGAACGAGCTTTGGCGTCCAACTCCAAACCCAGAGCAATTTGTACATGCTACGGTGCTACCGCGGGGATGACCTACTTGAGCAGCCTAATCAATCAGGGATTCGAGTAATCAACAAGCGTTCCATCCACCCTGCCGGCTGGGTCTGCACAGTGGCCGACGCGGAGGCGAACGAGGCTGGGCGCACGTCACACGCCATGGACGCCGCTGGGCCCGATGCCGAGCTTGAGGTCGGAGTCGCCAGAGGGCTCGAGGAGCACGCCGGTGCGGCAGAGCCCGGGGCAGCAGACGGAGAGCTTGTGGAGCGCGGTCCAAGCTGCAGGCAGGAGCTCCGCGGGGAGTGCCTGCGTCAGGCACCGCAACGTGGTATTTTCCGGCGGCGACTTGCCTCGTTGGTATTTTCCGGGAGGTAGGAGAAGGAATGCTGTAAAGAAAACGACGTTTTTGCCGCGGGATTTGCGGGAGTGGGTGGGTTGGGAGCCCCAAAGGCATCAACAAATGTGGGGATGGTTTAGGGGAAAATCGGGTGAAGTTAAATATAGGGAGCACTTTTAGAAAACTGTTGGAGAGAGTAATTTGTTGATTATTCTCTAAATTAAGGATTGGGAGCTGTTTTTACATAGCTGTTGGAGATGCTCTAACACGCGCTAGCTATTATATCCAGATTACAACTTTAAACGTACATACACATACTGTTCAACTTGTAATGAATTGATAAACTGCTGTGTGTGTAGGACTTGCTATACAAGGTACTATCCCAACTCAGTGTGAAAGAAGCTGGACGAACAAGCTTACTTTCGTCTCGATGGAAGAACCGTTGGACTAACCACTCTAATCTTTGTTTCGACGGGACCTCGGAACTTGCTGCTTACGACGCGGATCGATTCGTGGATCATATCACGGCAGTGTTGCAACATCACAGTCGCTTGGCAGTGGATAGGTTTGTGGTCAGGTCGCCTGCTCTCGGGACGCAGCACACTTGTCACCTGGATAGGTGGATTGGCTTTGCTGCCGCTTCCAAGGTGAAGCATCTCGTCCTTGATTTGAGCCCACCCAGAAGATACGTCCGTAGCATAGTCGAAGCCAGCGAAAGGTACAAGTTTCCAGCGGGATCATCCTCGTGGGTTAGCAGCACCGTCATATCTCTTGCCCTCAGCAATGTGTGCTTCGAGCTGCCAATACCCGATAATGGTGGCTTTAAGATGCTGAAGAAGCTCGAGCTCAAACTCGTGGCTGACCTGGGTGATCTCACTCCTTTCCTATCAAACTGCCACTCTCTTGAGTGGCTAAGCATCACTGATTCCGACGTTCCCCATCTTGTTGTGCCCCAGATACGCAACCTACATTATCTGCATGTTGAAAAATGTGGCACAAAAACCATCGAATCTCATGCTATGAATCTGAAAACATTGGAGTACATGGAGAGATGTTTTGTGCCAGTTAAAGTGTATCATACTGGGAAGCTATCAATGGCAAACATCGATATTTGCAGCTGGGGATGTGACACCGTCAACTATTTTTGGGATGAACTTTCATGTTTGTTATCTCATGTTGACCGTCTCTTCCTAACAATTTGCATGGATTCAAAGGTTTGGTTCGTCCACAGTTTGGTTCCTGCTTCACCGCCGGATGTACTATATATATTTGTTTACTTCTAACACTTTTCTCTTCTTCTTTTTTTCCAGACATCAAGATTGATCAATAACCCTATTGCACTTTTTCACTTGAGGTATCTGACGCTGTTTTGTAATATCGTTAGAAATCCTGAAAGTGAACTTGTGGTCCTCCGGTTGACTCAAATTCTCGAGGCAGCACCTCAATTAGAACATTTTGTATTGCACGTAAGTATGATATACCACTTATTAAGGAAGTAGTAGTAGTGTCGAACTCTAATTGTAGAGTCTTTATCCTAGTTTAGGATTGAGTCATGTAACCTCTATATAATGCGCTGATGGGGCTACAATTCAATGCAAGTGCTATTCATAACAATTTCCACAGTTATTTTTCTTGATATTTCTAGCACATGATTCACTCATCTCGCTTCTCTTGTTATTTTAATAGAAGCATAAAATTTAAAATATTCTCTTCTAATATTTTTTGGAATTTTTTTTTGTCTAAACGCTGTACTTAGGGCCTAATTGATGCAGATGGATAGCTGCTCTCGGGAGCCCCTTTCCCTGAAGACAACCGACTGTATCCGTCCAAATGTGCACCATCACCTCAAGACGGTACATGTGACAGGAATGTTTGGATTATCGGGTCAACTGGAGCTGGCAAAATATATTCTGCTGAGTGCTAATGCTCTTAAGCTTATGACCTTAAATCTAGCGAAGAATGGATATCCAGATGTAGCTTGGGAGCCCAATTATAAATATCTTTCAAGACTTGCGAAAACTGCAAAGAATTACCTAGATCCGCTAGGAGTGTACCGTGATGTTTTGAAAATTGGCATTGATATCACTTCTTACTAGAACGATGGACTTGTAATTTGCTGCATTGGAGTACAAAGTGGCGAGGAATTCCGGGGATGAAATGGAAGCAAGCAGGAAGATAATGGCCGCCCTTGCCGCAGCAGCCCGTCTTAACCTTGCTAGGGGACTTGCCATTGTGACGGGTAGTACCGCGGCCACCATCCGTAACAGCCGTGAGACCCTGGCCACACTCAGGGACAACTTGGAAGCTGCCATCAGGAGGCCAACTTTCATGGGTTGCAATCCTACTGCGAGAGTGTCAATTAACCCGGATGAGAAGAAGGTGCCACCATTCGTGATCGATGAGGTGGACGGCCATGATGATGATGATGATGAGGAGGAGGAGGAGGAGGAGGAGGAGGGAGAGGACGACGATGAGGAAGAAGGAGAGGACGACGAAGAGGAAGAGTAGGATGCCATAATGATTGTCTGATTGAGGATCTAAGAAGGTGTTATTTGCAGCTTTTCGTGAGCTAATTTCCAGTGTTATCTTAATTTTGCTTCCTGTAATCGTATCTGGCACTTTGTACTTTGTCTGGAACCTCTTTGGAGATCTAGTATTTTAAAGTCATTTCAGTTTTCTTATCGTAACCGTATCTAGACCTTCGTTTTAGTTATCCTGCGTGCTCTTTTTTTTTAGATAATGGGAAGATTGTATTAATCCCGGCCTTGGCTTTCAAAAAAGTTACGACCGCATTGGCCTTGGCCTCTAAGAAAGTTAGAGCCAAATACAACCACCGACTTGAGTTGGCTCACATTTTGAAATGCACAGGTGCACACTGATAAACATTACATGACCAAACAAAAGAAAAGAAAACATCTTCATAGTGCAACCCATAATGTCAGCTGATGCGGTTCTTCGAGTACGGTCAACTCTGCAAGCTCTGTCGAGCCTAAGCAATTTGCCAATCCAAGACGAACACCATCTGTTGATTAAAGCGAGACCACCCGAACCACAGCAAGAAAATTTGAAAGCTGCCAAAGATGATGAAGTAGACCTGAAGATAGCTTCAGGACAATCAAGAAGTGTCGGACCCAAGGCCATTCATGGAAGAGGCTCCAAGACGACGCCTCCACCGAGGTGACAACATCGAAGATGCCGCCGTCGTCTGTTCCAATAATGGAACAAGGTTTTCACCAAAATGCCTCCGATCTGATACGAGTATAGCACCACAACAATGCCTTCGGACAAAGACAGAGGAGGAGAGGGGAGGCTCCGGATTTTGCGGAGCGGCGAAATTTGGTCATCGCCGGCGATCTCTGATTCTGGCCGATGAATTCCATTTCTGATCGGTGCCACAATCTCATCATGGCCTGATCTATCTGCTCTCCCCTTTTTTCCATGGAAACTGGTCGTGGTTGGAGGAATCCCTCCTCCTCCATGCCCACCGAGCAAGCAAGGTATGACACTGCCCCTCCCCCCCCCCCCCCCTGGCTCTTCCGGATCTCAACTTTCGCCCGGGCCTTGGTATTCAAAAGGTGATTTGGGATCGTTTTGGTCTTCCAATCTCTGGCTCTCCAAACAATGATCTTAAGGGTTTCTTTCTGCTGGCCTCCTTTGGACGTTGCAAGTACCGGTTATCTGGAATCAGTGGGTTTAATCTTGAAGGCTACTATTGGAGGTGTTTCAGCTGATTTTAGGCCGAAACAAATTGCTGATCGGGTCTTCCAATTTGTGGTCTCTTGCAAAACAGTTGGTTTTCATATTTACAAACTCAGATCTTTTGAATGTGATCAGTATAAGGTCCACTTCAACCTCTGGAGTCATGGAGGACCTTCGTGGATAAAAGAATCAGCGGCTTATGAGCAGGAGGAGGCAAACAGCTGGACCACTGTCAGCTATAGGAAAAGAAAAAAAGCAACCTACGCAGACAAGGTTCGACATGGTGCGAATCTTTCCCTCTCTGGGGCTAATGCAGTTCCGATTGCACCAAAAGTCTATCATAGAATTCCTGAGAAGCGTTGGCAAAGAAAAGAATCAGTTTTTGATAGATTATCTTTCCCGAGATCTTCTGTCTTTGATCGGATCATGCCCCCGTGTTCTTCGCGCATGCCGCTGAATGCGCAGGGTGCAGAGGATAATTCAAAATTTGAAAATCTTCCTGGTCAGCGGATTCAAAAGAGCCCAGATGACAGCCCAGTTAATGCAAATGAAGGTCTCCAGCTAAATGGGCCTACTATCATTATGTGCTCCAAATGCTTACAGTCTGGTCATTTTCGCAGTCAATGTCGAGGCAAACTGAAGTGTAGAATCTGTAAGATGGAAGGTCATTTTTCTTATCACTGTGTATCACGGATGAATCGCACAGGATTCAAACCAGATTTGGTAATCAAAGATAATTTTAGGAAGAATTGGGGAAAAGGGGAAACTCAGGATTGGTTTACCCGGAAGGAACCTTCCCCCTTGGAAGTCGGCCCTAGCGGCCCACCTGAATTTCAGAATTTTTTGGAAATGTATCATTCTCTGAATATCCCTCTCCTTACCTGGTATGACCCTTCGCCTTCCCAAGCAAACAATTCCACTTCACCTTTGGCTAGCGAGCCCTTCGCTGCTAGCGATTCCCCACAAACTGCTCCTGCAGAACTCACCAGAGAAGAGGAGATGGCGTACCAGCGTGCTGATCCGCGTCCCTTCCTTCCAGCGAATGCGAATGTGCTACACATTGCTGGGAGGAAAAAGATGGTTCGAGCTGTGATGGCGAGGCCGCCACCTCGCAATGATGATGTCGCTATTGTCATGATCGACCCTCTGCCCCAAGGTCAGATGCACTTTGCTAATATCAGTGATGTCTTACGAGAGTTCTTGGTAGATCATAAGCGGGTCAGGATTAGAGACATTCAGCCGTGCCCTCTAGGACAAGCTTATGTTAAGTTTGTACATGTTCATGATCGCGATCTCCTTATCAATTCTAGTCCGCATCAGTATGGGGATGTTAATTTCAGGGTTTTGAGGCATGATCGAGGTAGAAATCACAGAGCTCTGAATTTCAATAGGGAATGTTGGCTGATGTTGATGAACTTCCCTCTAGATTACTGGGACCAGGCTTACATTGAAAGTGCAATAACCTCTTTTGGGCGTCTTATATCCTGGGAAAGAGACCCAACTCACTTGTCTAGAATTCTGGTTAGAGCAAGAGTGACAACTCTGGAGAAAATACCCAGGTGGATTGTGGTCTCAGATGGTGAAAGTTTTTTCGGTAACTCATGGACTGTTCAGTGTGAGGTTATTGATCAGGAATTATTGGGGGGTGAGGCTGCTGATGAGGATCCTGTACCAGAAATCCCAGATGAGATGGATCATATGTATGATTTTTTTGGGTATGGTCAACCTGGTGCTGGCCCACAACCACATGCTCCCCAGCAGCAGGAACAAGATGAGCAGCAAGCTGAAAATGTTGAGGCTCAACAGTGGGGGCTGTGGCCTGAGGTACCAGCAGTACAGGTGCAACCTGCTGATAATTTGCAAGTCCAACCTGCAGGAAACTTTCAACTGGACCTCAATGCTCCAGGTGTTGCTGAGGAGGAAGAAGCCAATCCAGGACAGGTTGAAGATATAGACCAGGAAATGCAGGCAAATAATATTCCAGAACAGGTGCAGAATGGTCCTAATGAGATCGTTATGGATGAGGAGGAGGAGCAGGAACCTGTTGTACAGGAAAACCAAGGGTTTCATCTGAATGAAGAACCTCCAGCTATGGAAGGAGTGGTACTAGCCTTACAGGCAGGTGAGCAACTGAACTTCCTGCCCCATGAGATAAATGAGAACCAACTGATGGGAGATGATGATTTTGAAGAAGACACTGACAATGATAGTGATCATGATACTGGTACTAATGATATGATGGAAATGACTGGGCAACAAATGACCTCTCTTGGATCAGGTTATGAGCAAGGCTCATCTTCAGGAACTGCTACTAGTTCAGACCCTGCTAACTCCTCTGTAATGGCACAACATTTGCAATCTGCTATGGAAACTGATATGCTACCTGGTCAGAAAGATCTTAGGCATGACAGATTGAATATTGGAATGATGCTCTTTGGCGGCAATAATACTTCAGACCCTGTTTTTGAGTCTTTCTCCATTGATCCTTATCTTCAGTGGCCACCTGCATTTCTTAATGGTCATATGAATGAGAATGGTGCACTTGCTAGCAGTAACAAGCACACCTTTGCTGATATGTACCGGTTATGGGCTAAGCATCTTGCCCCAACAGGTCACACTGAAGTAGTGGCTAATATTCCAATGAACTGGACTCCTTTTTTCACTGTTATGCTATTGTCACCGGCTCACTTTGAATGGACCAAGGCTTTCCTCTCTTCTAGGACTTGGGGATTCTTGGGCTCAGTACTCCAATCTACTGATAATCTCCCTTTTATACTCCCTGAAAAATGTCCTACTACGCAGCCTGTGGGCTGTAGTAACTGGTCAATGGACTCTCTTTCAACAACACCGAAGTCTACTTGTGTCATTGAAGAATTTCCTTTGGAGGAATCTAGTGCTGGAACAGGTGGTACAACTGAAGATCAGTCACCATCAAGGAAGAGGAAAGAACTTACAGTTCCACTGGTGAATTCTGGACTGAGAAGGAGTCTTCGTTTGAAAGACAAGCACAAGGGCTTCAAGACAGATTGCAACAAGAAAAACTGTTTTGCTTGTAATGCTACTCCACCAAATATCTCTCCCTCGGTCATTCGCAATCTGGGTACTACCTTCTGTAAGATGGCCCCAGAAGCTCTAAGTGATGCAGCACTAGCAAAGCAGAAAAAGAAACCTGCCCCTATAGGGAAGCCAAGGGGAAAGGTATTAAGAAAGATGACAAGGCTGAGGCAACATCCAAAGTTAAAAATGCAGAAAAACAAAGGAAGAAGCCAAAGCAGTAAGAGGGAGCTGTCTCACACTCCCTATCTTTTAGTAATCGAATGGGATCCTTTATTTTCTCGTTTCTTAATGTTAGTGAAACAATATGATGGTTGGACTTTATCCTTATTGTATCTGCACCTAAAATATGGTTTATATGGTTGGCCTTCTGGTTATTTGGATAATTCTTATTGCTCATGGCTATACTTCTGGTCCTGCTCCAGAGGTCTCATTTACTGGTCCTTCTCCAGTACTTCTCTACCGGATGAATGTAACTCTGGAATTGCCTTGATGATATATTTTTTCCTTCATACTGGCTATGAGGGTATAGATTTCTCCTCAACTGGTTTGTTTAAATGGATATACAACAAAGTAATGCAAATATGAGAGAGTGGCATGTACTCAGCTGGAACATAAGAGGCATCAATTCGGAAGGGAAATGGAATGCTATAAGAAATACAATCAAAGAATCCAAATGTGACATATTATGCCTGCAAGAAACGAAAAGAGAGAATTTTGAGATGAATTACATTAAGAAATTCTGCCCGGTAAGGTTTGACAGCTTTGTATATTCTCCTTCAGTGGGGGCTTCTGGTGGCACGATAATTATTTGGCAGAGCTCTAAGTTCCATGGTCAATTACTTTTTGAGAATGACTTTGCACAGTCCATCGAATTTGTGAATCTGCTGACCTCGCAACATTGGGTTCTAACAAATATTTATAGCCCCTGCACAACAGAGGGAAAGCAACTGTTCCTGGATTGGTTTGAAAATGTCCAAATGGATGATGAAGTAGACTGGTTAATTGTAGGTGATTTTAATCTAATTAGGTCACCCAGTAACAGGAACAAACCTGGGGCAAATGTGACTGAAATGTTAGCTTTCAATGCTGCTATCAGTAATCTAAGGCTAATTGAAACACCCCTCAGAGGTCAGAAGTACACCTGGTCAGATCGTCAAGAACATCCTTTGCTAGAGCGCCTGGATTGGGTTTTCACATCTACAAATTGGTCTGTTAATTATCCTGCTACCACAGCCAGGACACTCACAAGAGATACATCAGATCATGTACCAATAGTGGTTACAGTTGCCATGGCTATACCTAAACCCAGAGTTTTTAGGTTTGAAAATTATTGGTTAGAGCATGAGCAGTTTCAGCAGGTCCTTCAGCATGCATGGGCAGTCCCCTCAAATCAAACTGATAAAGCAAAGTCCTTGGGGGCAAAATTCAAAAACTCGAGAAGAGTTTTCAGGTCTTGGCATTCTCAATTACCCTGTCTGGCCTCAACAATCACAAATGTTAAAACAGTCATATCTTTTCTGGATATGATTGAGGAATCCAGAGATTTAACACTAGAAGAGTGGAACTTCAGGGACATTTTACAGAACTATTTGGAATCTTTACTAAAGCAACAAAACATTTACTGGAGGCAGAGAGGCACAATAAAATGGGTTAAATTTGGAGATGAGCCGACAAGATTTTTCCATGCCAATGCCTCAGTCAGACATAATCGTAACCTTATCTCATCTCTGAAAGATGACCATGGCAATGTTTATACTGAACATGAAGCAAAAGCAAGTATCCTGTGGGAATCTTACAAAGAGAGGTTGGGCACCTCTGAATTCAAATATATGCAGTTTGACTTAGCCACTCTGTTAGTTGAAGTAAACAATTTGGGATGGCTAGAAGAGCCTTTCACTAAGGAAGAAATTGATAGAGTAATTGCAAACACCCCATCTAACAAATCGCCTGGGCCAGATGGATTTAATGGGGATTTTCTTCGAAAATGCTGGCCAATAATTGCACCAGATTTCTATGCACTCTGTGAAGCTTTCTACAGTGGGAATATATGTCTTCAAAGCATAAATGGGTCATACATTACTTTGGTGCCAAAAAAAGACAACCCGGAATTGGTGAATGACTTCAGACCAATCTCTTTGTTAAATTCCTCCATTAAACTCCTTACGAAACTGTTGGCAAATAGACTTCAAGTGGTCATTACAATGCTCATTCACAGAAATCAATATGGTTTCATTAAATCAAGGTCCATCCAGGATTGTCTCGCTTGGGCTTTTGAGTATCTACATCTGTGCCATAAATCAAAAAAGGAGATTGTCATCTTAAAGCTTGACTTTGAAAAGGCTTTTGATAAAATTGAACATCAGGTCATCTTTGATATACTACGACATAAGGGTTTCGGTGGCAGGTGGATATCATGGATAGAAGGCATTATGAGTACTGGGACTTCATCTATACTTCTCAATGGTGTACCTGGAAAGGTTTTCCATTGCAGGAGAGGGATTAGGCAGGGGGACCCCCTCTCACCGTTATTATTTGTGCTGGCAGCTGATCTCTTACAATCTATTATCAACAAGGCTAAGGATCAGGGCCTGCTATCCCTACCTATACCAAGAGCTGGCAATGACTTTCCCATTGTTCAATATGCAGATGATACTCTTCTCATTATGGAAGCATGTCCCAGGCAACTGTTCTTTTTGAAAGCCATATTAAACTCTTTTGCAGATTCTACAGGGCTCAAAGTGAACTATAATAAAACAAGCATGGTGCCAATCAATTTAAGTGAAGAGAAAATGGAGATCTTGGCAAACACCTTCAATTGTCAGCAGGCCACCTTGCCTTTTACATATTTAGGACTGCCTTTGGGCACTTCTAAACCAAAGGTTGAGGACTTCTTACCCATGGTGCAAAAAATAGAGAGAAGATTAATTTCCACTTCTCTGTTTCTCACTCAAGGAGGAAAACTGGAAATGGTAAAATCAGTCTTAACATCAATGCCAATCTTTGTGATGTGCTCCATTAAACTCCATAAGACTGTGATCAAGCAAATAAACAAGTACCTGAAACATTGTGTTTGGAAAGGTTCAGACATAAATGCAAAGAAGCCTTCTTTAGCAGCCTGGGAGTTAGTAACAAGACCAAAAAAGGAGGGAGGCCTGGGAGTCATAAAACTGGAGGTTCAAAATGATGCTCTGCTGATGAAATATTTGCATAAATTCTTCAACAGAGAGCCTCTACCATGGGTGGATCTGATCTGGGAAAACTATTACAGAGATGGAAAGCTGCCGAGTGAAATGAAAGTGGGCTTATTTTGGTGGAAAGATATACTTAAACTCCTACCCCTATTCAAGGGAATATCATCAGCTAAGGTAGGAGATGGACGAACCATTCTGTTATGGGATGATTTATGGGAACATAGAGTCCCCAGAAATCTTTATCCACACCTGCATTCCTTCACAAAACTGTCACAAATAAGTTTAAAAAAGGCATCTGAGGTAGATCAACTGCATGATCTTTTTCATCTACCTTTATCTGAGGAAGCCTACCAACAGTACCAAGAGCTAAATGAAATCATGGATATCATTGATCTTTCAGATGAGAAGGATGTCTGGTCTTATATTTGGGGTTCAACGTTCTATTCCTGCTCTAAGGCATATCATCAATTAATGGGGCATAATGATGTTCCACAACCAATCAAGTGGCTTTGGAATTCTACATGCCAAATGAAACACAAAGTTTTTTTCTGGCTTCTGCTGAATGATAGAGTTAATACAAGAGGAATGTTGAGACGGAGGAACATGCATCTTGACTCATACACTTGTGAACTCTGCATATGGCAAAGAGAAGAGACCCTAAGACATCTCTTCATGAGATGTAATTTTGCACGTGCGTGCTGGGACTCCATTGGCTTACATATAGCAGTGGCAGCTGCAATACCAGATACAATCAAAAGGCTAAAAAGGCAACTCAATGTTACTTTTTATATGGAAATTATCATACTAATGGCATGGAGTATTTGGAGGACAAGAAACAATTGGATCTTCAACAATATTGATCCCACGGTGGAAGGTTGCAGGCAACTCTTTAAACAGGAAATGCTCATGGTTGTCCATAGAGCAAAAAAGAAGTACTTACCAGCAATCATTTCATGGATCGACAATCTTTAGATCTTTTAGACTTTTTGTTTTTCTACTTCTTCTTTTTTCCCCCTTGAGTTTTGTATCAGACTCTCCTTTTATTTTCTTTATAATATATAACCAGTAGAGGCTTAAGCCTCTCCTGTTCTCTCAAAAAAAAAAAAAACAATGCCTTCAAGAAGGACATGGCGCCCGAAGGCGTAATCATCGTTGGCAAAGACATACAGCCTTGCAATGGTTTTCATCCGGTGCCATGGACTCCAGATCAAGCTTCCAATCAGCCACAGCTACCTCCGTTGTGGCAAGATCCACAACACCAGCAACCTGCCCGGTGCTCTGATGTTGACGAACAACTTCAGCCGCACCATGGCTTGCTGGCCGGAATTGTAGCAGCGCTCATCGCCACCACGCCCGACCCAGCCACACGGATCCGCCGAGTAGGCCTCGCGGCCACCACCTCGCAGATCATCACCGCCGCACCATGTCTGCAGGCCGAAGTTTGGCAGCCGCCGCCGTCGAGATCTACATCCGACCACAGCAGTCTCCATCGCTTTCGTTGAACCTAGCCACGAGGCCAAGGTCATCACAACGACCGCGGGCGGCTAGGAAGTCCGGCGACCATGACAGCCATCAATCTGCCTTCAAGATCTACTGGGACAAAAGGGAGGAAACCTGGTAAAAAGCTAAACGAACGCCCCGCCGCCACCATCCTTGTCGTTCGCCTGGTTGTGCCGGCCTGCGGACTCCGGCGGCGGCAGGGGATGGTGAAGGATTGGAAATTAGGGGCGGCGGCGATGGGTTTCCGCCCGAGTCGCCCGAGGGGCGACGCGGGGGCGGCTAGGGTTGTTGTTATTTCATCCTGCGTGCTCTTTGTGATGACAAACAGTCAAATAACTCCTGCGTGCTCTGTGTTTGGTTGCTGTTTTGTGCTGCGTGCGTGTCCATTCTGATTGATTCTGACGACGGTTTCTAACGATCTCCAGCTGTGATCGCATATGTGCACACATGATTGCATTGATCATGTGCCTAGTGTCCTTGTTCCTGGGTATTTTCTGAACAAGTGCCTGTGTGAAGCTAGTCTTGTCCATTGGATTGTAGTAGTAAGCTGCCCAGACTATTTCCATTTTTGTTTGAAAGTTAAGCAGAAATGTCTTGAGATTGTCAAAATGCTCGTAGCAGGATTTTTATTCAGTAGTTGTGGATAATTGTCAGTACAAAGTCTAAAAATACAATGTTAAAAATAGTAAAGCAGATGAAGAAGACGCTTTCCTTTTGGGCCAACCATTTTGGTTGTTAACAAAGAAAATGGCGGCCTTTGGGCCATCAACCTGCTTTATCACCTATGGCCCAAGAAATCGAAATCAAAACCTTTTAAACGTGCCATTCAAAGCAGGTAAGCTTTAATCCACACCATAGGCCATACAAGGATTTTGCAGACACCTACGGTAGCTAGTACTCCTTGCATGCTTTGCTTCGTCTGCACTAGTCGCTTGAGCAGAAAGTACTACATCACATTGACTGAATTCAAGCAAGGCTAGTCTCTCATGTTGAAACATCATGCCTACCGATAACATGTGATTTTGGTTCTTTAAAAAAAGAAATCAAAAGTGGAGGCGATGCTGTGGCTGATAGAGACTTTTATTGAATTTGTAGCAAATGTTGCAGTGAGTGAATTTATTAGCAAGTGCTTTCTTGAATTACACCAATTCAAAATCATATAACCAACTATGTTTTGCTAGGTCAACAATGTGTAGAATTTACACGAACTTTTTTCCGCTTGGCGTCTCCTCCAGCCTTTGTCACGGTCCACAGCACTCAGCGCGCGGGCCCTCCCCTCCCTCTGGGCCAGGCCTGTATGACTGACTGCGGTCGCCATGGACCGCTCTCTTCTCTTCCCTCCCAACACGGAACAGGCACAGCAGCGCTCTCCACTCCACTCCACTGCCGCTCCCTCCTCTACGCAGGCCACCACCACCCTCTCGTTCCTCTCCCTGGCGCCGATTCCTCTCTGGGCGGCGCGGGCTTCTCGCGATTTCGGTTTGCCCTTGTTTGTTGCGGTGAGCTTTTGCCGCTGCAGGAGAGAGATGGGCGTCGGCACCTCGGCGGAGCGTCGGAATGAGAATCCGCGGGACGAGGAGAGGGCCGGAGGACGGAAGCGTTCCGGCTGCTGGATCCGCCTCTACGTGCCGCCGTCCTCCTCCCGCTCCAAGGTCGACAACGCCCTCTCCTGTGCCGCGCCCGCCCGTGCCTCAGGTAGCAAACTGTTGCTTCCTCTCTGCTGTACTCGTCTGTAGTGTAGATTGCTGAATGCTTGCGCGTACCGGCGTTTTTGTGGGCTTGCGTCCTTTCCTGCGTTGGCGCATTGGCCATTGGGTGCTACGCTCGTGGTGCTGGCCCGGTGTCCTCTCGTGCCTCACCCGTACATGTGTATGTGCCACGGAGGAATGCCTCTGCCCTCTGGTACCAGGGGGCGATAATGCAGGGCTAATGCTGTTCCTATCATGTATCATGCCGATTGGTACAGGTTGAAAGGAGTGCCCTGTTTCAGTCACCTTTTTCTGTGCAGTATTTTTGGAATTGTTTCATGTGCAGGATACACTAGTTCAATTAGCTTGTTTAGGAACAGATGCATTATTGGGGTTCTAAGGCGCACACATTTCTGATTGTTTCAGTGATGCGTGCTAATTATGGGTGGAACAATGAATTAGTCTATGATCGTAATTTTGGAATTGTTTCCATGTGCAGGACACACCATTATCTACAAAAATGTTCAGGACACACTAGCTAGTTCTGTGGTTGTAAGTTTGGAATTGCTTCATTTGCAGGATACAGTAGTCTTAAACCGGTTCATGGTTCAGGGTGTTTTAGGTGTACGAATTTATGATCGATCCAACGATCGTGCCCTGGTATAAGTAGAATAGGAAATCGGAGCTGTTTTATCATGCTTGGAAATGAATATGCTTTATTTCGTGAAAAGTTACTGAATCAATCTAAGTTTGTCTTTTGAATAATTTTGTCTAGCTTGCGTCATTTACCATCAATTAACTTGTGTATGTTTATACATGGCATGCAGAAGGCGAAGCGAAGACTGATGTTACCCAGGACCAACCTGTTACAAAGATAGAGACCTGTGGGACAGCAACCAACGCTGAAAATAGTTCACCGCCAACTATAGTTGCAGATGGATTGAAAGTAGCTTTCCAGTTGCACAAGTTTACTTACAGTGAACTGAAGTATGCCACCAGAAATTTTCGACCTGAATGTCTTCTTGGTGAGGGTGGGTTTGGCCGTGTGTATAAAGGATGGATTGAAGACAGTGGCACAAGGTTAACTGTCGCTGTTAAGACGCTCAACCATGATGGCCACCAGGGACATAAAGAATGGGTGGTACGCTGTTGACTTGTTTCAAATGTATATCAAGGTATAAAATACTAATCATTTGTATCATTATGTGAGTCTTACACAGACCTTTGTTTATTTTCTCAGGCAGAAGTGAACTTTCTGGGAAACCTACAACACCCCAACTTGGTGAAATTGATCGGCTATTGCATTGAAGATAACCAGAGACAGTTAGTATATGAATTTATGCCCCGCGGAAGTTTAGAGCACCATCTCTTTAGGAGTAAGCATCTGATATTTCTACCATTTTTATTTAAAGCCTATGTTGATAACATCACCTGGATGTATGTCAGTATCCATGCGCTTAACATGGCAAATATGCACGTACTATGTTTACCCATAGATGCAGCTATTATTCACGCAATTAGTATATTTTCTACTAACATAGTAACGTATGAAATTATATGTCCCTCTATGAAAATGGTCATTGGAAAATAGTACCACTTGATTTCATGTGAAAAGTTATATAGCAAACGATGACATTGTACAATATGATGTCTATTTTCTGAATAGAGTAAGTTATATCACGGTTTTTTATGGAATTTTTGTAAGTGTTTATATACCCTATAATATTTCTCACTTATCCTTGGTAAGTAGTAACATTTTTGCTCTGATGATGTTAACTCTATTTGTTTTGATACAACAGCATTTACTAGGTCTTTAAAGCAGTTTACTTTAAGAACTGATCTCAGCATCAATGGATACTGCAAATTTGTTCCTTTTCTGTTATTTTTCAAACGCTGCATATGTTATGCTTGACCCACTGAAATTTGTTTTAGCTTTTAGATTTTCAGTAGCGACTCATTCTTTTGTTCAATAACTTTGCTTAAATAGAGTCGGTGCCACTTCCGTGGGCGATCCGGATGAAAATTGCACTCGGTGCAGCTAGGGGACTTGCCTTTCTACACGAGGAAGCTGAAAGGCCCGTTATTTATCGTGATTTCAAAACATCAAATGTTTTGCTTGATGCAGTATGTAGCTTTTTGACACATCTATTGTTTCTTAGACCCTTTTGCTTGTCCTTTCTTCAACATATTTTTCCATACAGGACTACAATGCGAAACTCTCTGATTTTGGGCTTGCTAGAGATGGTCCCGAGGGAGATAAGACCCATGTATCCACGCGAGTCATGGGAACATATGGGTATGCAGCACCGGAGTATGTAATGACAGGTGGGATGAACATTGTTTCTTTTTGAGCGAACTCATTGATTTTTGTTGCTTATCTAAATTTGGAGTCCTAAATTGTTGATGTCATCTTACTGAACATAAGTGAACCTTGCATTTGTAAATGTTTACTGATTTGAAATACCAGCTGTTTTATTTTTATCTACTCTATGTATAAAGCTGCCAGTGTGCATTGACATCTCCCCTGTAGCCAACCATATAAGTATCAGTTGCACACCAAATTTTGCATGATAGTAGATGATTAAATGCTCTATCCATACATATTTTTGTTGGAATTTTAGATGCACATTTGAAGGTGTAGTTACAAACGGTAACTCCTAATGCAATGGTAACACGGGATACATTGGTAACACAGGATACATTCTCTGTGGCATACTCTTGATTATTTGTTCTGCAAACATAGAGATGGTCCTTGACTATAAACTGCATTGTTTGGTAGAGAAGATGCAAGCTGTATGCAAAGGTGTCATAGTTGTGCATTGTGTGTTATTTTTAAGAAAGCTCCTTCATGGATCATCTCCTCATTTATCTCATGTACTATGCCACGCGATCGTTGTTTTATGTGATTACAGATATTTATGGTGCCCATGTGCATTCTAGGCTGTGCACTCGCTGTCAAGTTTGTTGCTATATTAAGTAGTCAGAAATGATTATAGTGAGGCACTGGGTTGAAGTGATTTCCCTGCTTTGAATTTCAAAGTTTTGTGTGGAACACTATTCAAACTGAAACTTTAGTGACTGCATTTGTGTGCACAGACCAAAGTTGCTATTGTTCAAGTCAGTACTAATTTTCAGTCCTAGCCTATGCACTGCTAAGCTCATTTCATTTCCAGGTCACTTGACATCCAAAAGCGATGTCTACAGCTTCGGGGTGGTACTGCTGGAGCTCATGACAGGGAGGCGATCAATGGACAAGAATCGACCTGTTGGGGAGCACAACCTGGTTGAATGGGCTCGCCCCCTTCTCAAACAAAAGCAAGGATTCCACAGCCTGATGGATCCCAAACTTGGTGGAAACATCTCCATGAAAGGTGCGCAGAAGGTTACCCAGCTGGCCCGGTATTGCCTAACCAAGGATCCCAAGAACAGGCCTCTGATGAGCCAGGTGGTGGAGGTTCTCAAGCCCCTTCCAAATCTCAACGACATGGCCTCTTCATCCAGCTTGTATCAATCCTTGCAAGCACAGCGTGCTGCCAGGCTTGCCTACCCAAGCGGCAGTCAGAGCATGAAGCATCAGAGTGGCTTTGCGTGGAACGGGCAGCAGCCAGCGAGGAGCATCTCGTGTGGCCCCCATGGCCATGCTTCTCCGTACCGCCCTCAGGCTTCTCCGTACCGGCAGTCGCCGAGGTCCAATGCCAAGTAGCACCACGGTTCGCCACCGTCCTTGACTTGTTAGTATCGTCATCCAATGCAAACTGAAGATGGAATTGACGAGGAGATTTAGGCATGTTGTGGTATGATCTGCTTGTGTTCCTCTAACATTGGACTCAGTTGAGCTTTAATTAGCTCTGTTGTAAATGTCAGGTTAAGTGAACTGGAGATGGGGTAGTCCGACGATTTGGCTGCCCTATATTAGATGTTTTCTTCTTCTTCTTCTTCTTCTTCTTTGAAGGAAGGAATTTCTTGTTTCTTTTTTTTTTTAGAAGGGCCTTCTAGAACGAAGGGCATTGTCATCCGTCGCTTTGTAACTGAAATCATTGGATTAGAGGGGAAAAAGGAAAAGAAGGTAAAAGCAGCAGACCGCAATCATCGGCATCATCATCATTTTCATGATATGTGAAAGCAATGCTATGCATGTGCAATTTATGCTGTGACAGGTCGTTCTGCCAACACTTGGCGCATTTCATTCATTCGATGCAGATTGGCTGTGTACCAGACTGACCTCTACCCTGTCCCAACATTTTTACGGGCATCAAATGCTTGCAGGAATTTATGAGAAACTCTGATTGCAGAATGACAGAATTCAGAGGGCAAAATATGCTGCGTCTCAGGCACAAATTACTGTAGAGGTCTCAACAAGTAGCTACTCACTCTAGCGGTCTGAAGGAGTTCTCACCAAATCTAAGCATTACACACATCATCATCAATATAGAGTACGGTGGCAAGCATAGCTAGTAGGGATAGTATGAACTGGCAGGCAGTGAGTCCGTCCGAGATTGTTGGGCACTAGAGGCGCTGGGCCTGGAGGAGGCCGTCGCGGATCTGCGTGGCGATGTCGCGCACCGCGCCGGGGCCGTGGGGGATGAACACCGACGAGGCCTTGGACGACGCGCCGATCTCCTTCATCGTGTCGAAGTACTGGGTGATGAGGACCATGTCCATGACGTCCTTGGCAGTTGTCCCCGGCACGTTGACGGAGAAGCCCAGCACGCTGTCACGCAGGCCGTCGACGATGGCCTGGCGCTGCCGGGCGATGCCGAGGCCGGACAGGTACTTGGCCTCCGCCTCGCCCTCGGCGCGCTTGATCTGCACGATCTTCTCCGCCTCCGCCTTCTCGTTCGCAGCCACCCTTAGCCTCGCAGCTGCACAAAGACATGAGCGTCAGTGTCTTTTCTTTCTACCGAAGCTAATCAGTGATCATTCATTCAGCAGTGTTCTTGTTAACAGCTGATCATTACCTGCGTTGATCTCGTTCATGGCGCGCTTGACGTGCTCGTCTGGCTCGATGTCCACGATCAGCGTCTGCACGATCTCAAAGCCGTAAGCAGACATGGCCTTCTCAAGCTCATCCTCAACGGCCTTGGCTATCTCGTTCTTCTGCTCGAACGCGTCGTCCAGGTCGAGCTTCGGGACACTGGCCCTGATCACTGTTCATAGTGATCGCAGACACAATCACAAGAGATACAGTTAAACATAGTTCTAGGCGAATTCACATCCCATAATCACGCAAATACTATCAGTGCTACTTCATATAAAAAGATTTGAAATACTCTCAGTAACTAACAACAGGAACAGGCAAAGTGTTATCTGCTATGATAAACATTCAGTTGTTGCAAGAACTCGTACCATCGAAGACATAAGCTTGGATCTGGGACCTTGTGTTGCTCAGCTTGTAGAATGCGTCACTTGCTTTGCCAGCCAGAGCACGGTACTGAACGGATGCAACGACATTCACAAAAACATTGTCCTGATAGATTCAGGTGTTAGCAGGATCATATGGTAATCTCCAAATCAAAATTCAAGTCATAGACATACACGATATCAATGGTAACATCACCATTCAGATACTAAATAAACCAGATGTCAACAAGAATTCCAGTATAATTTTACATAGAAAGACTTCTGTATGTAGAAGTCATCTAGTGTTGCAAACTCATAAGACAGACCAGCACCATCTGATCTTGAAATTGGATGAACTTAGCACAACAACAGAATATGTAGTCTTCAGCATCTAGTTTGACTAAACAAAGTAATATGCAGTTAGCCTGTCCTTGAACAGTGTCTTATGTTACTTTGATCTAGCTTTTCCTAAGCTTTATAACCCAGAAAACCTAGATAATCATCAATGGCAAACTATGGAACTTGTGCAGTTACAAAATGATAGCCATCACTCTTTATTCTTACAAGGAAAAAAAATTCTATGCGTCCATTTAGCTCAACAGTGTTTAGAACGAACCTTTGTTTTGGTCTCACATTTCACATCAAGTTGCTGAAGCCTCAGTGTGAGATGACCAACCACACGCTTGCCGATAAACCACGGCAGGCAGTGACAGCCAGGCTCCAGCACACTGTCAAACTTGCCGAACTGCTCTCTGATGGCCACGGTGGACTGATCAACTTGAACACAGCACAACAAATTGCCCATCTTTGCAGTCCACAAGTCACTTCTGGTAATACCTGAAAGTGTCATTGAACAATGAAAGCTGACTTAGTACTGAGAATAGTGAGAATCAGGATCCAAAAGGATGATAAAATTGCCAATAGAAACTGTGGAATGAGAAAAACCATCATTCAGTGAATAGGCATATATCCTCAAAAAGAAACGAAAACACTTGCTAAACTTGCGCTTCAAAAGCTGCATTACCTTGGTAAAGTAAATCGAACAATTATATCTCACGAAACACCTAGATTCTGCAAAAGATAAGCTATTTACTCTAGATTCAAGCACATGATGCTCAAGTTTCAGTCTTGCCACCACACATGATGATGTTTGCAACTTAGCCATAAATGATTCCATCGCCATGAGAGTGTATTTTCTTTCCTCAAAAACCAAAATTTTGAGTCAAAGCAATATTTCAAATCACAAGTAATTAGTAATTTGTGAACACTAAAAGCTTCAAGGACTACCATATAAGTTTTGCAGTGAATAAAACTGGTGTATCTAACATCACATACAAGACTAACTACACTATGCATAAAAAGCAAACCCTGAACTAATTTTTTCACAACATGCTTTAAGACACAGCAAACGATGGTAGAATTTGCTCTGCCATGGATGAAAATTCTACCATGGTTTGCTGTGTCTTAAAGCATGTTCTGAAAAAATTAGTTCAGGGTTTGCTTTGAAAAAGCTTGGCAGCAAAAGAAAGTCCTGGACTAGTTCTTCCAAAGCTCAGCATGGTATTTGCTCAAGATTTCAAGGTTTGATGCTGCAAGGGCAGTTCGATACATAATCATGTTTACAACTTCAGCTTCCCACCCCCATTTTCCTTTTTTTAGAAACCACATCCACATGAGACTGAATTTTCCCTGCCAGGAGCCATATTCTTGTACTAAAGCAACAGAATTTTGAATCGCTAAGTAATTTGTAAAGAAGAAAAAGCTTCATACAATATCTATCATCCAGAAACAAGGAGTCAGGGACTAAAGTTTGTGTACAAACTCAACGAAACAGAATTAACTAACGTCATATACAAGACTGACCACACCATCTAGAAGAAAAGCAAACGCTGAACTAACTATTCAGAACATGTTTAAGACAGAACAAACAATGGAAGAATGCAACATTAGAACTTGCCCGCTTTCAAACGGAACAGCGAGATGGAACACCCAGCTGGTGTAAAAGGATATGACTATGGCAGGGTGGTGTTGTCTACAGGGCAGGCAAGGTATCTGTTCTCTGCACCTTATAAAGCATATCTTGACAGTAAAACCTGCTCAAATATCACCCTGATACATGTTTCCAGCGGTGGATCAACACGAGTCGGACCAACCAGCACGGATCTGTGTCATCCGGAAGACTACTCGCCAATTGAGCAATTGGAGCAAACTCCAAACGCAACATGTCACTTTCAGGAATGAGTACAGAAACTAGAGGGGTTGTAAGATGATACTAATAAATTGTCAGGAAATTGCGTACGAAGACTTTGGGGCCAGGTCATCCGGCGATGTACACTCAAAAACTTGGAACTTTCGTAGCGTCCATAATCCACTAAAAATGCATGTAACTGTCAACCAGAGGAGGAGAAATATCTGCGCTACGCTCCAATTGGTGAAGTTTTCGGGGGCAACTACATCACAACATATATTTCACACAGAAAACTCTTTTTTTTTTTTTGTTTGCAAGGGTTTCACACAGAAAACCTCAACACATGAAAATAGAAATTGAACGGAGACCCTTTTACCAATTCTTCTCAAACCCACAAAGGCAGAAACTATGACCGGCTTCACAATTAGATTTGGTCTTAAAATAATTATCAGGAAATATCTATCGGTGGATAAGGATTAGGACTTTAGGAGTGCCTCACTAGAGTAGGTTTTGAAGCCTTCTACCAGACAAAAAGTAGGAAACAACGTGTGGAGAAGGAAGATAGTTGGTCCTGAATCCTTTGAAAAGAAAAAGAAGAAAGTGTGAGGCTTGGCACCAGACAATTATGAACCGAATTAGAAAAAAAAAGACACGGAAGGGGGAAAATGGGGAGAACGCAAGAGCGCGAAGCAAATTTGGACGCCTGAGCATGAGAGCGGAGAGAGAGATCACCATAATTCAAAGGTACACAGGTCCGTCAGCCAAATCACCATACCCTAAGATCCCTAACCAGTAACAGCAAGGGGCAAACCGAAAAGAAAAAGAATTGCAGAATTGCAGCATTGAGTTCAATTGCAGGGTCGCAGTCCAAAGGAAAGAAAAGGTGGTTTTTGCGAGGTTTACCTTGCGGGCTCCGCAGACCCGGGGGAGAGGCGAGGAAGACGAAGGAGCAGTGTGACAAGAGCGCCTTTGCTTCTGTGTCCCTTTCTTGCGGCCAGCTGATCTGAACTCTGATGGTGGTGTCTTCTCATCAGGCTATATATATAGTGCAGTTGGTTGGTTGGGACAACATCAGATTCTAGTCCGGTGTTGCACGATCTGTTTTGTTAATGATCCGAGTCAGATTCATAATCTGAGTTTCTCTGGGTAATGCCGCCGTTACATTCGATATTCCCGTCGTCATTAGCCGCGTCAGGTAAACTGTCATTACAAGGCTGATGAAGTGATGAGTGACTTACTCTAGTTAGCTCACTTGCAATTGTACAAGGAATTCCATTGTACAAGTGCAGCTGAGCTGCCTTGCCTTTTAGGGTAGGGGTTTGGGATAAGATCGAGGCCGTCGTGGTTTGGCAGGAATTGATCAGGAGGCGGCTTTCTTGACTACTGGAAGATAAAGATATCTTTTGGGGCCCACACCAAGCAACTACCCTACCCCACCCCTCGAAACCAAAGACGACGAAGATATCTCGGCCAATGAATGCCACCAGAAGCCGTCGCCCACCGGATTGTCAGCCGATTCCCTCTCATGGTTTTCCTTTTGACAAAGCTGAGCTGTGATGGCTTCTCCTCACGACACGCGCTCGCTCCTGCAACTAGCCTAGTAAATGCCGTCTCATCAACAACTTTCAAATGCACATGGCATGGGGTTTCTGTTGCTTCCTTGGTTGGAACAAGAATTGTGCCTGCTCTAGCAGATGACAGCCACTATGCACAAGGAATAGTAGGAGGAAATGCTGGCATGGAATTCCACATGGGCCGTTCGGCCTAACAATGCGAGTGACCAACATCCGTCCGTTCCATTCATCCGTCCGTCCGGCCCAAGTAGTAGGCTCCAGTTTCCATTCATCCGTCCGTTCGGCCCAAGCACATGTGAACCCGCTTGCTTACCCACGACAGGGGCACGGGTTAACTTGCGGTGAGAGCATAAGAAGCACTCCGGTGGTGGGTATCCACCGTCATCGTCTTGCTTCTCCTCCCTCCCAGGCCAGTATCATGAGAGGCAACGAGAGGGAGATCCTTAACCTTCTCTTCGATCTCGTGACCACAAAGACTTCCATCATGCCCTGCGAAAGCAAAGTTTGGGATCAACGGAGGATGGGGCTTCTTCCGGCACCTATATATACGCCACGGCCCGATGCATCTTACCATCCACAACACACACCAACATCAATTCACCGCATCATCAGGCAGTAGCCGATCAGTTCGTTCTCGACCAATACTCGAAGCTCGATCACCTCCCGTGCCTGATCGAACATTATGGCGAGCAAGCCGGCCGGGACCAACCAGTCCGCTGCTGCTGCAGCCGATCAGGAGTTCGATCCCAAGTACGAGTGGCAAGAGAATGCCGCCAACTATGTCCTCCGCGTGCACCTCTCTGGTACATCCGGCAACCATCTTTTTCTTTTCTTTTTCCTTTTTTCTTGTCACCACAATGCACTTTCTTGTTGAAATGATATAGTCTGTTGCACTATACTAGTACGTGCACATGCATGACTGGATTGTTGTGGTTTGTAAAAGGCTTCAGGAAAGAAGATTTCAGGGTGCAAGTGGACGGCGCCGGCCGCCTCACCGTCCGCGGCCAGCGTGCCGACGGCGCCAAGCACGTTCGCTTCCACAAGGTCTTCCAGCTGCCTCCCACCTCCAACCTCGACGGCATCAGCGGCCGCTTCGACGCCGGCGTCCTCGCGCTCACCGTGCCCAAGCACCCCGCCCCGCCGCCGGCCACCATAGAGGAGATCATCAAGCCGGCCAAGGAGGCCGACGAGGCCAAGCCAAAGGAGGAGGCCAAGCCGAAGGAGACGGCCAAGCCAAAGGAGGAGGAGGCCAAGAAGCAGGCCGAGACCAAGACGCCGCCTCAGGTCCAAGCAGAGAAGCCCCGCAAGGACGAAGCCAAAAAGGCAGAGCAGCAGCACAAGGAAGAGATCAACAAGCCACCGAAGGAGAAGAAAGCAGAGCAGCACAAGGAAGAGACCGAGAAGCCAAAGGTGGACGCCAGGAAGAAGGCTGCAGAGGCGCAGCAGATCAAGGAGGAGGTGGAGGCCAAGAGAAGCAAACCGGATCAGAAGACGGCGCCACCGGCCGTGAGGAAGGAGGACGACAAGCCCACCAAGGCCGAGGCAGCTGCACCTCCCGCGCCAGCCGAGACGAAGCCACCGCAGGCTAAGGTTGTTGGTCAGGAGAGCCTTCTGGAAAGAGTGAAGCGCCGCGCCGAGGAAGAGACGACCAAGGCTGCGGCGGCGGAGGAAGCCGAGCGCCAGAGGAAGCAGAGCGCCTGCGGCGCCTGGAAGGAACGCGTAACGGCGGAGCTGCAAGGGCTCGCGAGCTCCGAGTGGGCGGAGGGTGTCGTCGACACGGTGATGAAGAACAAGGAGGTGATCGCCACCGCCATCGCCGCCTTCTCGCTCGGCCTCTTCGTCTCCAGCAGGCTCTTCTCCAGGAACTAGATCATAATAATACGGTTGCTGCATTTGTGTCACGTATATATACTCCATTCTCATACATACGCATACGGAAAGTGAAATGTAAACCTGTATGTAATTGCACATTGACACAAACAAATACAGAAGAAAAAATTTAATTTACATAGCAACTCAAACTTATTCAGAACGTTGTCTGATTTCCCATAAAAAGATTGATGGACAGGTACATCAGTAAAACCAGCTGAGCTGACCATGGTACATTGGTATTCATAACTTCTTTTCTTGAGCAGTAGTAATCAGCTAAATAATCTGGTCAGCAAGAGCCCAGGAAAAAATCCTGAAGTGAATACTTGGTTATGTAGTAGTTCATAAAATAGGCTATCTTTTCCAATCGTGAAACCTATAACATTGCAGACGTGGACAGAGCGTAACAGAATTACACATACATGTTACATATCGCAAGTGGCTCTACGGTTTACAACATATCACTAGCCATCATCTAATTCCAAGCTCCATGGAGATGATCTTTTCGTGTATACAAGAGGCAAGCTTCTCTGTATAGCAGAACCACAGTACCATCAATAGGAGCACGCTGTCCTGATGTAACTTACTAATCTACCTAGGTGCAGTAGGAGTTGACCATCGCCCAGCTCCAGCTGCCGCACGCTTACCCGATTGCCGCATCTCCTGTGCTTTGGCCAGCTGCGCAGTAAGATCCTAACCCACAAGGAAAAAAAAAATAATTAGCTACAGCTGCCTATAGAAACCAAAAGATTAATGACGGGCAGCAAGATACCTTTGGCTTGAAAGAACCATCCAATGAGTGCAAGATTGTATCAGCAAGGCCGTAGTCAATGGCCTCTTGTGCACGGAAGTACCTCGGGCCTTTAAGAAATTCTGCAAGCTCTTCCTTCGGTTTACCAACTCCTTTAGACAAGAGATCGAGATAGTAATCGGTGTTTGTATCTAACTCTTTTGCCTGGGTACAAAATAAAATATTCAGTGAGGTACAGGTAGAGGCATAGCAGGGTATCGGATGGCGAGAGTTAAATTTGACCTTAATCCACATATCAATGGCAGCTCCTCCAGATTTGTGGACCTTTGGCAGGTGCAGTTTAGCTGCATTTTAGTGGACCAACCAATGATCATTTAGAACCATACATCATTTTCATATATGCGCACATGATTAAACAAAGAGTAAGCATGCTAAGAAATATAACATACTGATAGAATTTGGCAGCACTCCTCGTTTGCCCTTGACGCCAAGGGAGAGCAGCATTGCAGCCTGACCATATGCCATGCTAAGATTGATTGTGTAAACCTTTGATTTGCTTCGCTACAAAACCAAGAAAATATGATATAAATGTCAGAGTAAGATTTTTTTTTTAAAGAACCTTCTTGTTTGCTTAAAGCAAATAAACCTGAGCACTTGTCAAGCTATTTAGTAAATGTATTCCCCTTAATTACCATGTCAAGCTTCAGCATAGTTCTCAAAACAGGAGACATGCATCATTTCAATATGATATTCAGCATTTGGGCCCTTGCAAACAATTTCCTGACAGACAAGGCTTTGAGTCATAATGTCGCATGATCACTAATCCACTAAGAATGTGCGAGGTGTAAGCTATTTACTATCTACCAGAATCCAGCAGCTAACTCGTAGAAATTGTACAAGGAATGAACCCAAATTGATTGTGATTCAAATTAAGGTCGTTTGGTTCTTTCCACATGCGGTCCTAGCACTCTGACTTCATCCCACTTATACATTTGAAAAGATCATTGATCTTAAGTAAATGTTCAGTGTGAAAGGTTAGACAAGTCCTTTTGTATATTCAGTTTTAATTGTTTGCTACTCAAGTCAGCTAAAGTACCCCATCGAATGAAATTGTGCAAGAAGCATCTAAAAACACTAAATAACAGCTGGCATCTCCAATGAGAAGCAATTTAAACTTGATGAGGATAGTCATCAAGTGTGCAACATATTTAACTGTTCTGAACTTGCAATGCCGATGATTGCAAGCATTATGCATTGAAACTTTTATAAGGAGTGCATCCAACCATAGACAGAGTCCTAGACATGACACTAACATTATCAACCATAGATACAAGTATGTTGGATTTCAGTTTGTGAAAAAAGATATAGCCTTACATTGATAAAATCAGCAATTGCATATGCATCTGTTTCTGATGCAACAAGCTCATTGTTTTCGTCCTGTTACAGCACAGAAGACGTAACTGTCATACTTAAATAACAATACGGGGCACTGGAAACTGATTAAAGATGACATACTTACCATAGTTCCAGTGGAATTTATATAAAGATAAATTGGTTTTGTGCGGTCGTCATAATCAAGCCACAGAAATTGAGCAGCAATAAGCTCAGTTACTGCTGGCACTATCTGCCAACATAACAACGAACAGAACGTTACCAATGTTCATTTAAACTATATAAATATCAAATCAACAATGAAATAAGGTACAGAATTGATCTCTCACAGGCATTCCGAGAAATATAATTCGAGAGTCCAGTAGCAGTGATGGCAGATCTGGAGCAGAGCTTCTCATTCTCCTATATCCCCTTCCTCCTCTGCCCATGCCAATGCTCATGCTGCCCATGCCCATACCCATACCCATGCTGTAACTTGCAGGGCCCTCATGCTTGCCTGACAAGGAGTACATACCAAATTCATCGTAGCTTCTTGCAGCAGAAACACTTTCCTACAGTTCACATGGAAAAATACAGTTCCAACATCGTTGCATTAACATCAACAAATTTACAGATACAGAAATAAAAAAGAACTTTATACTACATCACTAACCTCAGTAACTTTCTGTGATTGACGATTGTAAGGGTTATCGTCATTCATGAACATTTCTATCTGAGCAGGACTTAATCCATATAGGAATTGAGGAACATTCTTGTAGTTATCCATAACTGTCATAAGACATCGCATTTCAAAACGGCGCAAAACAAATAGCAGGTGCAACAAAGAAAAGGTTAAATGATAGAGAAAATTCCTTCTATGGCCTCACAAAAGATGGTGCTTCCTTCTTTGGCCTTTTCCAAATCGAACTTCCCTATTAGGACAAAAACCATTTTTCGTTTCCTTCCATAGCCCTTCCATCAATTTTAGCACTTAACGGTGTTAAGTGGAGCGTAAAAAGACTATTTTGACCCCTGATATAAAATAAAATTTATATGATAAAAAATATTGTTGAAATGCGACTATTATTTTAATGGTTGGTTTCCATTTGAAAATTACTAAGTATGTATCTGGGTAGTTTTAAATTTAAATTTAATCAAAATTTGAGCTTTTTTTCCATTCAAGTATCATAATTGTACCAAGAGGTGAATTAAAGTTTATTTATATTAGGGGTAAAACTGTCTTTTTACCTTTCACTTAACGCCGTTAAGTGTCAAAATTGACAGAAAGGCCATGAAAGGAAACGAAAAATGGTTTTGGTCCTAATAGGGAAGTTCGATTTGAAAAGGGCCAAGGAAGGAAGCACCATCTTTTTTGAGGCCATAGAAGGAATTTTCTCTAAATGATAAGATACATAAGAGTAAAAACTACAAGTCCAACGAGTTCAAATATTACCCTCAACCTCACCCTGGAAAAAGGTAGAACTGCTACAATTACTTAGCATGAAGTAAAATATGTATAATTTCGATAAAACTATTTGATCAAGCGTTAGATGAGAGCCTATAATGAAGAAATAGCCCCCCAGGTGAATAGTCAACTTGCAAACATCAAGTTTTCCCTATAAGCTAGTAGATTTGACCCTATGAATTAGTCTCGTATACCATCTGGTACATTCAGATTTTGTGCCATACCGCCATACATTTACCAACAGAAAAAAAAATGAGGGTAGCACATTGCACGTCAGGGAACCTTTTCCGATATTTTCTCTATGCACCATCGCAAGCTGGTTAAATTGGTGTTATCTTGCGATTAAACAACAACAACAACAAAGCCTTTCTATCCCAAGCAAGTTGGGGTAGGCTAGAGATGAAACCTGCAGGAACCACAAGAGAGGAAAAACCACCAAGAGATGCAAACCAACAAGAGATGCAGACAAACCAGAAACGAAAGGGCAAAATACTTAAAGTCAATGTGAAATCTGAAAAAAGCACATCATCTTAGCACAATAGTACACAAGACCCATCGTTGGATCGTCCATCTTACATCAACTTCTACAACTCCACGCATTTGTTCATTCATGATCTATGTACTGACATTGAAACAGAAGCAAAATACTTAAAATCCTTGAGCCAACATGTAAATGATAACCTTTCAAACAGAACATTGTTACGCTTCAGTGGCATTTATATTTGTGATCAGTACAGGGTTCAGGGTTCTATAGCCAATGGGCGGCCGGCTTGGTTAGGATGTGCTCAGCACGGGGTTGTAGCCAGCTTCAAGACGAGGCAGAAACAAAGTTTTCGGTTATTTCAGTCTGGAACATATGGAAATTCAAAGTCTGACAAAGATGCGTGCTGCTGCATAATTGTAGACACGAACTCAACATGGCATCACCGTGGCAAGATCTTTACAATCAGCAAGCGATGGGGGAAAGGTACTAGGAAGCGAGAGTGCTCACGGCCATCCTTGAGGTTTTCCTCGCGGAACTGCTTGGGGATGTGGTCGTAGTTCTTGCGGAAGCCGCCGCCGCCGTCGCCGTAGTAGTAGTGGCACCTGCAGCTGCCGGCCGGTCTCCTCGGGAGCCTCGCCGGCGCGAAGGGGGAGGACGAAGGAAGGACCGGGCTCCTGGCCGGTGACGGCGAGGCGGCGGCGGCGGCGGCGGGGCAGCGCAGGACGAGCGCCATGGGGAGGAGCGTGTGGGTGAGGAGACGGATGGGCTCTGTGTGTGCCCTTCACTTCGTCTTCCTCCTCTCTCTGCTGCGGGGACTGGATAACCATTTTTTAATTTTTTTTCTACGTGCGCTGATCACTCTTAACGAGCCCAGCCCAAACTAAAGTCAAAGGAGGCCCATTCTATCCTAGTACGCCTAAGTGGGCCCAATTTAGCCATTTCTTATGTGCCAAATAAAATGACGTCCATATTGTGCAGAGGGCCAGAGGCTGATGATCATCACAATTTTTATTATTGCTCAAAAAAATCACAATTTTTATTTTTATTTACTCTTTCTTTATAAGTGCAACCACTAAACATCATTAACTTCTAATTTTCTGCAACCACAACAGCCACATCATCTTTTTTATTTAGACCGTCCGATCTCAGCAGTCTCCTCATGGTGTCTGTTCTTTCTCTTGATCTGCTCCCTCCCGCAGCCACCGTCTGACTTAATGGCCCTCATCGCAGTCTTCCTCCTCCGACCCCATCTTCTGTAGCTTCAGGAACCGAAGAAAACTGCCCCTCCACAAATTGAAACTGCTGCCATTACTCTACTGGAATGAATTGTTTGCCTTCACAAATTGAAACTGCCGCCATTACTCGCTACTGGAATGAATTGTTTGCCTTCACGAATTGAAACTGCCACAATTACTTGCTATTACAATCAATTGTTTGCCATCTCCTCCTCCTTTCTGTCACTGCTCTCCTGCCCCTACGGGTCGTGGCTCCAGCAAGCTGAAAAGTTAGGCATTCAACGTCGTCGTGAAACATTCTTATTCGCTGATTCATCTCCCTGGCATTACAATTTTTTCATCCGCATGCAAATCAGATGGCGGTTCACCACAGTCGCAGCAGCTTCGCGGTTGCACGACCACAGAACGATTTTGGGAAGTTTCGACTGTCGTGGGCGTCGTCGACGACTTCGGCGTGCGAACCTAAGCCAGTTCAGTGACCATCTCCATCTCCCTGAACCTTGCTGCGTCCATGTTGTTCATCGTGCTCTGTAGTTGATTCTCCACATGCCAATGCCGCCCGAGGGAATCCGCCTAGCATCGAAGGCTCTCCTACCACAACAAGGTACTTGCCTGCTCTTTCATAGTTCCATTGTCCTCTGCTGCACTTTAACATCCATTTTCTTCGGTTGATACAGCACACCAATGCTCTCCCAAACCCGGTGTTACATGCAGTGAACCTATTCTCTTTCCCCCCCCCCCCCCCCCCCCCCCCCCCCCCCCCCTCAGTTTTTAGCGAACCTTGCAGTTTAACGGTTCGATGGAATGCGATTTAAGAATAGCAAGTAACTTGGCTAACTGAGCAACTTCTTTTTCCTGTGTTTGGCATGGAACATCTCTGCAGGTGCGTGGATTCAAGTAAAGTGACTTTTACTCGGAAGAAATTTGTTTCTTCTTTGTTCATTTAGGTAACTGATCGCACACTCTCTCTATATTATAAATTATTTTCACGATAACTACTATAAAAGTGGTGTATATGTCGACAGTATAATTCCAATCACACTAATTCTTTTGACCTTATACAACCACATTGCTAATCCCGGAGCTGATCATGCCATCATGGAGGATTCACCTCAGCCGTAGGAGCCACCGGCTAGGCGCTCAAGGCCCGACAAAACTGACTGCCACCTCCAGTTACTTTGGAGGATTGCATAACTTATTAGTACACACCTTTACCATTAGTCAGTAAGCTGTCCATAATCTCTGCCTTTCAATTTCCCTTAAACTGTAAATGAGTTTCACTTGCACAATACCTTTGTTTGCGAATTTCTGTGCTGAATGCGTTGCTTAGTTGTATCAGCTCTGCATTGGTTCTTCATTCAGTTTTTATGTTTTTTTATCCTTGATGGAGCATTTTTTTTAATTTATACATAAGTTCCAAAGCATACCTAAAAGGAAACATCACATTCTATTTGCTATTTTTTTTAATTTGTACATAAGTTCACGCTGTAAAGCGCGGGGTTTTCACCTAGTTTTTGAGGAGAATCCATCCATCACAAATGATGCTGACGAGAATCTCCTGTTCTTGCTCGTGATATTTGTCGTGCAGCTGTATGTAACATGGAACTGATGTTCCAGTCAAAGGGCCTGTTCGTTGCCTATTAATTTTAGATGAGAGAGAAAATATCTTTACCATTTAGAAGTACTAAACAAAGTTTAATTACAAAACCTATGTCACGACCCCCCCTCTAATTCGCGAGACGAATCTAACGAGCCTAATTAATCTATTTTTTGGAACAGTGATGCTACAGTAACTGTCTTCTAATCGCCGCATAATTACCCTCGTTGGATTCGTCTCGCGAATTAGATAAGAGGTTCTGCAGTTAGTTTTGTAAGTAGACTTTGTTTAGTACTCCTAAATAGTAAGAATTTTTTCTCTCTCATCTAAAATTTAGAGCCAACGAACAGGGCCAAAGAAAAAAACATGGAACTGATGTGATAGCTCCTGTACTAAGTCGCAATTAGTCACGGACTGCTAGTGCTCCCCCATTGAGCATCTCTTTGCAGGGATATGTCATGTGTACGTCATAATTAAGGAAATGCTCATCTTGTATGTTTAGCAACAGGAGTTAGCAACTCGGTGTTTGTTGGGCAGCACAGGTGGAATAGAATATACTGCTGCGCGGCGCGCCTTGCTTTGCGAGTGCCTCTCCGATCCTTGAGTTAAGCGACGAAAAGAAAGTAGAATGATTAATCAGCAGCTCATACTGTTCTTTTATCCAGACCAGGATCCGAAGCGGAGCTGCAAGTTGGCCAACGTACAAGTGTACAGCTTTATTTGTTCCATATCCTAGCCTGTCGTTATCAACTGGAGCATATAGAGATAGTGCAACCTGGAGCATATAGAAGTAGCGCAACCTGCAGCTTGTTATGAGATACTCCTACTTTCGGTGAGATATTTTACATGGTGCTTAACTTTCTCTGTCTCCACGGATAGATACCATCATCAAACATAACACAGAGCTCATCTTACAGATGCAAGCTAGCTTTTGCTAGGGTTCTGAAACAACATAAGTGTATACTTCTTTCGCTCTTTTATTGACGACGTTCGACAGTTCACTTAACTAAACTCAAAATTGAGATAAGCGTCTCATTGATACAAAATTAGTTAGAGGACCCTTCTTTTTGTGGCGAATGGAAATCAGAGGACCCTCGTGTATGGTTGCGTTGCGTGTGCTAAATATTCAATCCCGGTCGATCGCTGCAAGCAGGTGACGTTCGTACGAGTAATGAAAGAACATGGACAAATACGCACGGGCTGCTGTTCTGTCTTCCTCACATCCTATAGAGAACATATATTTTTTCCTCAGATAAATACATAAAGACAGGCACACATTCTCTCTCAAGGCACGGTGGTGCAAACCAGGCGAGCAAATCTTGGCAATTATACCCTACTTGTAGTACAATTCTACGTGCGTGCCGTGTATGTATGTGCATAAAAAAGTGCAGACAAGCCGCGATACTTTTGACGACGCAAAGGTAGGTAAGAGGTGTGGCCGTCCCGTGTTTATATATCGATCTGCGGACACATAAGTCTATATACAAGTGGCGCGCGCGGCATGCAGTGAGAGGTGACGTCTGTATGCATGATCCAGGGTTAGGATTCGTCGTCGTAACACGTACGTATCGTGTTCCTAATACCAGTAAATATAAGCGGTATCCAGCCCACAGGAACAATGGAAGCCGCTGCGTGCTCCTCCTCAAACTACTTATCTACCCACTACTTTTCTACTTTTCCCGGTCTTTCGAAACTCGAACAATACTTTTCTATACTTTCCCTAACACCTACCAAAAGTAGGATAGATACAGATATTTTGTGCCACCGTGGACGATGAAGTTATGAACTTATATTCGCTTTAATTTCCATGCATAGTCGAGGTGATGTGAAGGTTTGATGTACACTGCTTCCAAGTTGGATGGCGATGCTACTTTTTGCCTTGCCTTGAATCAAGCTTATAGCATGCATGCATGGAGTGCTCTTTTTCTACGCATGCATCATCCTTAGCTGACAACATCGAAGAGTTGACAAAATAAACGACCCTTACATTGATTTCCTTGCTACTTCCTGCAGGCAGCTCAGCCTCTAGATGTCATTCATCGATCATCGTTTCTAACATTCATCGCCCGGCATATCTGAAACTGCCCAAGACAGGCATCAACTAGAACGGCCAACTTCGTTGTTGGTTATAGAAAAATCCTACTACTACTTAATTGGAGCACGACTTGTCCAAAAGGCGTGCATGCATGACATGACATGGCCTTTGACACTGCGAGGTATATGGTACTTCTCAAGGAGATCAAACGGGGGAAAAATACGAGTCAAATACTCCTCTAAGGACTTCTTGGGTAGCACTAAAAAGGTATGCTGGCTCTCATTTTTTTTTCGCTTTCTCTTGATTTTTTTTTTGGGATGGTATTTTTCTAGTTCACTATTTTTAATCAAACTTTGCATTCACATGCCGTTCCATACAATCAAAATCAAGGTATTTAATTTAGTGGAGGGGTTGGTAACAATAGGGGAATTTTTTCAGTGCAAATGGGTTTTTGATGTAACAACGTAAACAACATCGGTCCCACCGTTAGATTTAGATCAAACATGCCTTACTCATACCACCACTGCACTAAAAGTCCTCCCTGTAAATATGGGCCTAGCACACGAGGATAGGCATTGCCTACCACATCGGTTATGGCATTAAGACCGTGCACTACATTTGTGTACGTTTCCACTTTCGACTAAGGTTGCACGTTGTGATGTTACTGGAAGATAGAAGCGTAACATATATATGACATAGTAGAGAGTTGAAGACGCAAGGCTTTCCGCTTCTCCCAGCGATTTACCATACGTGGACAATCCATATGCAATCATGTTACGTTTGCGTCGACGCGTTCGGTAACTGGCAGGCCGCATCACGTAGATTCTGCCCACCTCACATACCCATCACGAGCGTGCTGTTGTTTTGGGTCCAGTCCAAGAGCTTGCATCGCTGGGCTTCGTGCGGAGTCGTCTGGCCCGTTGCATACGAGGATGTTTCAGCGTTCGACCGGCGGTCCTGCATGGCCAGCATGCCTCCTCTTTTTTAGGCCAATCCAAAGCCGCTTAGTAAAACAACGCAAAGAAACCATATATGGCTCGAAGGAAAACCCAATAAAGAAAATGCGTGGCTCTGTTTGGCACCCCCGCGGGTGCAACAGAGAGCGCCACTTGGCCTAGTGCGAATGTGCGACGAATCACACTTATAGTGGTGGCGAGAAAAGAAGATGATCAAGAAGGCATGTTGGCAGGAGATGAGCATAGTTATATACGACACGTTTGCCACACTAAATGATCTAGTCCAGCATAGACTCGTCTGAAATTCAAGATGAATGAACTCGTCGGGCATGTTTTGAGGACGCCCTCTCATTCCTCCAACCAAATGAGGATATCATGTTCGTACTCATGATCGCAAACCAAACACCTTGATAGGGTGCACAAAGTTGAATGTTGAAACCATGGCGAAATGTTACTTGCTTCAGCAAAATATTTGCCGGCAAGGTTGACGGTTGCTATGAATATATGAACATTGTTTCCTCCGTGGCGCGCATGTCCACGTAGTTTTGGCCGTGAACTGGTCACAACCTCGTCCGAAGCAGAGTTCACACAAACAGGAGATGCTAGAGAGAGAGAGAGGAGGATATTGAGAGAGACAAGAGGATAAATAAAGGCAGGGGAGGGGGATACTTAAGAGGAGAGAGAAACCAGAGGCAGTATGGATTCAGCCCACAGGAAAGGCGTCCTCCTTCCTCCCTTGGTCGCCCCCGGTTTTGGGTGCTCGCTTCTCCCTCGCGGTTTGCTGCCTTCCCCTCTCCGCCTACACATACGCCAATGGATATCATCAATCCACTCTTCTTTCCCCAATTTATACCCACCCCCGATCCTCTCGCCTCCCCTTACTTCCGGCGCCGCCGCACCACCACCGTACCCGGCCGAACCCCGTGCAAGATCCCGTCTTGGCACGTCTAGCCCTGTCATGCCGGTGCAGATCGGAGGTGGGAAGGTGGCAGAGCCCAGAGCGAGGGTTGACCTCTCACCCACCGCCGTCACCGACAAGGCCCACGCTTCGTCCAGGAAGAAGAGCCGCCACAAGAAGAAGGCGTCAGCCGCGGCGTCGCCCGCGCCCGTCCTTCCGATGCAGAGGCTCTTCGACACCAGCAGGGAGGTCTTCTTGGAATCGTCGCCGGGCTTCGTGCCGCCGCCGGACGCCGTGGCGCGCCTCGCGGGCCTCCTCAGTACGTACTTATCGCCTCGCCTTATGCTTTGCTTTCCTTTGCGCTTTCATTTCATTCATGCTTCGGAATGACACGGCCCAACCCAACTGCCCCACTCAGGGAGGTGTCTGCGGTGTAGAGGAGACGGTGGTAGAGTGTGCACGTTTCTCGTGCTTAGGATGTTATGACAGCGATTATAGGGCGCACAAGGATCAACCTTGTTTTCGCCGTACTTGTTCCTTTTCATCTCATCTCGTGAAACGTCTATTTTTGGCATGCCAAAGGTCCCGGGCTTTGGGACCATATCTGCCTGATTCAGTGTACCTTGTGCCCCGGCCTTTTTGCTATGCATGTAGCAGCAGGTTTGCCATGCCATGGCATTGCAACAGTACCCCGTAGGACCAACATTTTCAATTTTAAAAAAGAGCTCTATTTTCAATGTTTTATACTAGAAAGGAGCAACATTTAATTATTATTAGTCTGGTAAACGGTTACCAGTAACTCCTCCAAGAACAATCGGTTACACATTCTAGAAATATATTGCAAATACTTTTGCCGCCTAGCAAAAGTTGTGACGAGAAAAAAACTGCTATGGTGCTAACTCGGCCTTTGGATGCTCAATGTAGTAGTACAGACTGCCGTGCCTGTACACACAATCTGAACCAAAAGAGCATTTCACGCTTGATTGATTGCTTCTGAGTAATAGAACCGCCCTTGCTTACGCTAAAGTTAATGAGTATGAGCACAGTTCTTCTATGCCTTACGGAAATGCCTACTGCCATTTGTTTAATCTCTAAGCTTTCTGATTCAGATGATTTGAAGCCACATGATGTTGGGATAGACCCTTGCATGCCATGTTTCAAGCACAACGATTCTAAAGGGCCTCCCCAAGTTACTTATTTGCACTTCTATGATTGCTCCAAGTTTTCGGTAATTTAACCTTCTCCACTTTTGCATATCTTTTGTTGCTGTATCTTTTTTTTTTAAAAGGGTCTCTTGCTGAATCTTTGTATGCTTTGTGCAGTTTGGTATCTTCTGTTTACCGAAATCTGGTGTCATTCCCCTCCACAATCATCCTGGGATGACAGTCTTCAGCAAGATTCTATTTGGCTCGATGCACCTGAAGTCGTATGACTGGGCTAGAAGTCTCCCGGATAGTAACACTAACGCACTCGAGACCTCCGATGGTCAGTTCATGGCTTGCCTTCCTCTCCATTGTTTCTTTGAGAATGATTCCACTCGAGGGACATGTGTTACCAGCACAGCTCATTTGCCATTCGTTTCTCGTCATAACTGCAGGAGCTCGTTTAGCTAAGGTGAATACTGATGATGCTTTCGATGCTTCATCTGAGACCGTAGTTCTATACCCAGAAAATGGAGGAAATTTGCACTGTTTTACTGCATTGACCCCTTGTGCTGTGCTTGATGTGATGGGCCCTCCATACAACCGTGCTGATGGAAGGGACTGCGCGTATTACAGTGAAGCACCATACTCGAGTTTATGTGGTGAGTTCCTTCTTCCAATTCGAACTGCTGTAGTTGTTGAATCCTATGTAAGAGAGGACGAATGCAATATTCGCCATGTAATAATATGAACAATAAACTACAACAAACTTGTCTGAAAAGAAATGTTAAATTTGTATCAAAGCATTATTATTCATCTTTGAAGCTGAGGGAAAAAATGATCTGGTTTCAGGTGGAGACAACCAGTTTTCTTGGCTCAAAGAGATTCCCAGCACATTTGAAATGAAAGGTATACAGATGGCGCGAAGGTTCGTCGTGTAGACAAGGCTTGCATGAAGTTGTGGCGACTTGGAACGCTTCTGCTGAGGCTCATGCACTCTTTAGCTTGATGTAGATATCTGTAACTGCGAAGACAGACAGGTGGTACAAGGTGAAGCCTGGGCTAGGAAACTCCACAAGTGACAACTTCACATTTCTTTGGCTTATTTCATCCGAGTTGAAACAATCTCATGTTCTTTCGGATGACTCTGCTTCTCTTATGCTATCTAATAGTGCGATTAAAATTGGGTGTACACTGTCTACAGGACTTTTTTTTTTTTGGACGTGATCATTTTTTGTTTCCCTGTACAACTCCGCGCAGGTGTTTTTAGAAGTGATCATATACCAGATTCAGTGGGTCGTTAGATTGGGTTGTTGAGCAGGAACACCACTAGTTTTTGCCTGCTTGTTAGAGGTCTCTTTTGTTCATGTTTTCAGGGGTTTGTCTTTTGTTTCTTCATCAACAAAGAAATGACTGTCGAAAGTAGCATATGGATGTCTGAGGTGACCTTATTTTTTGTCTCGGTATGCCTGCCCTGTTCATCGTCGTGTAGTACTATACAAACCCTTTTTTGAGTCTTGGTTCCGGTTCCAAACTGCATTTGAAGATGGAATTATGTTTTGATGCACCAAATGGATAATCTAGCCGCCCAGTCATCACGAACAAACACTATACTGTAGGAGGGATGGGGAGCAAATAGATATGGTCCAGTCATCCAAAAAAGGAGGTGATTGTGACGTTTGAAGCAGCACCAAGCTGATGCAGAAATATGGGAACATCATTTGCGTTGTACTTGTCTGACGCCGAGTGCTTTGCAGCATTTGACAATTACCTTTCACCAAGACCAAAACGTCAGGAAGGATCATTCAGAAGGAAAAGAAAAGTGAACACGAAGTTTTTGGCATTGTTAATGGTTCGTTTGGTACGCAACCGCTAGAATGTTGGTTTGAAACATGGACATGGTTTTCATGGCGACTCCATCTCCTTTTGGACTTTTACAGAATCCCTTCACTCGGAAGAAACACATCCGACAGAAAAAGGAATGAAAACACTCTGGGAAAACCGGTTAAAAGAGGTCAATAATTCAATTAGTGGGTAATCCAGATTTGAACAGAGGCCGTATCGTGAGACTGTAGCAACATTCCACCCATGTAGCATAATATGTGGAACGCTAATTGCATCGTACCACTTCAAATTTAACTGGGTGACATATTAACCTCCATTAACCAAATTTACAGCGTCGATTTATTATTTACCGTTTTGACTTGTCTTTTCACTTTTGTTCAAATATCAAGAAATAGAATACTTTTATTTTTTGAAATGAAAATATTCGTGCACTATTATTAGTCAAAATATATGTCAGATAAAGTCAAAAATTGACATTACATGCTTTTGCTCGACGTATAAACAAGGGAAAAGTTGAGGGAGGTAGAATGGGCTAAACAAATACACACTGGGCTGTAAGCAACAGGCCCGGAAAGGATAGAAAACAAGGGCTTTTTATAATGGGCTGTAGGTGGCCCATTGACACCATAAGAACAGCCCAGAAAGGAAAACCGCAGCGGCGCGGCGAGTCCAGGTGCTCGAGAGCGTTTTCTGCGTCTCGGACCACCACCGCCTCCTCCTTCCCTGACCTTCTAGAGCCTTGAACCCTTCTCACCCACTGTCACCGGCGGCGGCGGCGGAGGCGTAAGCGGCGGCGAAGATGAGCGTGTGGAACTACGTCGTGACGGCGCACAAGCCGACCAGCGTCAGCCACTCCTGCGTCGGCAACTTTACCAGCCCCAACCAGCTCAACCTCATCATCGCGTGAGTAATCCCACCAATCCCCATTCCCTCCTCTGTATTCTCCCGCTCCAGTCTAGACCTTTGGGTTAGCTCAACGGTACGCCTCCCAATGGCGGCGCCCACGGACTGGGGATTAGCGATGCTTTGTAGGGTTTAGGGTTGGGTTAGGGGCGCACACTAGGGTTTGCTCTAAGCTGGAACGCTGCGGAATGCGCAGTTTCCCTCAAATTCATCCGGCTTGTTCTGGCTTTATTCAGTGTGGGATGAGACATGGAAGTGACGCACATGTTCACGCTCCTATTTTCTCTACGGGGAAGGCAGACTGTTTGTTGCCCACTAGTATGTGGGATCTGAGTTTTTATTTTGCTATTGAAAATAGAACTTATAGCTTTTATTTAGAGCCAACAAAGATTTGTACATCCATAACCGACACCAGCTTACGAAGACAAACCCTGGTGGATACATTTCACCATCCTATAACAGCTAAAAAAACCAAGTACGTGGGATCTGAGCTTAGCTCAGTAATACCCTAGCCTCCATTTTGATTCTGTGGGAAGTCGAGCTATAACAAAATGACACAAGGGCAGATGTAACTGTTATTCATTTATTTATATGTAATAGCTCATAGGCTGGTTTATCAAAGAAAAACTACAACTAACATAAGGTCAGGATGCTGCATGTATGTTCCGTAGAGACATGGTAAGACATTTTAAGTCATTTGTGGTGAGTTTTTGCCGCCTATTCAATTTAGTATCAATTCATCTCGGAAACTCTTATGTCGATTGCAGTTCAATTGGATTGCAATGTTCTTTTGGCATTTGTCCCTGTTAATCCTGTACTAAGGTACACATTTACTGAACTTTCAGGAAATGCACCCGCATCGAGATCCATTTGCTTACTCCTCAGGGCCTTCAGGTTAGTGATTTGTAGTGCTGACAAGTGACAAAGTAGAGCATTACTACGCGATACTGTAAGACCATAACATTTTTTTTCTGCAAGCAGCCCATGCTTGATGTACCTATATACGGAAGAATTGCAACAATTGAACTCTTCCGGCCTCATGTGAGTTATTTCCCTGTTCCTCACTTGTAAAAATAATTATCTTGTCCTTGTAAAGTTTTCTTATAAAATTACGTTCCAATTTGTTTCTTCTCCCCAGAATGAGACTCAGGATTTCCTTTTCATTGCTACGGAAAGGTATAAATTCTGTGTTCTGCAATGGGATGCAGAAAAATCAGAGCTCCTCACCAGGTTTGGACTCTTACTCTACTGGTTTCACTTTATTGTTGTTGGTAGAACAAGAGCATATATGCCGATCGATAATATTTATTTTAAGCACTGACAATGCCTATTTTTATGGCACTAATAATTTATCTGTAATATGTAGAGCAATGGGAGATGTTTCTGATCGCATTGGACGTCCTACAGACAATGGACAGGTGCGGCCTTCTCTTTCAACTTTGATTTCTCTTATTCTTATCGAACTGCTGCGAAGCTATTCCTTTGATTTGAACTTTTCATTTCCCAGCATTATACAGAGTTTGGTATCGAGATAGCAGTACTCTTTCTTGTATCTTTGTTTAACATGGTTCAACAATAATATTCGGTGATTTAACATGGCTCAACAATAATATTCGGTGTCCTTTTGTTCTCATATAGATCGGAATTATTGACCCTGACTGTAGACTCATTGGCCTTCACCTGTATGATGGCTTATTTAAGGTAAGATTACTTTGCGTCTTTAGTTTTCGTTTTCTATGAATTTCAGGTTGTCTTTATTATCCATGGAGAAATATGTACATTTATGTATTTTTTTCTTTGAATTCGAATTAAGGATAATATATGCATGTCTAAGTTTCTCTGGGACCTTTGCTTGGCAGGTTATACCATTTGACAACAAAGGACAGCTGAAGGAAGCTTTCAATATCAGGTGTGAATGGATTGATGACACAAATATTTATATATTCTGGAAAACTATGTGGTAGTGTGGTCAGTAACTATAATTTTTGGAGCCTGCATGTAAACTCACTGTGTCTAACCTTTGCAGATTTTGTTGAGACGATCATAATGTGCAAATAGTCTAGCCTGGTTTTGATTTCTCAAATTTTCTTGTCTGTTGCTTGTTCGATTCATTAGCATAAAATAAGTGGTGTTATTTTATTAGTCTGGCTTCATGTATTATCTATCAAATCAAAACCCATATGTCCCATGGCATCTGAAACCATGCTAATGTTTTATAGGATTTAATCATTTGTTTCTGGGCTGTTGCAGCCATGAATTCTGATGACACACCTATCATTGGAACATCATGACAGTTGATTTTTCATTGATGATTTCTTATGCGCTGATTACCCAGATGTTTTGAGTATATTGTCTAGTCTGAAATCATCTTGTTCAGAATCTCTAATATCATTGCTTTATTTTAGACTTGAAGAACTTCAAGTATTGGACATCAAGTTTCTACATGGTTGTGTTAAACCTACTATTGTTGTCCTCTACCAGGTCTGTTTGGAATTAACATATGTTTACATTGCAATGATTAAAGTCTAATCCACTGATTCAATTGGACAGATGAACTGCATTAGTAAATGGTTACTTTCGTTTTGATGATTTTATGTTCCGTGACTTTAGGATAATAAAGACGCGAGACATGTTAAGACTTATGAAGTTGCATTGAAGGACAAGGACTTTGTTGAGGGTCCTTGGTCGCAGAATAATTTAGACAATGGTGCTGGTCTGTTGATACCTGTACCAGCTCCACTTGGTGGTGTGATAATCATCGGCGAGGAGACAATAGTTTACTGCAATGCCAATGCTACATTTAAAGCTATACCGATAAAACAGGTTCTGCTTCTTCTCTACTGAAATTTAAGTTTCTTTGTGGTGCCTAGGGCATAGTGGTGCCAACTCCATGTTGGTAGGTATAACAACGACGGACTGATTTTCTAATTGTTTTTTTTTTGGCAGTCCATCATTAGAGCTTATGGGCGTGTTGATCCAGATGGTTCTCGTTATTTACTCGGTGATAACACAGGAACGCTGCATTTACTTGTCCTTACCCATGAACGAGAAAGGTAACAGCTGGTCATTATTTTGGGAACTAAAAGGCTTGTTACCTATTGCTTACAGATTTTTCGTTTTCGTTTTTTCCTGCATTTTAGGGTTACTGGTTTGAAAGTTGAATATTTGGGAGATACTTCAATCGCCTCATCGATTTCATATCTTGATAACGGTGTTGTCTACGTTGGTTCACGATTTGGTGATTCACAGGTGGGTCAAATCTTCTCTGTTCCTTTTTTTTCAAGTTATATGAAAACAAAATATTACATATCATCTTTTATGTTCTTTGGGACATACATACTTGTATTAAACAGTTTTTTGTTCTTAACAGCTGGTAAAGCTGAACCTCCAAGCTGATGCAACTGGTTCATTTGTTGAAGTTCTTGAACGTTATGTGAATCTCGGACCTATCGTGGACTTCTGCGTGGTCGACCTTGATAGGCAGGGACAGGGGCAGGTGGTCACTTGTTCAGGAGCATTTAAAGATGGTTCTCTTCGGGTGGTTCGGAATGGTATTGGGATTAATGAGCAGGTATTCAATTGAGAGTAGTCTGTTATTGCCAACTCTTTAACATGGAAATGTTGAATTGTCTGTCTTCTTTTGCTTAATTAGGCTTCAGTGGAGCTCCAAGGTATCAAGGGATTATGGTCATTGAAGTCTTCCTTCAATGATCCTTTCGACATGTACCTAGTCGTGAGCTTTATAAGTGAGACCCGATTCTTGGCTATGAACATGGAAGATGAGCTAGAAGAAACTGAGATAGAAGGGTTTGATGCTCAAACGCAGACCTTGTTTTGTCAAAATGCCATCAACGATCTTCTTATACAGGTGCCTTTCTAATAACCCTTTCATTTTTTTTTGTTGTGTTTAGCTCAACAGCTGACCGACGAAACATTATATGGAAATGGAAAAGAGTAATTAATTAACCAGTATTACAGAAATCTTATGGACATCTGAAAGAAAAAAGGAAACATTTTTCTTTGTTTTCATTTTTCATAATGTTTGCTGTACCTGATTGTGTCCCTTAAAAGTTAGATTTATCCAGCTATCCATACTTTATCTGTTGTTTCCATCACAGGTTACAGCCAATTCTGTTCGGCTAGTCAGTTGTAACTCCCGGGAGCTAGTGGATCAATGGAATGCACCCGAAGGATTCTCAGTCAATGTTGCATCAGCTAATGCCAGTCAGGTGCCTTTTGGAGTTATGCGATCTTGCAAATTTTGGGCAACATAGTGTATCACACATTTAGCGAGACAACAAATGACACTTCTTAGAAACATGAAACTTTTCATATTCACAACTGATTTTTCCCTTTGGAAGTAGTACCGTTTACCTTTTTCCTTATGTTTTTTCCCATAATAGGTCATTTGTTGCCAAATACGATCTCATAATTAGATTTAGATTTGTAACAATACAACTCTGATGCATTAGTGCGGTAGTGCCTTGTTAATGTACATACATGACCTGTACAATTAACCAAAATAAATCCAGGATAGAAATTTAGGTACGGGAACTCTAAATTAGAAAATGTAATTTTTAAAAGATTTCTTGCAGACATGGGGACACTAATTATCAGCAGCCACTACTAGTCAAGTAATACTTTCTTGAAAATGCTAGTATGAATTTTAATGATTTATATCCCCTTTGCTTCATTGTTCCTGTAGTAACTTTTTATGTGCACAATATTTGTTGCAGGTTCTGTTGGCAACTGGCGGTGGCCATCTTGTTTACCTAGAAATTAGGGATGCTAAACTTGTTGAAGTGAAGCATGCACAACTGGAACATGAAATTTCATGTCTTGATTTGAACCCAGTTGGTGAGAATCCACAGTATAGTTCCCTAGCGGCTGTGGGGATGTGGACGGATATAAGTGTTAGAATATTTTCACTTCCAGATCTTGAATTAGTAAGGAAGGAAACTTTAGGTGGAGAAATTGTTCCTCGGTCTGTTCTTCTCTGCACCTTGGAGGGGGTATGTTCTTGACCTCACTCTCCTTTAAAAGAAAAATGGCTACTGCAAATAACATATACTTGCCTTTTCTTTTCAGGTTTCGTATTTGCTCTGTGCCCTTGGTGATGGTAATCTGTTCAGTTTTCTGCTGAATGCTAATACCGGTGAACTGACTGATAGAAAGAAGGTTTCCCTTGGGACTCAACCAATCAGCCTTCGCACATTCTCATCAAAGGGAACAACCCATGTGTTTGCTTCATCAGATAGACCCACTGTCATCTACAGCAGCAATAAGAAGCTGCTATATAGCAATGTCAATTTGAAAGAAGTTAATCATATGTGTCCTTTTAATACAGCTGCTTTTCCAGACAGGTTATTTCTCTTTCTAGATTGTGCCATCGAATAAGTTGATCTTTGAATTCACTACCTCTTGTATGCAACTTTGACTTCTCTATGTCCAGTATGTTGGTGTGAATGCTTGTGCTATCCCAAGTCAAGTTTCATAAATTTGGATTAGGGAAGTGTTCTTTAAAAGTCAAGTGCTTAATTTTTAAACTAGCGGAACCAATACATTCTTCAGCCTGATCAGTTTGAGAGCCTGCACATAACACAATGGTGTTGATAATTCATTTCATGGTTTTTCATATACTAGTTTCTTTCGACAAAATCAAACCACCTTTTGTAATGCATGTTGACAAAATTATACAATCAACAGTCAAATTGGCAAGTTAGTGATAATTTATGACCTTCTAGTTATGTCTACTAATGTGTTCATTTGACTCTTGATTGTTGCTATTGCCATTCTTAATGATGCTGTGAGTTGACACTGTATTTATGTCTTTTTTTTCATTAATGTTTCTTTAGTGATTGTTTGGAATAGGTATCGCTGTCTTACATTTTCTTTAGTTTACCCCATCTGTTTTCAATATAACAGCCTTGCAATTGCTAAAGAAGGCGAACTTTCGATTGGGACCATTGATGATATCCAGAAGCTCCACATCCGCACAATCCCCCTTAATGAACAAGCACGACGCATTTGCCACCAGGAGCAATCAAGGACACTAGCATTCTGCAGTTTCAAATATAACCAGACTAGTATGGAGGAAAGTGAGACACATTTCATTCGTCTGCTAGATCATCAAACTTTTGAGTTCCTGTCAACATATCCTCTGGATCAATATGAATGTGGCTGCTCCATCATTAGCTGCTCATTCTCAGATGACACTAATGTTTATTACTGTGTTGGAACGGCATATGTTTTACCAGAGGAAAATGAACCAACAAAGGTAATTTGTCTGGGTTCGATATTTTACTAAATTTCTCAGTAAGAGTCTTGTTGATTTCTCTTTCACAGAATGCTTACACCTTTATGCATCTTTGTGTAGGGACGAATCCTTGTATTTGCAGTTGAAGATGGAAGGTTGCAATTAATTGTGGAGAAAGAAACCAAAGGAGCTGTTTATTCGCTTAATGCATTCAATGGTAAACTGTTGGCTGCTATCAACCAGAAGATTCAGTTGTACAAGTGGATGCTTCGTGATGATGGTTCACATGAGTTGCAATCTGAGTGTGGCCACCATGGGCACGTACTGGCCTTGTATACTCAAACCCGCGGTGACTTCATTGTGGTTGGCGATCTGATGAAATCGATATCCTTGCTGGTCTACAAGGTTAGCATCTAACTGATTGCTGGACACAATGCAATATTTCTAATTTGTAATAGCCTATTCATTTGCCCAATCCTTAATGTTTTGTTCTTCTGGGCAGCATGAGGAAAGTGCAATTGAAGAGCGTGCCAGGGATTACAATGCGAACTGGATGACTGCAGTTGAGATGCTTGATGATGAAATATATATTGGTGCGGAGAACAACTACAACTTATTCACTGTGCGCAAGAATAGTGATGCAGCCACAGATGACGAAAGGGCGAGACTTGAGGTTGTTGGGGAGTACCATCTTGGAGAGTTTGTTAACAGGTTCCGCCACGGTTCACTTGTTATGCGCCTTCCAGACTCAGAGATGGGCCAGATTCCCACGGTCATCTTTGGCACAATTAATGGGGTGATTGGAATTATCGCGTCTCTTCCGCATGACCAATATGTGTTCCTGGAGAAGCTGCAGTCCACTCTTGTGAAGTTCATAAAGGGTGTGGGAAACCTGAGCCATGAGCAATGGCGGTCATTCCATAACGACAAGAAGACGGCGGAGGCTCGAAATTTCCTGGATGGGGACCTGATTGAGTCATTCCTTGACCTTAGCAGAAGCAAGATGGAGGAGGTGTCCAAGGTGATGAACGTTTCTGTTGAGGAGCTGTCCAAGAGGGTGGAGGAGTTGACGAGACTTCACTAGATCAACAAGTAGAAGTTTGCTGTAACTTATGGCATGTATATCCTTGACCTTTTTTCCCCAGTCGCAAAGTCGCATGTAGTTTCATTGCAGTGACTTGCCTCTGCAATGCTGTTGCCGCAGGCGGCCCCCTATGACAGTGTTCGCTCTTTGGTTGTAACTTATTTTTCGTGTTGGATGACCAATAACATTCCGGTGTCAACTTGATGAACTTGGTGAACACTTGTACTGTTCAGACTAGTTTGTTCAGTGTTGTAGTTAAAGATCTGTGCAGAGCATGGTTGATCCGTCACTTCAAGTTCGCGATAGTTGAACCGGTATTTTGCATTCGCAGTTTGCTTAAAGGAGCTTCCGTTGGCAAATGCTCACAGTATGTGTTTAATTAGACACTACGCTGCTTGTTGGCTGGTGGAGGCGACCAGAAACGGTGGGCCAGGTTTAAAATGAGTGGACCTATTCTCTGTCCCAGAAAGCTGTCAATCTTTTGTTCTTGGAATGCCCCCGCTCCTCTTGAAACTGAGTTATAAGTAGATATTTTTTTTCTTCTTCTTTTTTGTAAGACTTGGAAGATGCTATGTCCAATAGAAAATTGTGAATTGTGTGAAAACAAAGGAAAGAAAAATGAAGAAAAAGCCTCCAGTTCGTCCTTGGAGCAGCATAATTGTGGCAGATTTTGATGAAGCAGACAAGAGTCAATCATAGGGACGGCATGCTACTCACCCCCGTGGTCCAGTCCAGTAGGACTAGCACTTGCACTCCAAAACAAAACCAATCGTTTCGAAAGCGCGACACCCTGCCGTTTGGGAAATGAAAAATTGCATCCATCGGCATCGCAGCCCGCTGCTGGGTTTGGCTGGCAGGCACGAAAGCAAACCACACACAAGCTCTCCCTCATCTCCGCCCCCACGCGCCTCGCTGGGTTGGTTTGCCATCTCTCTCCCTCGCTCGCACGGGCGCCCATCCTCGCCGCGGCACCTGCCTCGTCTCCCCTCCACCGCCGCCACCCATTCGATCCGCCCGCACCCCTCCCCGCCGATCGCGGGGGCCCGGAGCCCGCCGCCGGCCCGGCCTCCCCAAGCACCCGAACCCTAGATCTGGTGCGGATCCCGCGCCTCGCTCGCCGCCATGTTCTGGCGCATGACCGGCCTCTCCGCGGCCTCGCCCGTGAGTACACTCCCTTTCCTGCTTCAATGCTTGTTCTCTTCGTTGAATCTAGCCGCTGCGGCTGCTCTTGCCACACGGATCGCGGTGCCCCTCTTCTCTCTAGGGCTCCCATCCGCGCTTACGATGACAGGGTTGCTTGCTGCCCTCAGATTACATACGTACACCTCGTCTGCACTACGTGCGAGGGGTTGCACGAATCACATGAACTGCACTGCTGTTGAGTACTGTGTCATTGTTGCAAACAATGGGTTAAAGTTAGGCAGGAATTAATTCTCCCCAGTCGCAAGGATTACATTGACTACTGCCTTGCTGATGGAATGCATTCTATTTCTGCTGCATTTCGGTTTACAAGACACTGTTAAACTGATGTCATGCAAGCTATTCCTTATTTCTTCCTTCCATCAACATTGTAGTGATGTAAGGTTTGTTCCGTTAAACCAGCGCATTGTAAGGAAATAGCTCTCCCTATGGAAACTTTCGTAGCCACTCATGCTCTCTGGCAGTTTCTGCTGTTTCTTATCGGTTCGTCTTGTGCACTAACACTCGTTTCCGTTCACATCCCTACTCATTTATTAATAACTGAATGATAATTGAGCATGATTGCTGCTGTGCTGATTATTACTCTTCTCATTGGGAGGCCTGCATTGACATTTAATACGATGCCCTGCGAAATCTCCCCTCACCTGCCTAACTATTCTGCATTTTATTGGCCAGGTGGATACAATTCTAGACAAGGAAAACTTCACATTGGAAGAGCTTCTTGACGAGGATGAAATTATTCAAGAGTGCAAAGCGCTCAATACTCGGCTCATAAATTTGTAAGCCCATTCAGCATTTTTAAGTAACTGTTGATCCTCTTTAGTTACCGATTTAGAGACAATAATCAACAGACCTGTTACATAATCTAATGTATCGCCAGTAGGTGTTTCCTACTGCAGCCTACTGCCTACACATAATTGAATCTTCATATCAATAAATGATATAATGATACATGCTACTCTGTTCTGCCATCGTTTTAGGCATCAGCACTGCTTATCGAAGTTTTATCATCGAGAATTGGGTACTGTTCTAATTGCAATTTGTCGTGCATGCAACTTGTTCGTTTTAATGTTTCAGATCCATTGCATTTTGCTCTTACATACACTGCAATTAATTTACTCCCTCCGGTTTTAAATTGTTGACGCCATTGACTTTTTTCGCTACGTTTGACCATTCGTCTTATTCAAAATATTAGTTCAAAAATGCAAAGTTATAAGGTATATTTCAACTTTCTTTAATAATAAAGCAAATCATAACAAAATCTATGATAATTTTTAAAATATTTTGAATAAGATGAATGGTCAAACTAACTAAAAAATGGTCAAACGTCAACAATTTAAAACCGGATGGAGTAGTATTTTAGCAGCAATGCATGCTAAACTAGTTCCTCGGTCTTCTATGATAAATTGAGCTGAACACATTCTCTTTTCCCGTTTTTGTAAGCATTTGCAGAGTAGGTTGTGGTTAGTGATCGTTTATTTGAGATTGCTTTCAGTTTCCATTTGTTTTACTTATGTCAACTGCTGACATGTCTTCTGGCGAGCAAGATGCGACCTGGCTTGCGTTTTTCTTATATATTATAAATGCTTGTGCTCGAATTCTGGACTTAGTACAGGCATACTGTATATTTTTTAATTGTGTATGTGTGTGTGTGTTTTATTTTGAAAATTCAGTGCAAATTGTTCCTTTCACCTGATTGTATTTTGTTTCTCCTGTGTAAAATGCTTGAATGTTGCATCTAGCTTGCGTGATAAGGCCCAAGTGGAGCAGCTGCTTCGTTACATCGTGGAAGAAGTTCCAGAGGATTTGGAGAAGAAGCGGTCTTTCAAGTATGATTTGGATATTTGGCTTTTACTAACACGTTACATTTAAAAAGCTTGCTAATGATCTCTGTCAAATCCACTTGTCTCGTTTTGCAGGTTTCCGTTTATAGCTTGCGAGATATTTACTTGTGAAATTGAGATTATCTTGAGAACCTTGGTAGAGGATGATGAGGTAAATGCTCTCACTTTTTCTCTTGGATGTTCTAGTTTACAAGTTGATGATCTTCGTTCTTTTAACCATTTCCTCTGTTCTGTTACCTGACACAGTTAATGGGTCTGCTTTTCTCATTTATAAAACCGGACCATCCTCATGGCCCTTTGTTAGCTGGTTACTTCAGTAAGGTACTGTGTCCCCCTTGCATTCCCTGGCTCAACCTGTTCTCAACATCGATGCATTATGATGAATTACAGAGCTTAGTCTAGCTTCATGTTTGTTATAGGTGGTAATATGTTTGATGCTGCGGAAGACTGCTTCTCTTATGAATTATGTTCAGGTATTGCTGATTGGCTCTGTAGAAACTTTGCTACTGTGACCTCGAATAAAGTAGAAGTCTAATGTTAGGCCAGCATATTGATTTTTTTCTTCTCACTTATAAGTTATCGCTGTAAGTCCACGTTTTTGAGGCGTCGTCGACACAGCGTCTGGGTCGCCACAGCCAGGGTCGTATGGCGCCCGCCACGCAGCAGTAGGCGTCGCCTAGGCGCGATTTGGCGTCGGTAGGGCGCCCAGGTGCCACTTCGTGGCGGCCGCCGTAGGAGCCAATTGCTGGGCGCGCGCTGGAAACAGGCTGGCGCGCGCGGGAATCCAGTCCACCCGGGCTAGTTACCCGCCAAGCTGAAAGGTGAAGCGTGCCACTTGAGAGAGAGACCGAGAGAGGGAGAGAGGGCGGACTGGATCTGGAGCTCGGAGGAGGCTGCTCTGCCCCAATCGGAAGTGCCCCCTCCTCCCTCTTCTCCCCTGCCTGATGGATTCCTGGTCCCTATCGTGTGCTTTGTGCTTTTCATATGGACAGTGACTATTATATGCATGCTTTGTGCTCTGCTTTGCTCATGGATTCATGGTCCCTATCATGTGTTGTGCCAATTGTTTAGTGTAGTATAGAACACAAAGGTCTGCAAGTTGATTATTAAATATTATGGTTTGGTCTGCTCCTCTTCCATTTTACTGTCTACTCCTCTCCTTCCCCTGCTATGCCCTGCCCTCACCCTCAGCCCCTCATGGCGCCCAGGATGAACGTGGCTGTAAATCTAGTGCTTACGTGCTAACTTGCTGCTAGTAGTCTATGATATATTCTGTTCTTGACTTTCATAAGGTTGCACGATATATAATGATCTATTGCCAAAAATATTTGGGGGTGCCTTGAAGCACTTGTTTTTTACCAATATTTTTCATTTTTACTTATAAAGTCCTGTACATTACTGTAAACATGTTAATATTACAATTTGTGTCTCACCACCTTTGTCTCTCTTTATAGGAGCATCCAGATATTGTTATCCAACTTGTTGACCTTATTGGCATCACGTCAATAATGGAGGTATTCTTCACTAAGTTCATTCCCTGTCTATTTTGTTGAGTGTATCTGGTTACTGTTATTAATGAAATTGACTAAAACAGGTGTTGATGAGATTGATTGGTGCCGACGAAACCATATACTCGAATTTTGCTGACACGTTGCAGTGGTTAGAAAATACAGATGTCCTGGAAATGATTGTCGATAAATTTAGCTCATCAGTAAGTATTCATGACATGACAATGTTAGACTTGGATTGGTTAGGGATTGCTTTATTATATCAGTAGATTATATCTTTATGACTTTATCCACTTTCAAAATGGAGAAACACTTTAATATATCTGTTAGCAAAGAGCTTATATTTCCATGCTAATGTGACTACGCAGGACTCTCCTGAAGTACATGCAAATGCTGCAGAAATCCTTTCTGCAGTGACTCGATGTGCCCCTCCTGTTCTTGCTACAAAAATAAGCAGCCCAAGGTTTGTGCTTTTGAACTTCATTGTCCTCTCTGTATCAATGGTCATTGTTTTCACGTTTTTTGCTCTTCCCTGGTATTTCAGTTTTGTTGGTAGGCTGTTTCGGCATGCTCTTGAAGAATCAAGACCAAAATCTGTGCTAGTTCATTCATTGTCAGTATGTATATCATTGCTGGACCCTAAAAGATTAGCATCAGCCTCGTACCAAGCATTTAGAAGTAACTTAAGTCACGGGACCCTTGTAACTGCCAGTCCAGAGACAGTTAATGGTATGCTGGAGAGTCTAGGTGAGTGCTATGCATTTGATTCTACCAAATTGATGCTATTTTGTTTTTTATCTGATTTTCGCTTGTGATCTTGATTTTTCTATCACATGCATTATCCTTTAATAGTGTTTTCGATAATACAGTTGGTGTTTTTTGATAGACTTACTGTTACTCCTGCTATCATATCTTAGGTGATTTGCTGAAGTTGCTGGACATAACTTCTTCAGAAAATGTTCTTCCTACAACGTACGGCATTTTGCGCCCTCCTCTAGGAAAACACCGTTTGAAGGTACATCTTTTGCTGTCTGCCCTTTACTAATTGTCCTTTGTTTAAACCATTCTATTTTTTTCCCCTGAATGGATTGATCTTATGCTTCTAGTTTTCTTAATGGAAATATCTATGCTGCTTACTACTGTTACTCTTGCACTGGCCCATTTGTCGTGTTCATTTCTGTGACATGCATGCTATGTGCATCCTGATGGTTGCAACTACTGACCGTCTTGCATAATTTCTATGATCATGATGGCTGCAACTAATGTCCACATTGCATAAATCTCATGAGTTAGGCAGGTTGGATGGTCCAGCTTTCAGTGTATCATTTCAGAGTTCTTTCCTTCTGCGCTTTGGTTTTTAACGAATGATATTCATTTTTCTTTCAGATTGTAGAGTTTATCTCTGTTTTGCTCACAATTGGTAGTGAAGCTGCTGAAAGGGAGCTAATAAGCCAATCAGCAATAAAGCGTTCCATCGATTTGTTTTTTCAGTAAGTGGGCTACTGTGTATTTATTGCTTGTAATTGTTATGGTAAAAGGAAATTCCACCCATTCGTTTGTACTGCAGGTACCCTTATAATAACTTTTTGCATCATCATGTGGAGAACATCATTGTTTCTTGCCTAGAGGTTAAAAGAAATCATCTGATTGACCATGTTCTTAATGACTGTGACCTTGTTGGTAAAGTTCTTGCCGCAGAAAAAAATTCTTCTCTCTCAGAAGACTCCACTGGGGTAATCTATTCTGAATTCTTGTCAGCTTGTTTCCTCCTTGCCACACTACATGTATACAGGTTCCTGTACTCTGATTATATGTTCTATTTTCAGCCGACATTCCTGTCAGAAGGGAAAGAACCTCCAAGAATTGGGAATATTGGGCACATAACTCGTATAGCAAATAAGCTCATTCAGTTGGGAAATGGTAACAGCGTAATACAGTCTCACTTGCAGGTAATTCAAGCTCCTGCTTTTTCGCTCGACCAACAATCTGAAACTGTTGTTTGTTAGTGGTATATGACACACTGATTCACATTGATGAAATTCATGTTCATAGGAGAACAGCGAGTGGGTTGAATGGCAAGCTGATGTCCTGGCCAAGCGCAATGAGGTGGAGAACGTTTATCATTGGGCATGTGGGTAGGTTCTTTGCACATCTAGTCTGTATTTTTGCCTCTGGCTTTCGTGTACGATGCGGAGTGATGCATGATGTCGGATATCCGTGTTTTATCTGTAGGCGCCCAAATTCTCTGCATGATCGTGGGAGGGATAGCGATGACGATGACTTCCGAGACAGGGACTATGATGTGGCTGCACTTGCAAATAATCTGAGCCAGGCATTTCGATATGGGATATACAGTAATGATGACATTGAAGAGGTGATTTTCTGGATTTCACATATCTTGAGCTTTGATTGCGTGTTAATTATATTTTTAATATTTTTACCTGGTCACACGATGACATTGAAGAGGTGGTTTGAGAATGAATTCAGGGGATTGTTATATCATCTTTTAAATGTAGTACTACCCTTAAAATTCTCACAGATAACTGCGATATCATATTCACTACTATGGATCTATGCTACATATGTAATATGTATTTCATGTTTGATGATTGCAGGCACAAGGGTCACATGAACGAGATGATGAGGTATGTTACAATGCTATGTCTGTAAAGTTGTTTAATTATTTTTGTTGGTAGTTTTGTCTGGTGAATATGTCAATACAAGCTCATGTTACAATGCTATTTTCTCCTGCTAGTAGAGAAATGGATTTTTCTGCAACCTGAATCATGTGCTCTGTTACAGGATGTCTACTTTGACGATGAATCAGCTGAAGTGGTAATATCTTCGTTGCGTATGGGGGATGATCAGGACAGGTAATTGTGATCTATTAGTAACTTTCATCACTCTCATCGTAGCTGAAGTGCCTTATAGAATATTTATTCTACAGCAGCTCTCTCTTTACAAATTCAAACTGGTTTACCTTTGATGGTGATAGAGGAATTAATGATCGTTTAGCGGCTTCTGTTCCTTCACCGTCTCCTAATTCTGAAGAGACTTCTCTCAACATGGAGGATACTGATGAAGTGCTAGCCAGCGAAGCCACTGGCACTGATTTGCAACTGGAAAATGTGTGTCTAGAAAATGGCCCTGCTGGGGAGACCGAGGTATTGACAGTTGCTAAGCACACAGATACTAGTACTGATGGTGAGAAACTATTGTTCACAGAAGAGGAAAATTCATCCGAGGAACCTGAAGCATCTGAGCGACCTGCAGATGTTCAAGGTGACCAGGTTGACGCACAAGCAGGAGATGCAGCTGAAGTATCATGTGGAGAGATGGGTACAGAGAGCACAGCAAATGAATCTGCCAGCTCATCTGAGCCTGACATTACCTCGGCAAATTCTGTGGACATTGATAACCAGTCTGCCGACCCTGCTGGTTCTAATGAACCTGAACATGATTCAGGCAAGGGGTGGCAGGTTGAGGGAGACTCATCGGTGGAGGGTGGTGATGAGAAAAAATCTGATGCTTGTGTAGCAAAAGAGTAAACCATGTTGACTGGAACCGACCAAAGCGGGTATGGCAAGCCAGATTGGTTCACCCAGGCAGGGGAATGCTGACTTGTTGCATCGCATGCCTCGGGAACCACGGACAGTTATTCAGAAGCAAAGCTTGCTCTACAATTTAAAAGGTGCTGCCCCAAGTGCAGCTGACTGGCATTGCTTGGACGAAGGCATTTATACCGCTGTGCACATGCTGATTGTCTCACTTCATCTCCAGAAGTATTTCCTCAGTTCACATAGACCTTTTACCCCGTAATGATGGGAAAATTAGTTCTTGTCAATATCATTTGGTGTTAGCAGTGCCTTACTGGTTGATGCATGCAATGAGGGGATAAATTCATCTGGTGGTTATTGATTTTGGGTTCTTTGCAAGGGTACTCGAACTGTAATATTGGCAGTGAGTTTTTCCCTGTCTTTTTGTTCCTTTGGGATTAGCCATCTGTAACTTTTGTCATGTTCAAGTGAAACATCTGGTTCCTGTCTTGTGTGCTCTAATGGTACACCGGGTACAGTACATATTTCTCAATAGCCCATAGGTTAGTGTAGTGAATTTATGAAACACCGTCTTTACCTGCCCGAAACAAAGGCATATATACATACGTTCGAGAGTGGCGAAGCTAGAGCTCATAACATCCAGGTGCACACCTCTTTTGCAGGCCGAAGCGCACACACAAGTCAAAAACCCACACGATGAGATCCAATTATGCACGCCAACAGCCCACACCCAACAAGCATGAAATTTGGGCTGCCTGTTATGTGTGCGCCGGTGCTCTGCTTGTGACTTAGGGTGCGTTTGGATGCACGAAACGATTCAGATTCTGAGTAGAATCAGCTGGAACCGTTCCAAACGATGAAATTTCGAAACGCTTCGAAGGTGAATCAGTTTGGAGCGATTCGAAATTTTGGCCTACGAGCGTGAAACGGCCGAAGAGGTGTTCCGCAGCGATTCGCTCCGATTCGCTCTCCTGATTACTCCTTTGCCCTTCTCTGATCGACACCATTCCTCCGTCCACGCAGCGACCAACCACGATCGAGAGCCTCGCCCGAATTTATGCTTCAAATCCAACCTCAAAAATGGGTTTCTCTTGATCCATAAATCATTTCCCCTAATTCTCCTCCTCCAATTAGTCGCTGAAGCACCACCAATTGATCCATGCCTCCACCTTTCTCTCTCTTCATGTATTCTGTGTGCGTTAGGCATCAGGTCGTGAGGAAGAAGATGAGCAGGATAACATGTGGGCTGGTGGGCTAGGTGGGCTTTGCAGTGAAACGTGTTGGTGGGCTGGCTGTGCCTAGGGAGCCCATCATATACACTTTCTTTTTTTTCTTTTTAAGTTAATTATGACCTGTATCTTTTGCAATGACAATTCTTTTAAACTAAGGGTAAATGGGTCATTTAGATTCTCCTTCTCTCTTTGCTGAAACTGAAACCAGACAACTAGCCAAACGGTTTCTGAAGTGATTCTGTTTCAGATTGAGAAACGTTTCTGAGTTGAAACTGAAACGTTTCTGATTCTCGATGAATCTGGAGCCGTACCAAACGCACCCTTAGCTAGGGCCTCGTTCCTTTGCACACGCACTCTGTTGGACAGGTTGGCCACGGGCACGGCCCAAGCTGACCATGCTGTGGCTCCGCAAGTGCCTGCTCGAAACAAAGGCATATATACATACGTGCGACTGGTGGTGAGCTAGAGCTCATAACACCCAGGTGAACACCTTGCTTGACAGGCCTAGCAGCACAATGGTGCGGTGCATATTTTTTGTTTAGGCTAGTGCACATAAGATAAAAATTAGATGATTTCGACTGAAACTCGTTTGAGACCCTGGTGCACGTTTGAGACCCTGGTGCACGGCACCAGGGTAGCTTCGCCAATGCGTGCGACCCACAGCATATGCGCCTCTTTTGCAGGCCGAAAAGCACACAAAAGTCAAAAACCCACATGATGAGATCCAATTATGCAAGACAACAGCCCACACCCAACAATCATTTGGAGTTTTCATTCGATGTTAAAATGGCACGCAAGCTTTAGAATTCGTGCACGAATCCCAGAGGTACACGCTTTTTTTGTTGGATTGATCAAAGACAAGACTATGATTGCGTGGGATAAGTGACGTGTCCCGGGAAGAGGATTGCGCCGGTAACTTCTTCAACGACGCAGAAGGCAACGGATGGTAAGCGTCGAAGTCGATAGACAAAGATGGATGCCACCTTGGTGGAGTGCCACCTTCCTCGTTCAGTCTAAATTACCGTCGATATTTTATCGTTTTAGCCTAAAGTCATTTGGTATTTACTCCAAGTCCAAATATCTTGAATTATCTTTTAGCGGGTCCTTTCTAATCACATAGAAGCTTGACAAATGTCAGTGAAAGAAAGACTAAATTACCTTTCTTGTCAAACGATCTTGACACTACTTATATTTGTTCTATTTAATTCGAACATATCTTTTTAAAAGTCTCATGCCACACATCGATGGATGCCGCCTCGCTGTAGTGCCATCTTCCTCGTTCAGTCTGAATTACCGCTGATATTTTATTGTTTTAGCCTAAAGTCATTTGTTACTCCAAAGTCCAAATATCTTGAATTATCTTTTGGCGAGTCCTTTCTAATCACATGGAAGCTTGACAAATGTCAGTGAAAGAAAGACTTTCTTGTCAAACGATCTTGACACTACTTATATTTGTTTTATTTAATTCACACATCTCGTTTTAAAAGTCTCATGCCACAAATCGATGGATGCCGCCTTGGTGGAGTGCCATCTTCCTCATTCAATCTGAATTACCGCTGATATTATATCGTTCTAGCCTAAAGTCATTTAGTATTTACTCCAAAGTTCAAATATCTTGAATTATCTTCTGACGAGTCCTTTCTAATCACATGGAAGCTTGACAAATGTCAGTAAAAGAAAGACTTTCTTGTCAAACGATCTTAACACTAATTATATTGTTCTATTTAATTCAAACATCTCTTTTTAAAGGTCTCATGCCACAATCGATGGATGCTGCCTTGGTGGAGTGCCATCTTCCTCGTTCAGTCTGAATTACAGCTGATATGTTATCGTTTTAGCCTAAAGTCATTTAGTATTTACTCCAAAGTCTAAATATCTTGAATTATTTTATGGTGAGTCCTTTCTAATCACATGGAAGCTTGACAAATGTCAGTGAAAGAAAGACTAAAATACCTTTCTTCTCAAACGATCTTGACACTACTTATATTTGTTCTATTTAATTCAAACATCTCTTTTTAAAAGTCTCATGACCAGAAAAAAAAAGACCAAAATTCTTTCCTTTTATCAAACGGTTCAGCATCAAGCAAGAATTTTAACTATAAGTGACTGACAGACACCACAGGCGGCAACAAACAGTCAAACTGAATTATGGCCTTAGACAAGGCAGTCGTCCATCCAAGATAAAGGTGTCAAACACATAACTAGCAGTGCTCAAAGAAGAAAAAGGAAATGCTCTTGTAGATAGGCCGATCCGGTAGCACCAGATATCCGCAATTGGTAAACAGTCCTCCCCCAAACTTCCCATCCTGAATAATTAGATAGATAAAGAAATAAGCACAGCTTGCAGCAATAGTATCAGGAAAACTTGTGTAAAAAAAAGGGTATCAGGAAAACAGAGTTTATCATCGGACTCTTGGAATTCATAAACAGCAATTAATTTGTCATTTGGGGATTCGGATACAGGTTTCCAGCAGCGTTTGAAACTTGAGAGGGAACAATCAGTTTGTAAGTGTGCGGAATCATCAGGGTTTACTACGGCACTATTTCCTTTTCTGAAATCAATACATTTGCAACTCGTTACCAAAATAGGTGGTAAAAAAGATCGACAACATCAGGAGAAACTTTATTTGGAGAGTACGCAGCAAGCTTTGCGTACAGAGCACAATTCATCGGCGCATATAGACCATTCCCTTTATCAGGAATATGGAAGGCTAGGGCTGAACCAATTAAAAGTGGTGATGTTTTCATGGATCGCCATGCACCACAAAAAAGTCAGTACACACTACCGGAAATCCCGGATTTGCCGTGTGCCACGGGCACACGGCAAAACGGCAAAAACACTCAGCAACGATTTTGCCGAGTGTAACACACGGCAACTCCCACTCGGGGACGGGATACACGGCAAAGACCACCTTTGCCGTGTGTTTTCCGTCGGGCACTCGGCAACAGCTTTTCCGAGTGCAAAAGGGGCCCTCGGCAAAAAAAGTGGACGGACGGCGCCCTGACGGAAAGAATGCGTTGCCGAGTGTCAGGTTGGGCACTCGGCAAATCTTTGCCGAGTGTCGTGTGTGGGCACTCGGCAACTACTGTAATCTTTGCCGAGTGTCCGTGTGTGGGACAGTCGGCAACTCCTGCAATCTTTGCCGAGTGTCGAGATGCGCGACACTCGGCAAAGTATGTAATCTTTGCCGAGTGTATTTGCAAATACACTCGGTAAACTGTGTTACCTTTGCCGAGTGTCTGTGCAGAGGCACTCGGCAAAGTCTGTTTCCAGAATAGCTTTTCGCCAGGCTTTGCCGAGTGTCTTTGCACAGACACTCGGCAAATCTATTTTCCAGAACCTTTTGAAATGGTTTTTTCCACCATTTCTTTTGACAAACACAGGCAGTTAATATAAATGACATTCAACATCAAATTTACAACCACATCCACATCCAATAGTCCACAAATGCTCACATATTTCACAATTACACATATATAGCCACAAATAGTCCATAAACTTCACAAGTTTGTTCACAAGTCCACAAATACTAAACCACAAGTTTGTTCACAAGTCCACAACCACAAATAGTCGCTAATAAGATACAAATCACATAAATAGAGGTGGGGGTGGGGGTGGGGGTGGGAAAAGATTACGAGCTGCCGATAAATCTTCGTCTTGAACCGCAGCATTCGACCCCGCCGATCCAGACAGATGCTGCAGAAAGGAGGACATATAACATTTGACAACATATATAGCAGAATTATAAGTTTTCTAAGTGTCTAAGTTTTCTAAGTTTTCTAAGTCTCTAAGTTTTCTAAGTTTGTCTAAGTTTTCTAAGTGTAAAGAGACGCACCGGAGAAATTGGAGGACGAGGAGCCCAGGGCACCTGTGCCGGCAAAGGATGACCCATCGCCTCAAAGTGAGTCTGGAAGAAGGAGAACATCTCTGTCATCTGCTGCGACACCTGCTGTTGCACCTGCTGCGCCATACTCGCCTCGAGCTGCTCCCGCCTGATCCTCTCTTCCTCAAGCTGGGCCTGCAATATTGAATCAAATGTTTGCATGCATCCCAATATTAAAAGTGAACGAACGATGAATGTAACAGTAATAACCTGGAGGGCCTGTGTAGCGGTCGGTCGTTGGCGTATGCTCGGGCCACCGCTACCGCTCCGTGCGCGAATCTGGGACAGCGTGGGAGTACTTGCCGTGTCGATGACGCTGTCACCGAGGTAGTACCGCCCATGCTTCTTGCCTCCTCCTGCCCTCATGACGACTTCGCCATCGAGGTCGTGTGACCTCGGATCGAAGTCTGGCCCATGGACCTCCTTTGCCACCTCTGAGTATGAACTCAGGCGGCTATGGACGCTCGGATTGCTGTACGCCTCGGGCCCGTCCTCCGGGTTGTACTGGATGTCCGCCGTCGCCTTACCCTTGTGAGCCAAAGCAAAAGCCTCGAAGGTGTTGATAGGCTCGCCACCATGAGACGCCGCCTAAGGAAGAAAAGATGATTAGAAATTATGCATTATTGAGCGTTAGAATAAAAAAATGAAAAAACATACATATCTGGCCGCATATTCGTTGAGGCTAAGACTGCCCTGATGGTGCGGTACACCTTGCATCATCAATCGACGCTGCCGGCAAGCGTTGTGCTGCTCCTCCCAGTCCTCACGGCACCACTTGTCCACCTGCTCCTCCCAGCACGTGGGATGCCCTGCCATCCACCACGGAATCGCCTACAAGTCATCCAGAATGTGACATATAAGAAGTTAGATCAAAATAAACATATATGCTTAATTAAATGGAAGCTTGATCTATATTTACCGCCATGTATTCTTCCTTTGTCAACCTCATGCTAACTGCGGCCTTCTTTGCCACCCTCACTTTCTTGCTAGCGTAGAATTGAACGATGGCCTGGGCGCGCGCCTCGTAGTGCATGTCCTTCACAAGTTTGTGACACGCTGTACGTGCCACCTGATGTGCCAGGGCCTCGGTTCCTGGCTCAGGTCTGTAGAAATCCTGCATACATACGTGGTGTATCGAATCATTATTTCAAGAATGTTGTATAAATGCGAATAGGGGTAACAATGTACGTAGTGAGCAAGACTTACCCACAGCTCCATGAGCACCCGCTCCAGCTTGTTGCGGAATGTCCTGCCCTCTCGATCCTCCCAGTCGGATGCGGCGGCATAGTGCTCAAATGTACTGGCTAGCTCTATTCTGTTGCCAATCAGAACGTGGCCTGGGAAGTGCAGCCTGCACAAGGTACCTAAGATGCCGTTGACCTTGCGTTTGTGGACACCCGCGACGATTATGTCCCAATTCCTGCCGAAATCATTAAGATAAATTGTTAGTATCAATTGTAATTTAAAACATATGAAATGAAAGGGTATTGAAAACATATAAAGTAACTTACCGGGGAGGGATGGGGTGAATCATCGGACGACTGTTAAAGGGTATTGGTCGCTTCGGGAGAGTCGAGGGCCCTCGCAACCAGACAGCCGGCTCCTCCTCCCCCTCGCCCTGAGGCTCCTCCTTGTCGCCCTCGCCCTGAGGCTCCTCCTCGTCGCCCTCGCCCTCCTCAACCACGCGCTCCTCCTCCTCCTCAGACGACTCCTCAGACGACTCCTCGCGTCTCTGGTGCTCCTCAGACGAAGCCTCAGGCGACGGTGACCTCCCTCCACCCCTGCCTCCACCCCTACCTCCACCCCTGCCACCACCTCTCCCTCCACTACTCCCGCCTCCACTACCCCCAGACTCAACTTGTCCTTTTTTTCCTTTTTTACTCGGGTAAAAAAAGGACAAGGACTTCAAACCGCCCACCATTGTGACCCAATCACCTGCAATTAATTCAAACAAGTAAACCGATTAGCATACTATTAAAGAGATGCAAAATTTAAAAAAAAAACAGAAATCAAAATAACATTGTATTATAAATAGTAAATTAATTAGGACAGACCATGCATTTTATTAAAAATAATCATCATCGTCGATATTAGTTGGATCATTAGCCTCGTCGTCCCAATCATGCATGTCGACATAATCATGCCCGGCGGCGAGCTCCGGCGGAGGAATGTCGTCATCACTGTCCAGATGTAATTTCTCAAGTAATTTTAAGTCCTTCGCATTATCAACCTCATCTCCATCGTCCTCATTGTCGACTTCCATTCCAAACATTTCGTTTAAGTCTATCACAAAACTCCCTTCTAGCCCATTATCTTGAAAGAAGTCATCTTCGTCATATGTATTTGGGTCTATGGTGTAATCGTCATCGTTTGGGACAGGCAGTTTACCGTGTGGCAATACCTTGTACACAATATCTCAACCTATGAGACGTTCGTCGGTTTGGCACGGGTATGAGAGATAATAAACTTGCGTGGCCTGAGTAGCCACGATGTAGACATCGTCTCCTGGTAAGACGGATGACTGCTGAATTTCGACTAGCCCAAGATTAGGAGTCCGTCTCACTGCTTCCGGATCAAACCAATGGCATTTGAAAATTACAGGATTAAGAGGTTTGGAACCAGGAAACTCGATTTCGTATATCTCTTCAATTCTACTATAATACTCGACGCCATCAAGGCCCGGCGTTAAAACCCCGGTATTGGTGGTTCTTCGATTCGGACGCCTCTGCTCGTAGCTTGTTGTGTGAAAGCGATATCTGTTGACGTCATAACCATTAAATGACCTGACCCTATAGGCACAACCGGCGGAGACTTGTCTCAACTTGGGACTCATGGATGCATCGGTTTGGCCCTGCACGATAGAGAAGGATAGGTCTTTAATTAGTTAAGAGCAACTTACCGCATGTCAAACTAAGTACGAGATAAATCAGACGGTACCTTCTGTTTGAACCAAGAAATGAAATCGGGCTTTCTATTTCCCGCACCCTAATTTCATTCGATGTAGGTTCCCTTGATGCACGCCAGAATTCATTAAGAAATTTCGTGTGCCAACAAGGAACAAGATTAGGTGGGTTTGATGCACAAGAGTGACTACTCGAAAAGAAAGTTGGTTGAGAACTTACCGCATGTACGTCTCGACTTCTTTAAGGTTGGTCAACACATATAGCATGATCTTGCGCCACTCTTGATGTGTCAATACCTTGTTGGTCGCACCACTTGCGCTCCCGAGTTGCCCTTGGAAAAGGCTGAGGGTTGAATCATTTTCGGCAGCATTGTAACGAGGGGGTGGATTATGCACGCTAGGAAGGTTGTCAGCATAGTACTTTGTTGTGAAGTTTGACACCTCCTCGAGAATGTATGCCTCTGCCATTGAAGCTTCAATTTTACATTTATTTTTACATTTATTCCGAAGAACCTTTAGACATCTCTCAATTGAATAGCACCAACGGTATTGCACAGGCCCACCCATTCGTGCCTCATACGGGAGGTGCAAAATCATGTGTTGCATCGAAGTGAAGAAGCCGGGTGGAAAGATTTTCTTTAACTTACCGATCAAGACAGGTGCCATTTTTTCCATGTCTTCTATGACCTTTTTTGATACCTCCTTAGCACAAAGTTGTCGAAAGAAATAGCTTAACTCTGCCAGCACCTGCCATACATGATCAGGGACATAGCCTCGAACCATCGCGGGAAGAAGCAGCTCAAGCCACACGTGGTAGTCATGACTCTTGACCCCAGTGATTCGCATAGTAGATAAGTTCACTCCTCTCCTCAGATTCGCTGCAAACCCATCAGGGAACATTAATGTTTGGAACCATTCAAGTACTTCCTTCCTTTGGGCCCTCGTTAGGACGAAATCGGCATTAGGCTTTATCCATTTCTTGTTGCCGGGTTTAGGAGGTGCCATGTGAAGCTTAGGTCTGTCGCACAAGGTTGCTAGATCCACTCTTGCCTTCACGTTGTCTCTTGACTTATCAGGATAGGCCATGATTGTACAGAAAGCCGCCTCTCCAATATTTTTTTCTGTGTGCATTGGGTCGAGGTTATGTGGAAGAAGAATGTCATCCATATAGGAAAGTCTATACAAACCTGAGATATGAATCCAGGCATGTAGCTCACCATATCCCACAAAACCATCATTATCTTCATTGACCTTGAGGGCAGCTAACTCGGCACGAACATCGGCACATGTCATGATCTGCGGTGCAGGGTCATTAACTTGTACACCTTTCGTAAAGTTTTTTATGTCTCTTCTGAATGCATGGTCAAGAGGGAGGAATTGTCGGTGTTTGTCGAACGAAGAATACTTCCCACCCTTCTTCAAGTAAATGAACTTCAGCTTTGACTTGCATACTGGGCATGGGAACTTCCCGTGAACACACCACCCGGAGAATGTCCCATATGCCAAGAGGTCATGCAGAGAATAGTGGTACCAAACATGCATTTTAAAGTTTGTCTTTGTTGCTCGATCATATGTCCATACCCCTTCCTCCCAAGCACGGACCAAATCATCAATCAGAGGCTCCAGGAACACATTCATATTACTCCCCGGGTGTTCAGGAATTATCATGGACAAGAATATGTTCTGTCGTTGAAAGAGGACGCCGGGAGGGAGATTGAGGGGTATCACGAACACGGGCCAACAAGTGTATGGGGCAGCCCCCATTCCATAAGGATTGAACCCATCTGTTGCCAGTGCGACACGTACATTACGAGCCTCATCTGCTTTCTCACGATGGATCCCATTAAAATGTGTCCAGGATTCACCATCGGCTGGATGGACAAGATGCTCCTTATGGTATCGCACTCCGTCTTTGTGCCATGTCATCTGTTTCGCGGTCTACTCGGTCATGTAAAGACGCTGGATCCTCGGTAGGAACGGGAGGTATCGTAGGATTTTCGCAGGGACACTGAGCTGCCTCTTCTGACCATCACCAGAGTCTACCTCCAGGTACCGTAAGGATGAACACTTTGGACAGTACTTTGCTTCTGCGTGTTCTTTCCTAAACAGGACGCATCCATTCGGACAAGCATGTATCTTCTCATATGGCATCTTAAGTGCACGAAGTAGTTTCTGTGACTCGTACATGTTCTTTGGCAGAATATGACCTTCCGGAAGCAAGCTGGCAATAACTGTCAACATAACATCGAAGTTGCGGTGACTCAGACTAAACTGGGACTTTACGGCCATTAGGCGGGCAATGGCATCCAGTTGAGAAACCTTGGTATGACCGTGAAGGGGTTGTTGTGCCGCAGACAACATTTGGTAATACGCCTTCGCAGTTGGCTCTGGCTCCTCCTCGCTAGGCCCTTCATCAAAGTTGTGTGCCTCTGCATAGTCATTTAACATGTCTCCTACCCCGGCATCAGCATCAAAAGCCTCATCGATGCGTGGTCTCACGACTTGATGCCGCACACGATCGGCCTCACCATGGTGGGTCCAACGTTTATAGTTCTCCATGAATCCATGCTTGATGAGATGTTTACCCATTTCCTCCTTTGTTTGTCGCTTACGGTTTTCACAAGCACTACATGGACAGAAAGTCTGAGGAGGCGTCCCTTCAACATTGGCAAATGCTTGGTCCATGAAAAGTTGAGTCTTTATAAGCCATTCCCTAGTCCACGAACTCCGACTTGGTCGGCCCTTGTACATCCACTCACGGTCATCCATCCTCTAACATATCACCGAGTAATGAATAAATCAATTGCATCTACCGTTCAATTATACAGTCTAATAGGTGAAGATAGGTCCTAATCCCACCCGAGGATGTGTAGACGGGTTAGTTTTCATGCTCTACTCCTATCCGAGATAGAATTTCGGCAGCACCTCCCCGCTGTTCTCCAATACACGTCCTGACAAGGAGATTGTGTATCTGGAGAACAACGGGGAGATGATGCCAAAACTCTGTCTCGGAGAGGAGTAGAGCATGAAAACTAACATGTCTACACATCCGCGGGCTGTCCAAAAAACGTGGACAATTCGAAACAGATATGGCTATAGATATGCATAGATCTGCATATTTCCAACCATATCTCTTTCGAACGGGAGACGCCTAACTAGGTTACGCGTGACCTAGCTACAAACATGAATAGAAAAGAAGGTCTTTTTGTCTCACCTTGCTATATTGTAAAGTGTCGAGTCGAGGACGAGTCGAAAACGGTGCAACAGCCTCTACCTAGCAAAAATAAACATAATAATGTCAAATATAAATTGACAGGGCATTCCTTCTGACACGATAGATGCATGCAGAGCATGCCAAGCCAGAGTGACTGAAGCAACAAGATGGCTAGAGCAGTGGCATCCCTTCAGGTGTACTAGATGCAGAGCAGTGCCAAGCCAGTGAATGAAGAAGCAAATCTTAATTAGCAAGATGGACAATGACAGTTAATCGAGCGCTATTACGAACTGCTACCAATTTAGTAGTACATCGGATCAATCAGTGTATATTTTTCAGCCATGTCAAGCATGCAGTATACTAAAATATCGATACATGTGCAGGCAGATAGACATATCCATGCATGTCAACGATTAGCACCAATTAGCATAAGTCACTCTTGTGATGCTAAATCCATTTCCAGTGTCCTCCAGTGTCCTCCATTTCCGAGAAGGAGGACAAGGAGAAGGAGGGAGACGCGGCTCACCTGACCGGGGCAGCGACGGGGATTGGCGGTGGCTCCGGGGGCGCTCGGCGTTGGGAGGGCAGGGGACGAGGCTGGCGGCGGCGTGGACAGGCCTCGCCGGCGTCGAGGCCGGGGTCGCCGGCCTTAGAGTCCGGTCCCGCGCCGGGGAAGGAGGCGCGGGCCGGGGCCGGAGACGGTGGGCGCGGCGGCCGGGCGTCGGGGAGGATAGGCACGGCGGCCGGGCGTCGGGGAGGCTGGTCGCGGCAGCCGGGCGTCAGGGCGGCGCGGCGGCCGGGCGTCGGGGTGGCGCGCCAGGGAGGGAGGAGCGGGCCGGGGAGGGCGGCGCGGGCCGGGCCGGGGAGGGAGGAGGCGGCGGCGAGGGTGGGGCCCGACGGCGGCGGCGGCGCGCGCGTGTTCAAGCTAAGTTTTCGAAACAGAGAGCGAATGGAGGAGAGGACGCGGGGCAAACGGCTAAGTCACGATGGGACAAATTTGCCGAGTGTCCAGATCCAAGACACTCGGCAAAGCTTCGTAGTTGCCGAGTGTCGAGATCCACGACACACGGCAAAATGTTTGCCGAGTGTCGCGGATAGGGACACTCGGCAAACGTGTCCCATGGGGACTTCGCCGTTTCGCCAGAACTATTTTGCCGAGTGCCCCCAAAATTTTCCGAGTGGTTTTTTTTTTACACTCGGAAAAAGTTCCTCCTTTGCCGAGTCTTGCTCCCCGGGGCACTCGGCAAAGAACCTTTTGCCGAGTGCACCGGGGTGCAACACTCGGTAACAAAAAAAATGTTCACCTCAAAAAAAATTATTAAATAGCAAACAAATTCAAAAATTTACCAAAATTTGTATTGATGTTGTTTATATGATCTATTGTCTATGAAAAATATGTATGACGTCAAACTCAAATTCGAAAACACATATGACTCCAAATCTTAATGACCTAATCTAAACTCTATGTCTCTTCTTCGGAGATTCTCCATTTTGTAAACAACGTACGTGAAAACTTGCGCAAAACCTTGTCTACTATTTATCATAACATCCTCGTATGATATCATGACTTCCTGACAAATCTCACATTTTTTTTGACTTTATTTGTATTTTATATAATTTTAAAACAATTCGGTCACACGCTCATACTCATATTTCATGTACAAGATGCGTGAAATTTCTTTTCATTTCCCGGATACGGCCTCACAATGGACTCAGCAACGTGAATATCATTTTTGCATTCACTCGATTCCATAGTTCGAATCACTCGCAGTTCACTTTGGACTTATTACCAAAAAATATAATTAATACAAATTAATAGCTAAATTTAACAAACGGATTGTGAAATGTACCAAATTTCAACATGAAGTATAATGAAGTGTATGGAGGCAAGGAACAAATTTTGGGTTCAAATTTCTGAAAAAAAAAAACAATTTGTTTGCCGAGTGTCTTTGTTCGCACTCGGCAAACTTGAGTTTTGCCGAGTGTCCCGTTAAGGGTGCTCGGCAAAGCGGCGACGCCACCGTCGACCCTAACGGCCCGGACACGTGACGTGCACGTGCACGAGCGTTGCCGAGTGTCGACATGCAGGACACTCGTCGAACGTCTCGTGTTGCCGAGTGCACTGCTTTTGCCGAGTGGCTTTGGTCAACGACACTCGGCAACAGACATGTTTGCCGTGTGTCGTTTTGTTGCCGAGTGTGTTCCATTGTACACTCGGCAAAAGTCCACCGTTGCCGGGTGCCCGACGAAATACACTCGGCAAAATTGGCGACACTCGGAAAATCGCCGTTTTCCGGTAGTGACAGCAGATAATCTTCAGCCAAGAGAATGGGCAAATAATAGGACCTGCTGCCTATGCAACACTGCACCTGAAACTCCTTCAAAATTTGCTAACTGAATGTACATTTGCATAATTTATTGGCATGCCTTTAAACCAAACTTGCGCAAATTAAGTGTCATCATATTCAGAGTATATTTAATCCATTCCAACAGTATGGTTGAACTGCAAAAACAGGGAAAGATTCTTACTCAAGCAGAGAAGTAGGCAAAGATTGGTCTCCCATACTCCAGTCCATCGTGGGTGATCAGACGCTCGACCTGGCCCGTGTGCATGTTGTACGAGTATCTGCCGATCTGGACCGTCCGGATGAAGGCCCTCCCAGTTCGTCCGGCGTCCAAATCAGTGAGCCTGAAGCCCCACTTCTGGGGGCACCTGGCACCGAAAGGAGCTGCTCCTCCAAGGAGAACTCTCTCTCCGTAACCCACCCGGAGGAAATGTCGTCCATGCCGCGGTCATCGCTGTCCGTTCGGCGAACGCACAGCCGCAGCTTGTAATCGTGCAGGGAGAGTGTGGCGGCGCAGAGGCGCCCGTCATCCGGCATCTCGGCGACACGGTGCCCGCTCATGGCGTCCGGCAACCGAATGAAGCTGAACTGCATAGTGGCTGGACCAAGCGCTACCGTGGAGTTGGGCTTGCGCCCGCCCGAGTGCCAGTACATGCGGCCGGCGGCGTGAACACATGCCTGGTCCATGGTGTAGGCGTCGTCATGGACCATCTCCTCCTCGCCCGGCGCCAGCGCATCGCGTCGTTCGGAAGCATGGACAGCATCCAATGTTTTCAATAACGGGCTAAGGGGTTTAGCGGCATGTCTCTAAAACAGCTAATAGAGGAGCTAAATCGAGTTATAGTGGGAGATAGTGGTTAAATTGTACATGAACACAAATAGCGGTACGCTGCTTCAAAGCTATAGCGGGCTTTAGAACCTTGACAGCATCGCGTAGCGGCGGCGGAGGGGGTCGCAGACCAGGATGTCAGGGTGGCCGTCGAGGCGGGCTCGCTGCAGGAGCAGCAGCCCCTGGTGGGAATCGACGAGGTGGAGGCCCCAGTCAGGGTCCGCGGGGAGGAAATCCAGCGTCAGGAGGGGAGCGGAGGCCTCGATGGGGACGAATCTGGCAGGGCGGCGCTTCATGGGTCCCCTGAACCCCGGTCCGCGGAAGAGGCCGGGCAAGTTGCTGCCGAACGGTAGGGTCTCCTTGGGCTGGTGGAAGTGCCCCAGGAGCTGCGGCGAGGCGGCGGCCGCGGAGGCGAGCGACCGAGACGAAGCGCGGCGGAAGGCGGCGGCGGAGCGGAGGATTGAGGCGATCGCCATCGCCGGTGAGGAGGACGATAAGAGAGTGGGGTTTTGCTTTGCGCTGGGGAGGTGGTTAGAAAAGCGTGATACAGCACGTTATCACCCTCGGGAACGAGTAAATGCGGGTTCGAAAGTTTTCCCTTTTTCCATTTGTCTTTTCCTCGTTGCATGGCTAAAATCATCTATCTGAGCAGGCGAGCGGCTGCGAGAACGGCGCCGATTATTGGGCTGCGTTTTCGGTTTTTTTGGGCCGGGCCATGACATGTGACGCTGAGTGACGGTTGTATTGTGATCGCGGGTAACCAAAAGGATAGAAGAAAACAGCTCGCAGCACACTGCCTACCACTTGACCGGCTCCAAATAAACGTCGCATGACATGAACTCACGACAAACATTGACCGACACCAAAGGAACGGCTCAAAATCTTATGTTATTACAGAAAACGTGTTTGTAACACAAAGCGCATTCCGAGGAAATTAAAAAAAAACGAGTCAAAATTGAATATGCACCCTGGGCAAGCTACAGTGGGAACGAATACATAGTTAGGGACACGGATCCTCATTTTAGTATTCCTGCAGGTATATTTAGTCGTTCCCACAAACATGCGCGCCATGCCAATCGAGGGGGTGCCCAGCTGGACCAGATAGGGACTGTTGCAACCTCATTGTATCTTCATGATATTCTTCAACTTAACAACCAGTTTCCAGTCATCCATAGACAAATCGTCCTGCATTGTATTTTATTTGAAAAGCAAAAGGTTCAATAACTGGTAATGGAATATACGCAATGTACTTGGAAAAGAGTGTCAAATTTAGAACTTGCCCTGTAGTTTTGCTTCAGAATATCAATAGATCGCCTGGAGATGCGGCTGACAAGTTCATCTTCCATTTCAAAGTGTCTGCCAAAGCTCCTCTGCTGCTCATCAGAATTGTTCGCGATAATCTGTTCACAACAGCCCAAACATTACAAGCAATATCCAGAGGAGATAGAATAAGAGGTAGAGCTGCAGATGGTCAGTACAAACCTTTATAGCCACCTTTTGCCCTTTGGTGGCCATATCAACTTGCTTATGATTAATTTCAATGGAGGCAATCTTCCCAATATCAATGAAGTCTTTGGTGGGTATGCAGAGTGGAGTTCCGATCTAGATCACAAGGGAAAACAAGAAATCAGAAGAAAGTACATATCTGAATGAAGATGGTCCAAAAACAAAATTCAATATAGAACCCATAATATAACTTGTGCACCAATAGCGATAAGCGCTAGGAACGGTGTCATGTGGTGCCTAATTAGTGATAATTACTCAGACATGGCAGCCATACCTAGGTGGTCCACTTATTTCAAACAATTTCAAACAATTAACATCAAACTCAAGCCTCTGAAACCATTTATCCTAGTTCCTAGATGCTGAGCCAAGTGATGTTTGTTCATGTAAAGGCTGCCAGAAAGGTCCACAACTACTAAATGAAGCTACATGGAAACAAACAACAGAGATTAAACTGCGAGGATAAACCTAAATACCTTTGCTATTCCTTCAAGGACATCAACACCCAAAACAATAGGATCCTTCTTGTTAAAAACACAGTTAGGCATGATCCTGAGAACACAAGGGAACACAGCTTCTTCAGCGCTCTCCTTCTTCTTTTCTTCCTTCAGATTTTTAATGTACGCTGTAAATTGGTCAAAAAGGTGGTATATTATATCTGCAACAAAGATCCTCACACCGGACTCTTCCGCAAGATCACGGGCATCAGGCATCACTTTGACATCAAAGGCCAAGATAGTTGCATATTCTTTCTTTCTCTCAAGCATAACACTAGCCTTCATAACATCCTTCTTGTGGACTGGCCCTATACTGAAGTCACAAAAGGGAATATTCACAGCAGGGCTCTTCAAGAACTCTGTGAGAGCTTCCAAAGACCCCAGGGTAGATGCCTGTACATAGACACCCTCGCCACTCTTATCAATCCGGCTCCTAACCCGAGTCATCTCTTCCATGACAGCGTCCTTCAATTTGTCTAGATCATCATCAGGTCCTAACACATACAGAGCAGTCCCTGCAATTGCGTGTTCAAGACCCTGAAGGAAAGCAATCATTAATAAATTATTGCCATAAAACTCTGAATAGTGAAATTGAAATTGTACTCACCTGCGCTGATATTTTAACTCCTTGTGCAGCTCTGATCTCTTTATGATGTAGATAGGTGCCCTGAAAATATGACCTTTTGGTGTTAATATTCAGCTTAGAACTAAGAACAATATGACGCTGCTAGCAGAAATCCATGTCAGTGAAGTGGCATACACTTGAACCATAACCACATGGCGTAACACAAATTTTCAAAAAAGGAATGACAGTATCAAGTATTTAAACTTCTTCATAGAGCTAAGCAGGACAATGTGAAATGACACTAAACTACAAATACTGCAGTAGTAATTCGTAATGAGGTAAACAAGGTCACACTGCTAAAAGAAAGGAATGGCATTAACGAGAAGTAACATCTGAATAACCAGACCTACATCTATCGACCGAAGTGAGTGAACTATCAAGGTTGCTTATTAATCCAATAGCATCTTACTGAGTGCGGATTAAGCAATTGAAACAAAACCGCAACATTACCAGCTACTCACCTTGACACGAAGCTCTCTCATTGGGTGTGGTGTTAACAAAGCTCTGACAGTTGTTATAATAGGTCCCTATGTGAATAACACAAAAGGAACATTAGGGATCATAAACATGCTACACTTCATTACAGCAATTGAAATATAAAGCAAAATTATTTCTACCTGCATGCCACAAACAACTATTTGATCTCCTTCGCGAAGTATACCATTGACCAACACAACATCAATTGTAGTACCATGACCTTCCACGACCTTGACTTCCAGCACAGTACACTGAACACGACAAGATAATTGATAAGAACGACTTTTCTGTAATGACACGATAACCAATGCACAGTTGTACATTACCTGCACTTCATCAACAAAAGTAAGCTTTTCTTCCATCGTCTTTTGTGCCCATTGAACCAATAGTAGAAGCAAATCAGGAATGCCTTCACCACTGATAAGAGCAATGCATTAATTGCCAAGGAAAAGATGGCAACAATATCGTAGCTGGTGTCACAAATCAAAATGATTACAGCAGTATGTTTCAGCACTAGATCAAACCTTATTGCACTTGTAGGCACTATGTTAAAGGTATCTTCCATCTCCTTGTTCTTGTAGTATAAAGCAGTATTGACTCCTTGCATCTTGAATTGTGTCACAATCTGTTGAGCAAAGTAAGCACTTATCACGTACAACAGTTTCTTGGAAAAATAAATAGAAGCAAAGATGTGACGTCAACTCACATCAGTAACTCTCATATTGAACTCCCTCTTAACATCTTCGTTTTGTTGTTTTAAAGCCTTCACGATAGGTGCATTTGTACATCTCTTCCAACCATAAAGACGATCAACCTTCACAGAGTGAAGAAAACCAAATTGAAGTAATGAACAAATAACAGAAAGGTAAGGAAGCCAAAGGTCAAAGGACAGAACTTCTGAACATATACCTTATTTAAGGCAACAATAAACACTGCATCTCGACTCTTCAAAAGATTCAGGGATTCAATTGTCTGAGGTTCGAGCCCATGCATGATGTCAACCACCAAAATAGCAATATCACACAAACTTGAACCTCTAGAACGCAGATTACTGAAGGACTCGTGCCCAGGGGTATCGATGACAAGCAGGCCTGGAACCTTAAGTGTAGCATCAGCTTTCAACTCCTTGGTTCTCTCTCTGATGTTTTCTGTAGGAAAGTATGTCGCTCCAATCTGTTGGGTAATACCTCCAGCTTCTCCTTCTTGTACGTTAGTACGCCTGATACAATCTAGCAGCTTTGTCTTGCCAGTATCGACATGACCAAGGATGCAGCAGATTGGTGACCGGAGGTCAGAACCATTCTTAGTGCTGTCCTCTTTAACAGACCCTTTCTTAGCACCTTTGTTCTTCTTAACATTTCCATTACTGGCAACCCCATCACCCATTTCATTCTTTTTAGTGTATGCAACAGGAGGAACATCCTTTTTGACAGCAGGTAGTGCTTTAGAACTTTCTTGCTTCTGGACAGGCTCAGCAGCCTTCTTGATGGCGGGCTTCGCCTCTTCCTCATCAAAAGCACTTGTCTTAGGTAAATTCACATCAATATCATCCCAGCTCTTTGCATCCCATTCATCTTCCTCTTCTTCTTCTTCCTCTTCAGGTTTTGGCTCTTCAATCTCCTGATCAGGTTCGGTTTTCTCCTCGGATTCCTCCACCTGAGACTGAGATTCCTGATCCACAAGTACATATTCTTCCTCGTCATTGTTAGCCTCGCTGCTCTCTTGCTGTTGTTCTTCAACTACCTTTGCAGTCTCTGTGGTCTTTGGTTGAGTTTTCTTCTTCTTGGAATCATATATAGGCTTCTTCTTTGTTTGAGGGACGGCACCCTCAGCCTTTTGGAGTTCACTCTGCTCAAGAAACTGTCTCCTCATGGCTTCTAACCTCTTGGCTTCCTCTTTCTGTTTCCCAGTCAAGAGCTTACCCTCCTGTTTCTTCTTCATCAGCTTCTCCTTTTCCCTTAACTTCTTCAACCTCTTTGCTTCCTCCGCTTTCCTCTCTTCCTCCTCCCGCCGCAGTCGCTCTTCCTCCTCTTTCCTCAATCGCTCTTCCTCCTCGCGCTTTTGCCGCTCCTCAGCTTCCTTCCGCCTCGCAAGTGCCTCCTGCATCTCCCGGACATGCTTTGGGAGCTTCTTCATGTCAACCTTCCCTTTAGGCGCCTCTTGCTCCTTCTCCTCTTTCTTAGCCTCCGCCTCCTTCGCTGCAGCCTTCTTTTCCTTCTCTTTTTCCTTCTTCTTCTTCTTTTTCTTGGCTGCAGCGGATTCAACCTCTCCTTCTCCAACCTTCTCCTCTGCATTACCATCTTCTGCAGCTTCCACGTCCTCCTTAGGCACTGGAGCTGATTGTGATGCCTGCGCTGGCTTCTCCTTCTCCTTCTCTACAGGTGGGGCTTCACCAAGCTCGGCCAGAAGCTTATCCAACTCATCTTCTTCCTGCGCTGTTCTTCCACTCTTCTTCTTTTTCTTCTTTGATTTCTTCCCTTCAGCATCATCCACAATGGCTGCAGCGGAGACAGAAGCCTCATCCTTCTCCACCTTGGGCTCTGGCTCCTCAGCAGGAGGCGTCTGGCCATCAATCTCTGCAAGGAGCTGGTCAATATCCTCATCGTCCACGGTAAACCCTCCCTTCTTTTTCTTCTTCTTTGATTTCTTTCCGGCAGCATCATCCACATCAGGCACAGCCACAGGATCCTCACTCTTCACCTCCTCTGGCTCATCAGCCTCATCCGCAGGCTGATGAGGTTCCTCAATCTCAGCGAGCAGCTTGTCCAGGTCCTCATCGTCCACAATAAACGCACCCTTCTTTTTCTTCTTCTTCTGCGACTTCTTTGCAGCAGTGGCGGCAGGGGGCTCCTCTTCCTCCTCAGCCACGTCTGGAGGTGGCGGAGCAGGCTCATCGAGGTCGAGGTCCTCCTCGTCCTTGTGAGCTCCCTTGTCCTTCTTCTTTTTCTTCTTCTTGGCCTTGCTGAAGTCCAAATCGAGGTCGTCGTCCTCGACGGGGTGGCTGGCGGACCCCGGCTCGGCAGCGGGCTCATCCTCGTCCTGGTCCTCGTCGCCGTCGCCGTCGCCGAGAGCACTGAAGGCGCTGAAGGAGCTCACGGGAGCGCCTCCCTTCTTCTTCTTCTTCTTGCCTGTGAAGACGAGGTTGATCGGCTCCTCGTCGTCGTCCTCATCCGCGGCGGGCGGAGGCGGAGGAGGGGGCTCGTAGTCGTCGTCGTCGGGATGGGCGGTCTTGCCTCCCTTCTGGCCCTTCTTGCCGCCGCCCTTCTTCGGCTTCTCCTTCTCCGCGGCGGGCGGCGGCGGCGCAGGGTCGGCGGCGTCGTCCTGCGGGAAGGAGTACTCGTCGTCATCGATGGCGACGTTCTTCTTGCGCCCCATCGGCGGTGAGGTTGGAGGTTAGGGTTTGGGAGGGGGAGTAATGCGGCGGCCGGAGATCGAGACGAAGGAGGAAGAAACCCTACTACGGGGGGATGCGAGCGAGAGCGAATTGGGTGGGTCTGGGTCGGCTCGGGTCACAGATGCTTCTTTCTTTTCTTGCCTTGTTAAACAAAGGGCACAAATTCATTGACAAGAATTGCAGCTATATTCCCTCAAAAAAAAAGAATTGCTGCTATATACGAATATAAAACAACTCTAAAATAACATTTTCTCCCCCGAAATTTTCATTTTGTAGAGTTTGTATGCTTCTTTTTCCATAATTATTACAAACGTTTTTTTTTAGACTATTACAAACGTGTTGGTGTCTCGTTTTATGGATTTCTATATTTTTATAAGGACCCTTAAGATACTAGGGATTTTTTTAAAAGAATAGTGCTCCGGTAAAGCTCTTTGTAAAATTAGCACAGATCTCAAAGCGTGTTATCGTAGTGGGTACACATCAGATTTCACTTCGCTTGGGCTCTTTTATGGGTTCATCATCAAGCTGCTGTCGCTTACCTGATTTAATTTTTTTTTTCTGGCCAACAAGACACGCTCGGTTGGACTAAGTTTGTGTTTTTTCGTTGGACATTCATTGTTCCATTCTATGAAATATTGAAATCAACTCATAACGGTCTCGCAGTTCATTTTGTGCTCGTAAAAAGACTGGTTCAGATCAACAAGTACAATCTTACGCGAACTCCGGGCACACGTCGAACACAGCCTTGAATCAACAACGACACAAGCCAAATTGGGATCAAAGAGCAAGCCGCGCAATGCCTTGTTTACAGGTAAGCTTGCTAGCGCCGCTCGGTTCACAGACTGTTTCCAGGCAAGTCAAGGTGCATCCGTATCTGAGAGGATGTCAAACCATCATCATCGGTATGAGAGTTTGAGAAGTGGCCGATTGAACATAAGACATCAGAGAGAGCCACACGACCAGACTGCAGACGACAGTCCACAATGGCATCACACTTTTTGCATAAACTATGTAATTACAATAAAAATATATGCAGAATTATATTATTGCGTGCAACACACCATCATGAAATTAGCAACTTGCATCTAGTCCAATTGTGTAAGTTAAGTGCTAGAATTTTTCAAGGATCTATACTGTTAACAAAAATAAATCCAGATGCCCAATCTGTAATAGCTACACCTCTAAGGCCGACATGTTTCAGATCTGGACCTTGGTACCGGGTCAGACCAACCCCCATACAAGATTTCGAACTTGGTAGATAAGTACATCCCTTTGCAATATGAACGGTGAGGGAGAAAAAAAAGTGCTGGGCTAACGGATGTACCTGTGCAGCTGCCTAAACAGATTATGCCTGGATTTTCCACATTTCTAGTTTCCTAGTAACTATTGTTATTGTTCATGTCTTCCTGATACCATGATCAAGTTTTGCTCTTGAGCTTCCTATGTGACTTGAGGTCAACTACAACAACGGTTATATTGTCCTTGCTCCCCTTTTGCAGAGCCAGCTTTGACAAATATTCAGCGGCTGCTTGAGCTGCTTGATCCGGCACTTCATCGCTTCTCTGGGCTGACGACGAGGCGTCTGCATTTTTCTTGTGCCATAGTAGTATCCGCTTGCGGGCAGCATCACACACCTCTTCATTTGACATCACATCCCAGAGGCCGTCACTTGCAAGAATAAGGCAATCATCATCTTTTGCACGGGCTACAACTGTGACCTCGGGGACTGGGATTATATATGGCTTCAGGTACCTGTCCCCTGCAATTAGATCATACATCATTAGGAACCATCAAATCCACAGGAAAAGCTGCGTTGAGATCAAGAAACAACTGAAAATGCAGATTGGTTGATGAGCAATTTCTCGACCTCATATAATACATCTGATCATGGTCAATTTAAGCAGTGCAGATTGGAACTCAAGAAAAAAAAGGCACACCACAAGCAAAAGTAAAGCATTAGGCTATAAAGGATCAAGGAACGAAGATGATTGTGGTCCTTGTGGCTAAGCGTCTCCTGTGAGAACCAACGACAATATCATATGAACATGAGAGTCAATGACAAGATCAGAAGAACAACACTCAAAAGTATTGAAGAAAGCTGACTGAAAGAAACATGCAATGCTCAACAGATGCACCTAAACAGATGAACACAATGGCTTGTACAGTCTGGTGCATAGTCAATGATAAAAATATTCCAAACTCCAAAGTATATAATGTTTCTTATCCAACACAAATCTCTATTTTGGACTTTTGACATTTCATCCTGTGTCGGAACCAAGCTAAAACTCATTAGAATTTCATCATGGACAGTCTAAATGTAGCAAATAAGAGCCTATATCTGTGAACCAAGTCACCATTAATTTGTCAAAGGCAGAAACGGACCAGCCAATAGCTTCCGAGTGCTACAGATTGTAATTTTGTCGGTAAACATGCAGATAAACCAGCATTTTCAGAAATTGTAGATGCTTGAGGATATGTAAGTATCAAGAGAGCGAGGGTGTGTACCGATTGATCGTGACATGGCAAGAACACCAAGAACTCGATAACCATTCCACTGGATGACCTTTCCACCCTGAGCCTCAATCCTTGCATATTCGTCTTCCCTATTCGGCTGAAGCAAAAAAGAAAAGGCAAATTAATGATGCTTCCAATTAACCGGCAATTCAGAATCCGTTACTATGTGGTGAGACAAGTACTGTCGTACTTGTCAAGACACAACAAGGGTTGACGTCTTACTTTGTGGTCCATCGAGAGCGCCAAGGGCTGCTTGCCTCGGCAGAGCACTGCTCGTGAGTCACCGCAGTTGGCAACGATGATATGCGACGAGCAAACGACTGCGACCACCGCTGTCGATCCCACGGTGTCTGGAGCCACGGGTTGGGATCCGGTTGTAGCATCACCACCCACCTCTGCATCAACACGAGTGAAGCAGTCCACAAAGGCCTTCTCCCACTGCTTCTTGGACTCAAGGCCGTTCAAGTCATTGCCTCGCACTGCCTCCTCTGCTCTATGCAGCTCCTCGATCAGCACTGAATGGATTCTGTCCCGGCAGTAATTGGCAACCTAAAACAGAGAGCAAAGACTCAAGGATTGATAGATATGCAGAGAAGTGCGATGGTGAAAGCGTTTGTGTTGCGTGTGGCGACTGGCGAGGCAAGCAGGCAGTGGAGACCTGAACGCCGCCGTGGCCATCGTAGACGCCGAAGAAGTGCGCGGGGAGGCGGAAGGATGCGCGGTCGAGGCCGTCGACGGCGGCGTCCCCGGCGACCATCCAGAGCGGGACGTGGAAGAAGGTTGGGACGATGACGGCGGCGTCCTCCATCTCCGGGCGTCGGCCGCATATAGACTCGAGCCCCCAGCGAGGGACGCAGTCGACGGCGAAGACGCTCCTTGCGGCTGCGGCGGCGACTACCCTGTGACTGTCGGCGGTGTCGGAGGCGACGGCTACGAGGTCGTCGAGCGCGAGCGCGGAGCCGGCGTCGGGGAAGCCCTCGAAGTCGGCGGTGGCGACGCTGCTGCAGTCGCTGGCGACGGAGCACGGGCTGGGTGGCGCGGAGGAGTCGTCGTCCCCGGCGGCGGGCGCCCTGAGCGGCGGCGGGGCGGGGGGCAGCGCGGCCCTGATCCCGATGGCCTCCTCCATGAGGTCGGCGACGGCGGCGAAGAGCGTGAGCCCCGCGGCCGCGGAGCTAGCGGGCGGCGCGGGCAGGGCCACGTGCTCCATGGCAGTCAGCGCAGCGGGAGGAATCCATGGCGAAGGCGAGCGGTGGAGGCGGTGTGGCGTGGGCGTGGGGCCCTAGTGGTCATGGATCTGAAGGCGAAGCAAGGGCTTGGGTGGGATCGAATCCAGGGGTAGGTGCGGGGAGATCACGGCTCACGGGCGCTGCCCTCCGCAGCACGGAACCCCTCTTCGCCTCGACAGCAGCAGCTAGCTATGATAGTCGGCGAGCAAGACCCCCGAAGCAGGAAGGAACTCTCAAAGACTGATGAGCTCAGCTGACGCCTACTACCGCGCAGGCCACCAGCACAGCACAGCACAGCGTAGCTAGAGGAGACGACTCTCCCCTCACAGATTGGGGAGTGAGGAGAAAGACGACAGGTGTCCATGGAGAGGGATGGGGATCGATGTGGTCCCATCTGTCATCTTCAGGCCGGAGTCCACGAGACGAGACGACGCCATCGCGTCGCATCACGTCTTGATGTCATCGCGTCTGGGCCGTTAGTTACTAATAGTAAGCCCAGAGACCTGGGCCTCCCGCCACCGCCCAGGGCCCAATCATTTCCGTTGACAAAGACATGAGGTGTGTTTTGGGGAGGAAACGGAGGGACGACGGGATCACTGTGGACGTGCGCGCAGCACCACCACCTCAAATCTCTCATCATTGGATTGACCCACAGATTCATCTGATGTGTACGTACACGTTTCACTCCTAAAGATTCATGACCAGCCCGTGTTTGCAAACCAAGATACGCAAGGGTACATGCACTCCTGAAGTAGAATGCTTGCAAGAACAATGAACCTTTCGGTGATATGAGCTGAAGATGGGAACCACTGAAGCACAAGTATTTGCTACACTAACCCTCGTCACCTTCCTAGATTATGCTACACAGATCAGAATTCAGAAAAAGCAACCGGCCAATTAGAAACATTAGATTATGCGCACAAGCCTGCGGAGACACATGCAGGAATTCATGTCAAACAATTGCCTTCGCCGGGATATGCATGGTCCGAAAAATCCAACCTGCTGACGGTGCCATGGAACCCAAGCCAAACCATTCAGGATTACAAAAAGTCTGCTCGCGTGACCTCTTTCTTAATCTTCTTAGAAAAAAGAACAGCTTGCTTTTCACATGAAGCATCACATTTTTTGCGAGGGAGTATTTGTCCTCTTTTTTTTACATGAATGATGATGCAAGAACGCCACAAATGTTTCTTTCTTGTTGGGTACCTACTCTAATAACTGATGCTGTCAAAAACCCACTCTGTGTGTGTTCATGATATGAGGATGATAACCTTTCCTGTCAAAAGTAAATAAAGAATCATTTTTTATCGATGATTCCAATGGGAATGAACATGAAATGAGGAGTGCGTATGAATCAGGAGTAGCGAATCGAGCAGGGACGGGGAGGGAATTCATCAGAAGAATTTGGTGCCGGCGAGGCCGCTGTGGAGGAGATTGTGCGCGATGTCGTCCCTGGCCTTGCTGGCGCTGTCGGACCGCACGGGTTTCTCCGGCACCGTCTCGTCGTCGGCGAGCTGGAAGCGGAGTCCCGGGTCCATCTCCTCGCCGCGGGACTCGCAGATGTTGTGCAGCACGCAGCAGGCGCCCAGCACCACGGGCAGGTCCTGCAGCTTCACCTCCGTGCGCTTCTGCAGGCACGCCCACCGCCCCTTGAGCCGCGCGAAGGCTTCCTCGGCCACGCGCCGGAGGTCCGCGACCTTCTCGTTGAAGGCGTGCTGCGCCCACGTCAGGTTCGGGTGCGCGTAGGGCGCCAGCACCCAGTCCGTGAGCGGGAAGCTGGCGCCGCCGACGACCCAGGACCCGGCCATCATCCCTGCGGCGGCGCGCTGCTGCAGCGCGGAGCGGTCGAGCACCTGGTCGTCGGGCATGGAGCCCGGCCACCCGATGCAGACGTCGGTGAAGGTGCCGTCGGGGGCGACGACGCCCTGCAGCGTGATGGAGTAGGAGGTCTTGTGGTTGCGCTCGGTGTGGCGGCGGTTGAAGTATGCGGCGACGGCGACCTTGGGCGCGATGATGGGGATGTGGGTGGTGTAGATGGCGCCGACGACCCCCGGGATGCCCGAGTCGGCCTGGAAGCGGGCCTTGAAGGCCGCGGCGGCGTCGGCGTCGGGCCAGCGGAGGAAGCGCGGCATGAGGAGGTTGCGGATGGCGGCGCACACCTCGAGGACGAGCTTGTGGCAGGTGGAGATGCCGAGGCCGAAGCGCTTGGAGACGAGGCGGAGCGGCTCCCCCGTGGCCAGGCGCCACACGCAGACGGCCACGCGCTGCCGGACGGGGATGGCGGCGCGGAGCGCGGTGTCCTCCTTGGCCACGGCGGCGCCCAGCGCGTCGCAGAGCATGGCGAAGGTGGCGCGCCCCATGCGGAAGGCGGCGCGGAAGTCGGCCTCCGGGTAGTCGGCGGCGCTGCACTGCTCCCACCACGCGCGGGACCGGTCCTTCACCCACAGCCGCCGCTGCTGGTGACCAGCTCCACTGCCCGCACCAGGCGCCGACGGAGACCCGCCTCCTCCTCCGGTCACCTCCTCTTCCTCCGAGCTGGGGTGGAAGAGGGGGAGCTCCACGCGCGGGGCGTCGTTGACGTCCAGCGAGGTGAGGACGCTCCTCTTGCTGTTCTTGCCATCCTCCTCGTCGGCGGCGGCGGCGACGCGCTTCCGGCGCCGGTTGTTCTGCTTGGGCATCGCGGCTGGAACTCGCCCTGCCTGCTCTGCTCCTCTCCTCCGGATTAGATTTGTGGGCGGGGAAGTCGTCGTCGTCTTGTGAGGAAGTAGGAAGAGGAGGAGTTGGAGGAGAGAGTGATCCGGTCCGAGCAGGAGGGAGGGGGTTGGGTTAGGTGGGTGTGAGCGCGGAGGAGATGCACGGAGACATCGCTGTCGCCTCGAACGAGACTAGTGTGGACAGAAAGCCTTCTTGGTTTCTTGTTTTTGATGAGAGGAGAAAGACGATCTCACGGCCTGTCAAGACAGAGTGTAAACGCCCGCCGGAGAGTACGGCGCCGCCACCTCTGGCTGGCTGGAGACGACGCCGTAATAAGCTGCTACTATTGCTCCTCCTGCAACAAATGCTTGCCGGATTTCGCATTTGCCGATTTGGTAACCACTAGCGTCTGCCTTGCTAGCTCCAGGAATGAACGGGTTAAATGTTAGGATTTAATTAACGTGCGTTCCCATTTCGATCCGGCACTAGTATCGCCAGCTCGTAGTATCTTCCGACATTACGACCAAATTATTACCAAAACCAGCCGTCACGTTTTGCACGACCTGCTTGGTTACCACATCAAAAGTCGGGAATATTTTGCCGACATCTGGTTCGACGCCTTGTACTATTTCGCGATCTAGTTCGTGATGACCAAAAATTCCCAAAGGCGAATCTGGCCGCTTGGCTTACTATTTCCGAGAAGTTTCACCGCAAAATTTTGTGCGTCTTTGGAGCAAAACGAGCACTCGATCCGTGGCTGCAATTCCAAGGGCCAGATAGGATAGACAACCTACCCTGTCGTAGTCACTCATCCATATCATATCCAGCAATACCTTCCAAGAAACTCAACGTACTCCTAAATCACAGCCGATGGAGATGAGAAACAAACCCATCGTTCCCAATTTTCAACTGAACAACAAAATTTACAACCCACAAGTTGGAGACCTATCTGAATTATTCAACACGGCTTTATTATAAAACAGGTAGCCCAATGTTACAAAAACAGGTGGTATCCACAAAAGCTTACAAGGTGCCCTCAAGGTCCAATATTGCCCAACAGCTAACACGTGCGTTATTTGTAGGCAAACAAGTCCACAGAGCCCCCCTTGTCCAAGTAAATACATTATTGATCGGCTGATCTCTAGGATATAAATTACAGGATCAGATAAACCGACAAATCAAAGAAAGAATCGGCGTATCACAGGTAATATACACGGATCATTCATTGGTTTGGATTACTTCAAGGTAATAATTGCATGAAAATAATGCCTGATCACAGACAGCAGGGAGCTCAGACAAAATTTATGGTGAAGGACACATAAGGATGAGCCTCTGTTTCACCTCCCAGACCAGCAATACCTACGTCGTCTTCCGATTTCCAATAGATACTGCATTGCAAGTGTTGAATTGGTGAAAAACCAAGAACAAGCCGTGGCTAGAAGTGTTATGGACTGCAAAACAAATGTTGAATTACCTATGGACATTGCCACAAAGCTCCTCTAAGATACTCCTTACTTTCTTCTCACTCTTGGTTGGTGGAGCTAGAACAGCAGACTATTGCAACAGAAAGGCATATTATTACTAGGAATAAATAGCCAGATATGATGAATCGCGCATTAAAAAGAAAGTAGAGAAGATTTACCAGGAATGATGGTGGCAGACCATATCTAAGAATACTCTCTACAAAGACACGCACAGCACAGAAGTGCATCCAGGAACTGAACACCTGTAGCAGGATAACAGATATTCATGAGAAAGAAAGCAAAGGAAAGCAAACCTTGAAAACTATAACACCAAAACAATAGACAACAAAGTACTAATATTCTGCCTGTATTTACCAAAGCAACCATAAACACTATCTAAAGCCCTAGCCAAGTGACTTAGCTCAGAAAAATAAACTTCTACCATGATGGCCATTAGGAGTTTTCCATGGATAGACACCAACAAAAAACATCAGAGTTTTCCATGGATAGAAAAGAACAGCATTTGTGCCATATTATGACCTTCTGAGAGCATGCCATATTAAACAACATTACAACACCCATAACTCACTACTTACGTTAACAAGGGTGATGCATCCATTATGACTAAAAGGTATCTGTGTTGATAACATAAGAATTTCCCATAAATAATAAGGTCAGGCTAGTGAGATAATGCAGCAGAAATCAAAGGGCAATTCCATACATAGTGAAATCAGAGTTTCACAACGGATGTCCAATCTAACCTGCCAAGGTGAAATCTAATTCACATTCAACTTAATTGGTCAGCCTCATTGGGTCTTTCAGATTACTAAAGCAAGATAACATAACCATAAAAAGTTCAAACTTAGAAGATAAATTCAAAGCGATCATACATCTGATGCAACAATTGTTCATAGTGGGTGAATACATCTGGGCACTTTTGCGGCATCATAGATGAGAAACTGAGCTTGTACAATTTTAATGCAAATCATGAACAAGTACCTCACTATAGCTTGCATAGCACCATTGCAAAAGAGAGGTCCTCATAGTTTCCTGATCTTGCAGTAGCTTTTCCATCTCTTGCTTCCGACTTTCCTGTGCTTCGGGACTATACTCGAAATCACGGACCTGGTTTCGAATGAAAATGTAAATCAATGGATAACAGTTAAACAAAAAATGACAGATCGGCAAGGTTAAACTTCTCTTCTAGTTGACTACCGAAAGACCTTGGGATTAATGCTCCCTGGACAGGCAGATGTGAAGTGAATATAAGTCATGTGAGGAAACATTACCTGGAAACCTTTCTCACGAGCATGGACCTTGAAGTTGTCAACAACCTTAGCAAATAAAGTCACAGTGTAGAGAGCGTACTCATTGTCTTCATAAAGCTTTTTAGATGATCTCGGCACCTACAGAATCACCAATTAGATCAAATAAAGAAGCTACTAAATACAACGATATAACAGGAAATAAGGGGCACAACTCAGACCAACTTAGTAAATTGTAGTATAAGGAAAATAAACAAAGAAAAGAGCATTTAATTTTTTTTCTCTAGAATATAGAAGGGGAACGTGTCAATTTGGGATGTCTTAACAAGAGAGAATTATGTTTTAGTGTTATATTACCAATAAAGTCATTAATCAAGTGCAGAACAAAAACTAACCACAAACGTGTCGAGAGACTCGTAGCTTGACAGCCAATCTTTTTGGGAGTACTTCGGTATGATAGCAAGAAGTGTTACTAGATGCTCTGAGGTCACCATATCCTCCGGTTTTACCAGATTGGAAAGATCACGAACTGCTAAGCTGTCACACAAGAAAAAAATAAACTAATTAGTGTGTGTTAATGCAATTTACCACCTAATTTACTTCTAGCCACACGTCAATGTTGTTTACCTTCCACTTTGCTTCCTGTTGATTGCACTAAGCTGACTCCTTACATTGTTATATTCCGCTGCACGAACCTGGGAAGATAAAATAAAATTGTCATTGTAAACTCAATATCCAACACACCAAAAAAAAAATCATTTACACGTACAACTACAACAAAAGGAGACTTGTAAATTTGAGACAACCCCATGTGTGAATACAGCTGGTTCAAAGAAAAGAAAAAACTGCAGAGAGACTTCCTGGATAATCGATAAAAAAAAATGGAAGAAGGGGAGAACCACAGACGGAGATCTAAATGATATCTTGGTTGTGAAATACACAATTCAGTGACAGAATATGGCATCCACAGCTCAGTAATTGGCACCCTAGTGCTTCCATAGATGATTTGAGCAGAAGCATGTGTAAACTGGATGGAACAAAGGAAGCCGCAAATCTAGTAGGCACGGAGCGGTGCATGTACCTATATACCTATAGGAACGAAAAATATCAAAGCCCCGAAACGGACACTAAAGGCAGACAGATCCCCCAACAGTACCAAGCTCCTTTGTATTTTCTAAATCCATCCACACAGCTAAATCAACATGCAAACATACCCAATTCAAGACTAGTCCTGAAGAGTAACCTTACTTCTTGGCTAATACCATACTAAATACAGTTCCCATGAGTATAGGTAATAGATGGCAATGCATCGATATTGGTTTTGGTATAAAACTTGACATAACATTTTTAGAGTTCGAAACTTGACAGAACATTGTGTGGGCCATGAGAAGCTGATGAGAGGGGAGATGTGGACTTCTGTTTATCACCTTCATGTCATCCTCGATCTTGGCGACCTGTGACTGGATGCTGCCGACGATCTCCTTGAGCGGCGACATTGTTGGGTACTTGCCTTCATCCCACACGAACCTACAATCAGAACCGAAAGCAGCCGAAGGTGAGCCAAAAATAAGCATTGGAGCGCCAAAACAGTTACAGCGGCAGGCAGGGGGGGAGGCAAAGACCTGGTAAGGTAGGTGTCGACGGGAACGCCATCGACGGTGAGCGCCCCACTCTCGACCCCTCCTGCGCGCTCGAGGTCCTCGATCTGCCTCCGGATCTTGTGCGAGACGCCCTCGACGAAGATGTTGGACTGCGGAAAAATGAAGAAGCACGGCGTGAGGAACGGAACCCTAGCTAGCTAGTGGTGGGCAGGCGGCGAAAGAGTCCCCACCTTGACGAGGTCGTCGCTGAGGGCGAGGAGGGAGTCGAGCGTGCCGACGCGGAGATCCGGGACGTTGAACTGCGGGCGGAGGAAGATGTGAGGCTAGGCGACAAAGGAGAGGAGAGGAGAAGAGAAAAGAAGAGAAGGATTCCTCTTACGCGGTACAGCGGCGTATCGAATGAGTGGCGTGAGATGCTGTCCTGCAGGCGCGACCAGAGAGAGCTGGCGGTGGTGCCGGGCGACTGCACCGGAAGCGACACGATCCAGTAGCGGGTGGCCATCGCCGCCGGCGAGCTGCTCCGACCTTCCTTCCTTGATGATGAGTGATCTGATCTGTGGAGGAGGGAAGAGGAGGAGGAGACGACGGGAAGGGGAAGGAAGACGGTGACGGGACGAGTCGGGTTTGGGTCCTGGTCCGTTCGGGCCCACCCAATTACTGAACTGGACTCAACGGCGTCCACAATCCGATCCAAACGGCTCCGACTGAGTTTTTCTTTTCTATCTAAATTAAATTTCATGAATTGTTATTCTCAATATCCGCCTGTTTTGATTTGATCTTCATTTCAGGAAAGTATAAACCGCGGCTACTAATCTTGCTTATCAGTGCCAATACGACGATCATCTTAATATAATGCTAATGCTGCGTACTTGAGTGACAGTGGGCATATGTATCATGCGGACGACATCTAACATGGAAAATGAATCTCGCGTGGCAAAGAATGCATGGACATGTTATTCTTTGTACGCTCATTTAGCATTTACCATGTCCACCTGATTTGCTTCTAGTTGACTTGATCGCCGTGAATATTTGTCCATTATGCGCTCATGGGTACATTTGGAGCAGGGTTTTCAATACCGGTGGAAACCGGTTCGGTAATCGCAGTAACAGGTAAAACCGATCAGACCGGTTCCACTGGTTTGCCGGTTTTCGGATCTGAATTTCAAACGAAATTAATTTTTTTTGATGAAATTTGATCTATTTTGGTGGTTTTGACCGCTTTTTGACAGAACCAGTGGTGCCTAGTTTCCACGGCTAGATCGGTAAAAGAAACTTTGATTTGGAGGTGCTAACTCATGTGTAGGTTAGCCTCTACCAAAAAATATTAAAATACAATAATGATATTAGCTTTTGACACTAAGCAATGCTGCAGAAAAGTGGGCATGTTGTAAATTGAATGCATATTGTCTTCACGCTGGTGTTGGGCTGGACAGCTAGATCCTTGCAGGTTGCAGCAAACACGTACTAGGTTACAAGGATAATGATCATATCAGTATGGTAGAGCGAGATTAGTTACCGTGATTTGCACTTTCTTAAGTATATAATCAAATCAAAAGAGATGGACAAATACAATTGTGATTCATGTATTAAAAATGTAAAAGCCGTGTGTGCAAATAAGCACATTCAAATGAGCAAGCGAGGCGTTCCGCTTCAAATAAAATGTTCTCGCACATAAATTCTCTTTGAGAAACAAGTGTCAAAAAAGGGTCCCTTGCCCATAGCACAAGAACAAGGCGTGACGGCGACGCCCTTCACCTGTTGTTAAGGAACATAGCCCCGCAAGCGATCACCACAATCACGGCACGAACACCCTGCATCAATCCACCAAGCAGAATATTAATCAAGATCGTGTCATTTCTTTCGCGACAAGAAGCACAAACAGACTCGCCTGATTTACCAACCACCCTTTCAGCACTGGAAAACCACCAATTCCGGTAGATGCAACCCGTTCATCCTCGCTTGTGCTCTGCTTCACAAGTTTCATGTGTCACCAACGTGGATGAGTAAATAAAACTCATACTGGTAGAATATATAGAAGCTCCAACTGCACAAGATCATTGTTATACCTCCGCGATCTCTTTCTTGACACGCCGGCTCTTATCATCGGCATGCGTAATGTGCTTAAGCGAGCTCAAATGCTCAAGCTCGAGAAGGTCTTTGAGCTCCCTGCTCGCAGTAGTGACGCAAACATGCGGGTGCAGCGACGTGCTTGATGTTGCGACCAAATAGCTCAACGGATACTGGAGATAGCTTCTGGAGGCACCCGTCGAATGCAGTTCCTCGAGTGAAAACGGGCCAATGGGGCGCCGATGCTTTGCTTGGGATCTCCTCTTGCTTCGGCTCAACTCTTGTTCTCTCACCTTCTGCTTCCTCGCTCCATCACGGCTACTGGGCCTACCACTCCCGCTTTCATATGCATTTGGCACCCCAGTTTGTCCAAATTTCTGTTGAAACGAAACATGCTTCCCAGACCTGTCATTTGAACCTTTATCGCCAAGAGGAACCGGGGCTTTGCTTGTCTCTCTGAGGTCTGAAGCGGTGAGTGAGGCATTGGTCTCTTCTGAGCTTAAAATACCCTGGAGCCCAAGGAAACACAGTGTTAACACAATTGTTTATCTTAAGTTATTTGTCTACTCTAAACTGAAAAAAAAATGACATTTCCTGATAGGCAAATGGTTTGATTTGCTTATATTTAAATGGTAATAAACGAACCTGCGAAGAGGTGCTTTCAAAGGCACTTATCATCTTCTTCACCGCGCTACTTGATCTTCTCTCTGGTTTACCGTGCGCTTTCTTGGAGCCATTTGGATCTTCGTTCTTTCCACAGCCACCTTGAAGTAACAAGTCTCTTGAGGCCTTCATGGGTGGATCCACATTTATTCTAGAGAACATTTCCCTATCCTGCAAATCATCTAGCGTTGGATCTTCAATCTTTCCACCATCATCTTGCAGTAATGATTCACTTGAGGCCTTCATGGGTGGATCCACATTTATTCTAGAGAATGTTTCCCTATCCTGCAAATCATCCAGCGTTGGATCTTCAATCTTTCCACCGCTACCTTGCAGTAACAAGTCTCTTGAGGCCTTCATGAGTGGCTCCACATTTATTCTAGAGAACGTTTCCCTATCCTGCAAATCATCTAGCGTTGGATCTTCAATCTTTCCACCGTCATCTTGCAGTAATAAGTCTCTTGAGGTCTTCATGGGCGGATCCACATTTACTCCAGATAATGTTTCCCTATCCTGCAAATCATCTAGGGTTCGATCTTCAATCCGTCCACAGCCACCTTGCAGTAACAAGTCTCTTGAGGCCTTCATGGGTGGATCAACATTTACTCCAAAGAACGTTTCCCTGTCCGGCAAATCATCTAGCGTTGGATCTTCAATCTGTCCACCGCCACCTTGCAGTAACAAGTCTCTTGAGGCCTTCATGCGTGGATCCACATTTATTCCAGCGAACATTTCCCCATCCTGCAAATCATCTAGCGACATACTCTTCCGCATCTTAGTTTGATCTTGATCTCCTTTGCTTTCCATGTTGGAGATCTTTTCCACGAGTCGTTTGGACAATGGGCTGTCTGACAAAGTTTGCAAGTCACTATAAGAATTAAGAACCAGAATTCCCAATGATATTCATATCACTCACACATTCATCATTCATCTGTGATCACTTTTAACACTCCAGTTACTTACAGTCCTACAGAGATGAGCTAAGATAATAGCGGATCATGTGCAAAGAGTTAAGCAGCTAAACCGGTAAGCTTCTAATGGAAACCACACAGCAGCTACAATGACTACAGATATATGGGCCCCTGATTCTGCATGAAGCTCTGTATGACATAATTTGAAGAAATACTAATAGGTGTATCTAGTATTATTACCACACCAAACTGTTTAGCCTATTACATCAAAGCATATGACCGTTCAACAAATTTCTGAATGTGTGTTTGCAGTTAAGACAACATTTAACAAATACACGCTACAAGCGAACCTGGAAAATTGAGTTCATGACCATCCCCAAGCGGTTCCTGCTGTTTCCTTTTCATTGCGAAGTTTCTCTATAGAAAGAAATAGTACAAACGCAAACTTATATTATTGAAATCGAGAGATTCACTACTGGAATTTTCACAACGAATCTTAAAAGGAACCAACTTACCATTTCTTGGATCCGCTTGCGGTCGTCATCACTGAGTAAGAACTTCAACTGAAGAATAACTTCTCCACTATCAAGAGTAAGTACTACATCCGTACTTCCTGACTCAACAATGGATTTTGTCTTCAACTCTGGTAAAAAAGTACATGTCAATTAATAGATACTGATAGTACGTACAATTCAAGAACTGTGAACCAATGCAAAGACCTGTTTTTGATATAAGTTCCCTGTCAGCGTTGTACAGCATTATTACCATGCTCTCTCGAAGCGATGTAACTGGGCTGCACACATACAATTGGTGTCAGCAAACTTAGAATTTTTCATTTGCATGTAATAAAGGCAATTGCAGCACATACATGAGGAAGTGAAAAGGGGAACAAAAATTGAGTGTTTTTATATTGAAACTGAAAGATACAGTAATCAAGTATTAAAATGGTAATATGGAAATGAGCTTACAAAGATAAATCATCTTGTTCTATGTTTCCATTGTATTCTCTTTTGCCCACAGCAACTGCATTTGAAATGTGATTTGCATGCATAAATTGACAACATTAGCAATTGGGGAGCGAAAAAGAGAAAAGAAAGCAGTATTAGGGGATATGGACCTTGCAAGAAGAGTGGAGTGACTGGTGGTTGAGTGGCTGCATAATAGAAATGAGATAGAAAAAGGAAAAGAAAAAAAATATCTCAATGAGTTCTTGTTTCTGACAAAAAAAAAGTAGAAAATAGTATGAGTAAGTTCTTTAGATAGAGTAAAACATAATTAAATGAGACAAAAAAATTGCCTGAGATGTGGATGCTGCCAGGCATCCTTCTTGAGTGCCTGCTTGGGGATGCATAGAAGCCCTCCAATTCTGATCTTCAAGAGCATAGAGAACAACGAGAACACCAGCCATTGGACATCATTTGGGCGAGCTGGACTTGTGGCTATCAGTAACCACTGGGTCTCCTGGGACCACGGGAAGAGTTTAAGTTTGGCTCTTTCTTTTTGCTTTCACAGACCTGCACCCACAAATTTGTTCTGATAGAAGTGGGCCCCCAGATGTAGTCTCTACCCGTTTATTACTAGTAGTTGCCAAGCAGGTAATGAGTTATATATTTTTTGCGATATGGCAGCTGATGAGCTCACACATCATAGAAAATAAACAGAAAAAAACTCATGAACAGAGCAACTCGTGGATGCAACAGAAGAAGTTTGCACCCAGGAATTTCTTTTCTGTCTTGAAGAATCTCTAAAGCCAATGCAGGCAATACTAGCTCGCATCCACACAACCTTTCAAGTTCAGAGGTCAAATCAAGGAGACATCAGCTTACAAGATTACAATAACGTGCTTGTAACAATCCAATCAGGCTCAAACCACATTCCAGGAGACACTACAGATCCAAATAACAACTGGTGAGCTCACAAGCTCGGGAGGGATTCAGCACGGATGACCTCCTTGAGAAGGGCCTTCTCCTCGTCAAGTTTCTTCTTTTCAGCAGCATTGCGTGGCTTGATCTTCCTCTTCTCTTCCAGCATCCATTTGTAGAGCTGACGCTGCTCATCTTCAGGGATTGGCGGGAGCACCTTTCTAGGAGCCGGGATTGGTTCTGCGGGCTTGTCAGCAGTTGCGGCAGATGAGGTCGATGCAGCAGCAGATGCAGGGTCCTTTTTCCCCGAGTCCTTTTGGTAGGTCCGCACGAGTACATAAACTGCATTTTGTAGGAATTTGATTACCAAAACCATCTGAAGATTCAACTGAATGAGCAGAAAAGGTACACATAAGTGTTGAGAATTGACCATGTGACAGCCTTCAGAACCAGAAATAACACTTTCAATCCATGCAATTTGTCTTCCTTAATGCAACAATTAGCTCTTGAGAACTGAGTCGTGTTTTGCGGCATCCCTAGAATTACTAACATAAATACCGAGGCACATGATGACACAAATACGATCAGGTCACAATCTAAGTTGCCATGTTAAATATGATATCTGCAATTTCGGTTCTTGCTCAATTTAACAGTTTATTGTTTAGTCAGCTGTAGGCAGCAAGAACACACAGCCTAAACTATACAAATTAATAAAAACAGCTTTTGTATCCATTTGTCACATAAGTAGTCATGTAATGTAGAGTAGCCAACACATACATAAACTGAACCCGCAACAGAAACCCACAGGTTAAACACTCCCAAGCAGACAACACTACTAGCAAGCACAGGACAGGAGGATCATGAACTTGAGTTAGAGAGAAAGACAACTTCAATTTATTTCCCTTTTTGGCCAACTAAACTCCGCAACCGCCGTTATTGAGCTTCTTAATTGAACGGGGATGAGAATCTTTCCATAAACTAAACAGAATGTCATCCTCTATGAGCAAAATTACGCACTGATACGGCAAAGTGGTCTGTTCACGACGGCACCCTATCGCCGCATCAGGTGGCTAACCATGTAAGGTTATCAGCAAAATCGGAGAACGCAAGCTCTAGCACAAATCTGCCCTACCCAAAGCGAACGAATGATACAGAGATGGAGGTGAGCTGACCTCCGACGAAGAGGTTGGCGGCCAGAAGGAAGGGGAACATGCGGCGCATGAAGGTCTTCTTCGCCTCGGGTGGGGGCGGAGGCGGGGGCGGTGCAGAGCCGGCTGGCTGGGGCTTGCCGTGGGCGGCCATCGATCCCGTCGAGAGGATCTGTCTCTCGAGGACGGGGTGGTGAGGAGAAACGGCCTCGTCCTCTCTCTCTTCCTCCTTCCCTTCCCTTCTCTATGAATTCCCCTTTCGATTGCCGTTGATCCTATTTGTAAAAAGTAATTTTGGCCATCCATCGCGATGACCAAGGGTCCCTTTGGATTGCCTTTTTTTTTTAATCCCTATGAAATTTCTTTGTTTTTAAAGGGCTTAATAATACAATGGCGCAATAGACAGCACCTGTTAGTACAATTTATTAGGTTGCTGTTACTCCGTTTTTATTTATACGACGCAGTTGACTTTTTCATTACTTTGATCATTCATCTTATCTATAAATATTTGTGCAAACATCTAAATATATGAGTTAACTTTGAAGGTCTTAATGATATGGATTTCATGTTAAGTACCTAATCACATAATTATATATTGTTCATCAAAGTAAAACAAAAAAAATCAACTACATCATATAATTAAAAACAGGGGGAGTACTTAGTACCATGTTTCATAATTCATCATAGATTCAAGGGGATTTCAAACCCAAAACATAAACCCAAGACAGCCATTCAACCACACAACTTTTATCTGCCTAACAGATTCGAAAGTCACTACCACGGCAAACGGAAAACATCCCACCGAAGGCAGCTCCACGTTGTACATCATCAATCAGGAATTCATCAGAAAGACAGGAGCTAGTAATAATGGTTAAAGAAGAAAACAATACTAAAGATGAAAACTATGTAAGGAGCTGCACTTTTGATTATAGATAAGCCGAGAGTCTATACAACTCCTTGAACTTTACAGCCTCTGATGACCAGCCTAACCTCCTAATAAAGGATGCAAACAAAAATTGAGATCGTAATCTCAGCCACCTATAAGTTAGACATGGCGCATTTGATCATGCGATCTTCCCTTCCCTACGAGCCCAAAAAAGAAGAAAAAGAACCCTGAGGTTGGCAACAAAATCAGCGAACCCGGATCATGCGTCCCAATTTACTTTACACTGTACACGGGCCGGAGATCCTATGCTCAGCCGTTGAGCTTCGCCAGGAACTGGTTGAGATCATACTCGTCGGCGTACTGTGACTGATCCCAAAGATCGTCCAATCCATTCAGAATGGACTTCAAGCCCTTGCCACGAGATTTCCTCTTGGAATCTTTACTGGCGTCATCACTCGAACTGCTTGGGAGAACCGACGCCTGCATATGGCATAGAAAAAGGTGAGAAATAAGTAAACCTTCATGAGTTACCTACCAGGCAAAAATAAACTGCACCAAGGATTTACTTTTCTCGAAGCAGGGGTAGATGTGAATAGATCAAGAAGCTGGTCAGTGTTCATTGTTTTCAGGCTGGAGTTCTCAGCATTGATGACAGCATTGGCAACTGACACCTTGAACCTCTGAAGACTCATCACCTTCTCCTCAAGAGTTCCACGCATGATGAGACGATGAACATTCACCACTTTCCTTTGACCTAGACGGTGTGCTCTATCCATTGCCTATAAGAGCAGAATGTTTGTACTTTATTTCAGAATTGACAGCAAGAAAGAAAATCATTCTCGCACCATACAGCATTAATTAAGACAACAAATGCAAATACTGTAATAGTTAAACCTTGACTTGTATCAATAAACTAGGCCATGAAGCGAAAATTCCCAAGAAAAATTGACTCTGATTTCATAGATGACAACGTGATAAAAGAAGAGCATAAAGCAAATAGCAGAGTGTCGTTGAGATTAAAAAAAAACTAACCTGAAGATCTTTCATTGGATTCCAATCATGCTCCATGAAGACCAATGTGTCCGCAGATGTCAAATTCAACCCAAGCCCACCAACTGCAACAAGACAGACTCAGAGCATGCTATCACAACATATCAAGGAGCAAAATGCTCCAGTACGGCTGTACTCTGAACCTACCGTGAGTTGTTAATAGAAGCACATCAATGGTTGGATCTGAATTGAAAGCTTTGACAATTTCAAATCTCTTCTCTGGTTCAACAGAGCCATCCAGCCGCAAATATGTGACGCTGCAAACAGGTGTTTCCTAAATGAGATGATTCAGGAAAGAAAAGAAAAAAAAAAGAGCACAAGGAGAATAAATGAAAGCACATGGCAATCTATCGGGTGGCAAAAATGGATATGATGGTACATAAGAAGCACATATCAAATATTGCCAACACTGAATGTTGCTGAAGAAATATGAATTGTAAGTGCGAACAAAAAAAAATGCTAATCAGCAAAAGTCAAACTAATGAGTAGCTGATTCTAAAAGATAACAAACAATATGGACAAAGGGATAAAGCAGAAAGATCAAGATGCATCCAAAATTTGAAAGAAATACCATCGAACTCACCTTCTCATATGAGACTGAAACAGGTCCTTCTCAATAATGTCAAGAAAAGCCTGAAGGAAAGAGTTCAATCATAAGATATTTTTTGTCATTAAAACAGCTATGGATGAAAGAGCACAAAAGGAGTGACAGGCCCAGCATAACTAAACAAATGTCTATAAGTTTGATGGGATCGATACCTTATGCTGAGCAAAAATCAAAACTCTATGTTGCCCAATTGATGCCGAAGCATCAGGACTTGATATTTCTGATCCTATACCACACTCCTGAAGTATTTCTTGAAGAGCAACAAGCTTAGGTGAGTGGTGAAGCTCATGAAGCTCACCACCCGTCCCCACACCAGTTTCTTTCAAAACATCCACAAGATGATCAGGGGGGTTCTCCCCAGTTACCAGTATGGGATGACTGCAGAGTTTGAGTAGGTACTGCAATGCCTGCATTACAAACGCAAATTAAGTTAAAGGGTGATGCCATGAAAACTGACAATAGCAAATGAATAATCAAGAAAGTGATGTTCAACTGCTGCACCTGAAACACGTGACGAGTTGCCTTCGGTTGAGAAGTAGATTCCTCCGATTCATTTGCTTTAACTATAGATGAAATCTCTTCTTTTGCATTGGAGGAAGAGAATTTGTCATAAAGTTTGAGCTGCAATGAGCTGAGATTGCAATATCTATCCTGGATAATCTTCTCTGGAAGATCAGACAAAACTTCATCCTTTGTTCTTCTTAGTAGAAATGGCATGACCTGGTATAGCAGGATTCTATTAATTAATGAAGGCCACAGGCTACTTCTAAATCTATTGAAAATAACAAACACCTGCTTATGCAACGCCTCCATTGCAAGAATACCAGCTTCAGCATCCTTTGCAGAACATTTTGAATCTTTAGCCGCTAGCAATGGTTTTCCATATGTAGCTTGGAACTGTGCAGAACAATGGTATTAAGATACTTCAGAACATGTCAGATAGTTTGCAGTTTGCACTACTACGCAACAACTCTTGTCTTGTTTAGACTATGTCATGTTTAGAGTGAGACTTAATTTAGAGTTGGAAATGCCTGTCCATGCAGAATCTGTTTTCTAGTGAGGGTGTCAGATGCTGAATGATGCAATGTTCCAGTGATTTGGCTGTAAGCTGGTAACTTTGGTCTAATAAAATACTTCACACCAGCAGAGGTCAAGGTAAAATACAAAGAGGGAATTTGCACTTTAGCCAAGAGAGGTAAAAACACAATCAATTTTTTCACTTGCTTTATATCGTGTTATGTTCACCGGGTTTATAAATTTTCAATGGTACCATTTACTTTAGTCTATGTTGTTTCCAAGTTTCTCTAGTTTAGTTGATTGATTTACCATGCATCCTAGAATATTCAGAATTAAAACATAGACTTTAGAGGCTTTTTATGGCAAAAAAATTAGTGTAATGACTCATGTATCAATCCAGAAACCAGATGAGTATTGCCCCTAGCTAGCAAGGAAGCTAGAATAAACTGACTAAGATGCGTAACGGAGCTCATGAATACAAGGTGCTTGCCTAACGTACAAACAAGTTTCTTAGATTTCAGATATGCAAGGAAGAAAGAATTCAAGTTGAAACTTGTAGCCAAAACATAACTTACTTGTTTTTCTGTCCCAAGGAACCCAGGCATAAGGAAGTCAAACAAGGACCATAACTCCAATACATTGTTCTACAATTCCAGTGCATTGTGTCAAATTCATGACAAGATAGCATATACATCACATACAGTAAAATAAAGGCAATGTAAAAAAAGGAATGAAATGGGGGGCAAAACATAGTAGCAGTTTAGTTTACCTGAATAGGAGTGCCGCTCAAGATAAGGCGGTGTTGCGCTTTCAGCTGTTTCACAGCAGACGTTATTTTAGACCTTGAGTTTTTTATTATGTGCCCTTCATCCAGAACACAATAGTTCCAAGAAATATTCCCAAGAAAATCGATGTCCTTTCGTATAATATCGTATGATGTTATAACTACATTAAACATATCAAATTGACTACGGAGCATGACTCTGTCCTGTGATGAACCAATGTACTGAAGTGGTTTCATGATGGAGCTGTCTATGTACTTCTCTATTTCATATTCCCAGTGGGCCACTAGTGTAGAAGGGCAGATAATCAAAGATGCTGGATCTTTGTCAATATTGTGGGCACGTGATTCAACAATGTCACTTGCCACAATAGCAGACGCTTGAAGCGTCTTACCAAGCCCCATGTCATCACATAGAATTCCATGCAATTTAAACCGTCTTAGGAATGCTAGCCAGTTGATCCCTTCTTGCTGATACCTGCAACGATTAGCCATACACTTTCAAATAGGCTAAAACAAGCATCAAAGATTTTAAGATTGCACATATGCAACACAGTTAATTTCAACATATGGAACAGAATGGATTCCCGATTCATTATAATGAATTAATGATTCACTAAAGTATTGCCTATAGTGCCCTATACTGCCATCATGAACCAAATTCATATTGCCTATTCTGCCATCATGAACCAATAGTATGAATAAAATTATGTTATGTCAGATACCTTCGCAAATCAACACTAAGATTGATGTTGAGCTTGAAATCATCAATTTGGGAGTTGTCAAGGAGCTGTTCTAGGAACTGAACATCTTCTGTGCTGCTAGATAAGCGTTCACTAAGTCCACCAGGTAAAGAAACACCCTTTGATAATGGCAGCAAAGGAACCAGAGCAGCAAAACTGTGAGTCACAGTCTTCCTAACAGAACCATCGGGGTCGCTCATACACCTCAACAGAGGAACAACAAGGAAAGGAGCATAAGGAACCAATTCCACTGCCAAACCCTGAACAAGAAGGCTCAAAAGCATCCCAGCACCTTGTCTTGCACTGTCAGAAGATAAATCAGACAGCATCGGAATAACATTTTCTATCACAACTATCATCACATCGTCAGTCAATGACTTTGCCATTGATGTAATACACCTTGCAGCAGCTAATCTAACAGCTACATGAGGATGACGCAAACAACCAAGAATACAGGGAAGGAGACTTAGCAGTTGAGGCCTTAAGGGCTCAGCCAAGTAAGGTGTAATTGAACGAACAACCTGCAAGAAACAGCAATAGCATTCAAAACATGAACATAGAACTGAAAAGGCAGCTGTGCCATCTCAGGGTAAATAATATAGCAGTACAAAATTTAATGTAGCATATTGGTTTGACTTTCGACATGGCAATATAGAGAATATAGTAGCTCTGTACAAGTCACAGCAAATACAAAATGTAATTTGATTCAAAATAGAACAAACCTGGATATTGTTTATGAGCGACTGTGGGTCTTTGTCCTCACAAGATCTACCTAGCTGAGCAACATTTAGATCATCTTCTGTTTTTACAGGTTTAAGAAACTCAGTAAGGCAATCCCACAGCTTAGGAAGTTTTTCAAACAGGGATGATCCAAACTTCTCACAGAGATGCTTGAAAGCTAACTCTGATCCTCTTCGGCTTATAAAACCTTCCAGTTTTAACCTTTCTTCACTACCAGAAGTCATATGCCCCCTGGATTTGTGACTGCTAAAGCGCTTTCCAATGGACAGCAGATTCTGGTCCTCAATAACCTGCATAGAGTTGATAATTGTAGCTTGTGGTGTCTCATTGGCATCAGTGCATGCCAATGTGCAGAGATTCTTTGTAAGCTTGTCATTGGGACCAGGCTTGCGGCCAACACAACTAAAAATGAGCTCGGCAAGTGCATCGGCAGCTCTATCTTGAAGTACTTCCTCCTGCAAATATACGAATCAAGCATAAAACTAAGGCAGAAAACATATAGATGGTCAGAAGAAAAGCAAAATTAATTACCTGCTCTCTTCTTATGGCAGCCATTAAAGGTAAAATCACTGGATTCAGTTTACTAGGCAAACCTGACATCCAGACTACAGCAGAAGCTACTAAAGAAGAAACTGTCACATGCAAATTATTCTGAAAAAATAACATAAAAACAAAGCTTATGTCAAAACATTGCTAAAAAGATATTAGCAAACTACAATATCATAGCCCAAAACACGCAATACAATAATATTTTGGCTTTGTAACACAGATTAGAGAAATGATGAATTGAAAATAGCACATACCTGAACACATTTCAAATAGCCTGATGTGGACAACAAGCCTTGTTTTGCTGATTCTATGCTATTCAGGACAATTTTATCACTTTCTGAGGGAAGATCGGATTCAGAAGGTAAAAAAAGCTTTGAAGCAAAGTTGATAGCATCATCGACACTCAACACGTCAACATCAAGTTTTGAGCTGCTAATGCAATCTTTCAAAGCAGAACAAGAATCAATTGACTGGAGCAAATTATTGGCTTCGTTACGCATCTTTGTGTATGTTCTTGCAAGTTCAGTATATGGAAGCATAGAATCCTTTGTAGGAAATGCAGGATCAGTGCAAGTCAATAAATCCAGCAACCACTCTTTCACAGAGGATAAGAAAGCTAGCAATGCCTCCACCAAGACAGGATCTCTGCTCCTCAAATCTTTGAACCAAGAGACGATAACCATAGAAGCCACCTGGAACACAAGAAACATAAGCTTAACACAAATAATTGAACACATCGACAATGCTTACACGACTGAGGCATCTCATACCTGTCTCTGGACACCTGAGAGAGACATGAGATCATTTGCTAGTGGACCAAGAACAACTTGCCATGAGCTTACTGGCAACTTGGAGGCCAAAAGCCCAAGGGCCATTGATGTAAGCACCCGAGTATGAGTAACGGATTTATCAGAATCTGCCCCAACTGTGATCTTTGAAAAACTTGAGTGTGCATCAAAGTGCTTTTCATGCGAAGTACTTTCCCCTGTGGAACCAAAAGATATAATTCTTGTATTTTCATGTTCTAGCCTTGCAGATCTGATCTTTGCAGCAGCTCTTGTACGACTTCCTCGCGGAAGAGCAACTGGTAAAAACATTTTTGTAGAATCCAATGTTGAACCATATGGAGTAGTAGCAAGTTGTACCCAATTACTAAAATATGTCCTCGCAGCAGACTCAAGGTCTTTCTCAGGGCACTACAACAATTGAAATGATTTTATTTGTTGATGCCGTTGCATGTTGAAAAAGATTTCTAAGCTGATGAGGATTTAGTAAATCAGCAATAGAATATTCTTTGATCGAAAATTAGCAATAGAATATCAAACCTGAAGTAGAAGTTTCCAAACCCTTTCAGAAGACTGAAGAATCTCATTATTTGATTCTAAAAGTATGTTCTGGAAGACAACCTGCAGTGCATCACCTAACATTGATGTAGACCAGAATGGGGTTGTTCCAGCTGAACTCCTACTGTTGCCAACCTCAAGAAGCCTCTCCTGAAAAAAAGGACGTCACGGTTAACTAGGACAGCACAATAAGAGATATGGGGAAACTGGTAGTAAGCAGTAAGCACATTTAGGTATTCCTATAGAACAAATGCAGCATTTATTCCTCAAACAAGATAAGAACATCATGTCTTGTGCTAGCACAATAATATAGTTTCTATTCCTTTTTTGTTTTACCAATAACAGTTTTCCTAATGTTAAAAAAATGGTAGTGCAACTTATTAACAAGATTTTTCAAAGTTGCTACATCATGCAGAGATATTTTATTGATCATTATGTTGATCTGTAGTGGGAGAATGAGTAATAGACCAGAAAAATCGAACCAAATTGAAAACTAGCAACTCATACCAGTGTGCGTATGGCAGAACGCCGGACTGAAGTAATGCTATGTCTCATAAAGGGCCAGAGTCGGGGTGTCAGTGTGGCTAGACCACAAGGGTTCTCACTAGATGTCAATCTGTCTTCATGTGTAGCTTTGTTGAGATCAAATTCTCCCATTTCACCGAAGGCTGTTGTGCCAAGCATCTTTGGGACCATCTCTGGCTGAGAATATATCTCTGCTAGCAAGTTCATTACACTGAAAAAGAAATTCAGACACAAGATAAGAAAAACATTTTCTGTGATATCCACAGAGTGCACTTACAAAAATAAAATGGCAAAAAAGAAATAGCAAAGGGAAATTTTTGCATAACTGCAATTATAAAATAGTAATATGTAGCCAGTTTCAGAACATAAAACAATAGTTCAAAGTGAATCGGCCACATGAGCCTTTCCAAAAGCTTCTTTTGAAGCTGTTTTTTGCAGATGAGGAAAAGATGATTCAAGTAATACCTGCTTGTAGATGGGCTTAGATCATCAAGGTCAAGCAATATATCCCAAAGCAACATCACAATTGAATGAAGCATTTCATCATTTAGCCTAACTAAAGAGGCTGCAGCTGGGATCAGGGCTTCTGCAGCCACTGCTCGGACATCATCATCTGCATCCTCCAGACCAGATTTACATGCGCGAAGGATATAGTCAAGCAAATCTTTAAGCATTTCCTGGTCAGGTGAGAAACAGTATTGTTATGGTTACAAAATGAACAAATTAATTTTAATACTATTGAATGATGAACCATGAAAAGTAGAGGGCCAACAAAGTCCTTTTGAAAGTTTAAATGCACAGCAGGGCAATTTTTCATTTGCAACAAGCCCTGCTAGCATTGTCACTCTCAAATTAACTAGCATGGTTACAAAAACAGAATCAAACTGTTGCACTTGGTTATCAGTTCAACAGATCATGATTAGCAATTACCTGACGAACAGCGACTAAGTACTTAATTCCAAGAAGACTCCCATGACGAACTTCCCACTCTTGTCTGCGCTGAAAGAACAAAGAAAAGATAGAGAAATGATGATGATGAAATTGAGCGTATTGTTTTGAAAAATTGGGAGTATGATACTAATAATTACTACAATACACACCTGCATTTGCAACAAGATATTCAGTGTATGGCACACTAAAGAAGGGTGCATGTACTTCATCACAGCACCAAGAGCTTGAGCACAAGTTTCACGAACAGGGGCAACCACTTGATCCGATACATAATCGCCAAAGCTAAAAGAAGAACAAAAGAAATAAGACTAGGAACCGATAGACGAATATATGTGCAAAGTCAGGAACACTTACCGATCCAATGAAAGTACACAAAGGAAGCGGATTGCACAGTCTTGAAGAAATTCCCAATTCTTCATATACGAGTACTTGGCCAATTTCATCAGTTTCGAAAATTTTGAACTTTCTAGTGTAAGAGAACTCGGATCTGATATGGAGTTGAGTTTTTCGTGTGATGGTACATATGTTGTATCCCCCTTACATGGATACGAACTATCAACGTGGGACTCCTGCTCAACTTTTACGTGAGCAGAATTTAGCTCACCACTTGATACAGTGGAGACTATGCTCAGACCTGCCTCTGTTTTGGAACAATCACCATTAACCAGCGCCTTATCATATTCCATATAAGTAGTTTCAGAAGGATTTAGCTCCTTCTTTTGCCTCTTCAATACCGGTTCAAGGTGTTCCACATCACTGCCATCATTCAAATCAATACCATGTGGCTTTTTAAGGGAGTCAAAGTTGGTTTTATCATCCAAATCAGACGATGGCAAGCTCAGATCAGGAAAATATACTCCAGCACAATCACCTTGATGAGTCAATATTTCCCTTAAAGCCATAATGCTGCCATGGCGAACTTCCCAAACTAATTTGCATCAAGAGTTAAAATATTATAAGCAATAAAGCATGAGGAAAGCAGAATAGTACGATATATATTTGGGCGTCGATGAGCTTACTAGGGTCAAACATATCATGGATAAGTTGATCCACAAATTGTTGAAAAGGCCATCTACCATTTTCACTATAATCTAGATTGTCTTCATCCACTGTTGCATCAAATGAATTCTGAAATAAGGGATAGAAATTATTAAATAAGTACAAATGATGAAATAGAATAAACCCCACTAAGAATGCACTGGACAAAATAGAGCTCTCAATTCTGAAATGACAAAGAATTGTGCACAGAATAGGTTCACTGAGCCTCGGACAGCACTATTCTAACAATAAAAATAATAGCTGATGAACATAACTCCAATGTAAACAAAGACTATACAAAATTCAAAAACTGATTCTACATATAAAGGCTTAAAAATGACAAAGAATTAAGCATAAAATACCTTCACTGAGCCTTGGATTAGCTCAGAAATCTATTATAACAATAGAAATAATAGATGGTGAACATAACTCTATGTAAACAAAGAATCTATACGAGATTATCGTCTTAGGAAATGATATGTTATGGATGACTAGCCATACATTATGTGAACCAACTTGGTCAGAAGAAGCTCCGTTGGATAATGCAGAAGTTTTTTGTGCAACCTCATCATCCTCGGATACAGCTTTAGTATGATCTTTTGCAGTACTCTTTGCTTTGCGCTTCAGCATATTGAGCTCCCTGGCACTTAATCGCCTTGAACGAGAATTAGACTGCCTGGGATACCTAGGAACCATGGTGGCAACCAACTGCTGAATATTGTGACCAGCATTGTATGAATGAAATCCATTATTCTGTACATTTGAACCCCAATAGTTCTTTTGAGCAAGAAGATCCTCATCTTTGATAACATCATTAACATCCATAAACTGCTCACATACATCCAGTCCTGCACAAGAACAAAAATATAACCAAAAAGGTAAGCATTCCAATACACTAAAGGGTATATGAAAAGTATGGCCTTTGCATTATGCAAAGGACTGTAGTATGGCCTTTGCACTATGCAAAAATATGATGGAAACAGTGAATAAAAGTCTAATGTTGGAATGACTCACACGTTATACGACATCGCACAGAACAAAAGGAATGGAATACTATATGGACTGTAGTAGTAGTAGTAATCAACACTTGGAACTTAGTCATCTACTAACTTTTTCAACTGGTATTTCATTAAGTCCCAGGCACGACATCACAATCCCAGCAAATCCAAAAAGATGTAAACAATGCAAGATACTAGCATAAAGTTCAGTAACTAGACTTTTAGTAATCTTATACCCATTCTGAAAACTACCTATTCCGTCCCTTTACAGAAGCACATGCCAACCTTTTGTTTATACGAAAGATAACAGACAAAATTAATTGTGTGATTCAGATACCACTCATTCACAAATATTAGTCAGTCTTTCAAGCAACAGGTAAGTAGTATGTAATTAAAGTCTGGGGATTATGAACTACCATAATACTACCTAAATGTCACAACAAATCAGTTTACTCAGAAATTGCCGTATCAAAATACATCACCAATGAGGGGGAAAAGTATGTACTTGTTGCAATATCTCCACCATCTAGCCCTAACTATATGATGTGCAAGAGTTTTGGTGCTAGTAACATGGAACTTAAAATGGACACATATAATCATTTACTTTTCCTTAAGAAGACACTTAGTGCAACCTTGGTCGATGGACATGATGGCCCCCGATTCATAATATTAAACAGAGGGGGTCATGCTCAAAATCTTTGATGTTAATTTTTGTTGCACTAAAGGAAAAGCTAACCTAGTCGACGCCGAAGATTTTTCTTTTGACGAGCTAGACGCTCTGCTGGATTCTTGCCATTGTCATGTGCTATATCATATTCCTACAAGTCAAAAGGCAGGAAATATGTCAACAGATTCACACCATGCGTGATCATAAAAAGAAGGGACAAGAATTGAAATGGAACAGTCAGTTTTACCCTTACAAGAAATTTGATAAAACGCATGTTGATACAGATCATGTAGGAAATTGAGCTTCTTTTGTGTGTAGCTCCAATTGAAACATTATAAGCATATTATTATTATGAGAAGCTGCAGATCATGTTGCCACATTTATCCATCGCCCACCTTTTATTACCATTAAAATTACCATTCAATAAGTGTACAACCTAATGAAAATGCCGGGAAAAAGATCAAATCTATTTAGTATTTAATGCCAATTGTATTCTCTTCAAAATACTAAAACAAAATATTTTGTGTATGGTGTCAATGGTATACCACGGCCAAAATAGAACTTTGAATTAAGTTTTTGAATAGCAAGCCCCTTAAGAAACTCAGATCTATAAAAGAGCAGCCCGGTGCACGTAGCACCCGCTTGCGCAGGGTCCGACCACTTTGGGTCTTTTGTACGCAGCCTTTCCCTGCATTTCCAGGACTTGAACCCATGACCTCATGGTCACAAGGCAACAGCTTTACCGCTGCGCCAGGGCTCCCCTTCAAGAAACTCAGATCTATGTACTTATAAAATGTTGAGAATAAAAGTTAATGTCACAAAGAACAAACCTGTCCACCCGATGAAAGTAAAGGAGATCCAAATTCCAATACTCTATTTATGTCGAAGCTGCAATTAAATAGAAAGGAACAGCATTACTTATCCCATTTTAGTGAGAAGAGGTGGGGGGGGGGGGTTTAAAGAAGAAAATTATGAAATATTTAAAGGTAAGTCCAGCAGAACCTTCCAAACGCAAGATCAGATGTTGCTGTAGCATCAGTGCGTGGCAATGCTGATGTAGCATCATCGGTTCCATAAGATAGCCCAGAAGCGTGTTTTTCTGCTTCCACAGATGCGAACAGGTCCTTCAATGACGTGTGCTTGACATTCTCTGCTATTGCACCAATCGCATGAGCTGCTGCAACCCTTGTGTCCCAATTCTTACTACGGGTGTACTGAGAAACCTATAGTTGACATGAAATGAGGTAGAGTTCAGCCAACCATTATGCGCAAGAGACATATAAAAGGAGACACCTTGTTTTCATGCAGAATAGTTAAAAGGACATATCACTTGACAGAATGTTTATATCACAGGCATGGAAGATCAAGCAGTTGTTAATTTTCCATGATGAAAAGTTCAGCTGACCATTACGCATAAGACATATAAAATAAGACCAATTATTTTCAGGCAGAATATTTAAAGGAGGCATCATTTGACAGAATGTTTATATCACCGACATAGAAGAGCAAGCAATTTTTACATTTCCATGATGAACACATTGACATTGATTCAATACATGAGACGATACCATGCATCAACATCATATTTGAGCATATTGTATTCTTCTCTAATAATGGGTGTGATGAGTAAAATGGCTCTCATGTATATCGTCTATTGAGCTATATGCCTATATTTTTTTAAGGTATTTTTTTTTAGGGGAACTATATGCCTATCTTCAGTTTGGAAATTTCAACTTGTAATGTGGCTTCGGAGCATAGTTGTTCTGGACCTCAACCGCCAGCAGCCACCGATTAGCATACAACAATACCAGACACAGCATTTCCCCCCTCCTTCCGTACAGCATTCCCTCATGAGTTTGCGAGGCCCAATGAACATGTATTAGTGTGTAATTATGCATGCTGTATTATCATCTATTGTATGTTGCTCTGCGTAAATGCTCCTCATGCATATTCAACACTTCGAATTCAGATGCTCATTTTTTGAATTGGAAGGAAGAATTACAAGACACAGATGAGGCTCCAATAATTCAGGCAGTCAATATTCTTTTAGAGGGAAGCAGTCAATATTTTAAAAAGAAAATACATTAACCATACAATCCTCTAAACTTGCTATCGATCTGTCCACTTATATGTCATTGTCGATGTACCATAACTAGTGCAGGATAGCAGAACTGCTTGGAGAACAATAGTGCACTATCATATAGGTAGGAGTATGAGTTTAAGCACAAAGTAGTTGGTACTTCAGTCATCCATACATCAGATCTCACACGCCACAACATACTAACCAGACACTTAAACGTTCGAAGTTGCAAGAACTAGATACCAACAAGAGCAATGCCACCTATATACCTTTTTTAGCAAGGCATTTAGCTCCTGCGGATGAGACTTGGCAATTTCTCCAATTTGGCGTGCAGCAGCGAACCTTGTAGCTTGTGTTGAACCAGCTGCTTGGTGTTAAAGAAAGTTCACAGGAACAGATAAACTAACAGGATAATTTATCTGTTTGTGTTGAACCACCATATTCATTTCAAACAATTGCCATAGAGAATAGAGATTCAGTTTTAGCATATTTGGTACAAAACAAAGGTGTAGTTTCGTTCATTTTTCTATAGAATCAGACAAATGAAACTAGGGGTTACAATAATAATTCATTATAAACTCGGAAGCAATATATTATAATATTTTTCTTAGAAGAGCAGAGAAATGGCACGTGGAATAGATTCTGTGAAGAGAAAACAGAAAAAAATAAAAGGTGCAAGGATACTGTCTAGTAATGTTAGAAGGCGGTGAAGACGGGACGAATTCTGAGCCATAAATGATGCAGGGCGGCAGACGTTTCATCCGAGGAAGGTATCTTCAGCGCTTTAAGTTAGCAGGAGGTTGATAAATCACTCCACATGTGAATGTGAGTCCTCTGCAAAATAGGAAGAAAAAAAAAGAATAACAGATTAGAATGGCTGGGAAACCCCTCCGGAAAGGGGGAAAATAACGGCACGGCATGTCAGGCGGAACCGACATGCACGGGGCAGGACTAACTAATTTGGCAGTGAGATCTCACAGTGGCGACGGTTTTAGAGCATGGCACTGGAACGGCCAGTTGGAACTCAAATTCAAATTGGATTTCAAATCTACGAAATCGAACCACCCGTGCATGCACGAAACCCCATACATCCGCGGAGCAGAAACGAGTGGAGAGGAGAGAACAATCCCTCCATTCAACCCGCGCGAAGCAGGGAGCTTGGAGCAAGGGAAGCGGCGATCCAATTAATCCAAACCCAATCTTATCCAAAGTGAAGCAAATCCATCCAGAGAAAACGAGAGTGGGAGAGGGAGGAGGTAATAGAAGGAAACTGAGAGGCGGTGGAGGGTGGAGGGTAGAGAGTAGAGACACCTTGTGGAGGCAGCCACGGCGGCGAGCGGCGGCGACGGGCGGCGAAGGGGATCGCGCGAGGCGGAAGCCCTCCCGGGGACGGGAGGGGGGTGTGGGGCCGGGGGGTGGCGAGCCCAATCCGCGCCCGCACGCGCGCGCCCCGGATCGGGCGGGCGGGGTCGAGCCGGGTCGTGGAGGTCGATCGATCGATCGATGTAGCAAGCCAGGGGACGCGACCGGGTCAGGCTTTTGTGGGGGATCGATCTGCTCGGCCTGGGGTGTTATTATATAGGCATTTGGGTTACGATTTTCCTTCCCGGACCATCTCCTCGCCTATGCTTTGGGCTTTCGAAAGGGCCTCTGTGAACGAGAAGAGATGGGCTCACACCATGGCGCGTAGAGCTTCGTTTTCACTTTTCACGTGCCACTTTTTTTAAAAAAAAAAACCTACGCGCCGCCTTTTAATCGGAGCTTGTGAACCAGTACCTACTGCTGCAAGAGATCACAAGATGTGAGATCCTCTTCACATGCTCTCTGGTTCTGCTTCGCCAACGGGAGGCTGAAAAAAAAGGAGTGTGTACACTTGCCATGTTGCAAGACACAAAGACCTGTATGGCTAATTGGCTACACACGTCCATCACATGCAGCTGCACCGAATCCCGTGCTCTCCAATCTCAATGCAAACTACTCTTTGCCATGATATTCCATGGAAAACACAACCAATTCTCCAATTTAGACCACGATATTCCCCGTACAGAATACTAACACCACTCCGCTAGAACAAAAGGAATGGAAAATTTACGATAACAAGAGATAGGATTCAATTAGAGGAATGTCAATGACTCGGCATGCGCATGCAGAGCTTTCATATATCCAAACACCGTTCATTATCCAGGTCCCTGCTATATAGTATTAGCTACCTACTTAAGGTTGTCTCCCACCCACAATCCAGGCGCTAGACCTGTGGGCACAGAATACTGCTCTCTTACTGCAACAACTTTACCAATTAGGTATATCAACATAGCCTTCTCGGCCCTAATAACAAATCAGATCAGTCAGACAACCATCTAATTAGGTTGGTGTACAAAATGCCGGACATCAATCGTCTCAGACTCCCAGTACCACTAAGATCCGATGCCCGCAACTCCCTTGGCTTTCGCCGCTGCTTCTTGTGCTGCTGCTGCTGTGCCTACAACTCCCTTGGCTTTTGCTGCAGCTGCTGCTGCTTGCGGAGAAGCTGGGGCACTCGGCTTTTCCTGCGAAACTTTAGCAATTTCCTTCCGTTCTGTGTTCTTCTTGTTTTCCTGTGCCAGTAATTTCTTGATCTGGGCTCCAGAGAGTGTTTCGTGCTCAAGAAGGGCATTCGCCAGAGTGTGAAGCTCCTTATTATGTGTTGTGAGAATTGTTTTTGCATTATTATACGCCTTTTCCAAAATTTCCTTCACCTCCTGCTCAATCAGACCTCTTGTTTCTGTGCTCATGGTATTCCCATTATCATCGTAGTTGTATGAAACAAGACCCACCCGCTCGCTCATGCCATATTTGGTGACCATGGCACGTGCTAGACGGGTTGCTTGTCTTAGATCAGATGAAGCACCAGAAGTGACCTCGTTGTCCCCAAATATAAGCTCCTCCGCCACCCTTCCTCCCATGCAGACATCCAACCTTGCCAGCATCTGCTTTCTTGAAACACTATTCTGATCCTTCTCCGGAAGCTGAGTAACCATGCCAAGAGACATTCCCCTGGGAACAATAGTAGCCTTGTGAACAGGGTGAGCACCCTCCGTGTGAATAGCAACAAGTGCATGCCCTCCCTCATGGTATGCTGTCATTTTCCTGCACTCATCAGATATCACTGCAGATTTGCGCTCGCTACCCATCATGATCCTGTCCTTAGCATACTCAAGGTCACGCATTGTAACAGCTTTCGCCCCATCCATAGCTGCCTTCAGAGCAGCTACATTCACCAAGTTTGCAAGGTCTGCACCTGAGAATCCAGGTGTTCCCCTTGCAATGATCATCAGATCTACATCGTCAGCTTTTAAGACCTGAAATGTAGGGCGGAAAAGTCAGATGAGCTATCAAAACAAAAGAATCATCAGCTGTTACAACATAAATGACTGGGGTATAGGATTTACCTTAGACATATGAGTGTCCAGGATCTGCCGCCGGCCCTCAACATCTGGATTAGGAACCACAATATGGCGGTCAAAGCGTCCTGGCCTAACAAGTGCTTTATCTAGTGACTGTGGGAAGTTAGTTGCTGCAATTACAATTATTCCATCATTCTTCTTGAAGCCATCCAGCTCAACAAGCAACTGGTTCAAGGTCATCTTCATATACTGTTGATCCTTCGGGTTTCTGCTCCCACCAATTGCATCAATTTCATCAATGAATATTATGCATGGAGATCTCTTCTTTGCAGCACTGAAGAGGTCCCTCACTCTTCTAGCCCCAACACCCACAAACATCTCCTCAAATTCACTACCACTGCATGAGAAGAAAGGAACACCGGCTTCCCCAGCGATAGCCCTTGCTAGCATGGTTTTACCCGTCCCAGGAGGGCCTACCAGCAAAACACCTTTGGGAAGCTTGCCACCAAGGCGTGTAAAACGCTGGAAAGTAAGGAAAGATGCTTGTCAAAAAACAAGGATGCACAACAGAAAATGAAACAATTCTACACATCTTTTAAACAAGTTGTAAACTCTATATTACTACCACGTCCCTGAGAAAGGCGAGCAAAACCACAAACCTGTGATAAACAATAGTCTATTTCATTTTCTATGGGACTAAAGCAGCTAAAGATTTCGAATGACAGTCTGTCAGAAGGTTTAAGAAAATCCCTTAGCTTGGAAGTTAAGTCAAATAATGAGCCCACAAAGGTGTAAATATTATAGTGCGGTTGGATTCAAACAGTGCTTGTGATTTATTCTGAGCTCAAAAAAAAATTGAGGCCCAAAACAAATAACTAGAAGCGGCCTTCACCGCATTGAAAATTTCAGTATAACAATTGGGCTACATATAAATACTGACAGCTGGAAATGCCTGACAAATAGAACTTCACCTTGGGATCTCGTAGATAGTGAACAATTTCCTCGAGTTCAGCTTTAGCTTCATCAACTCCCTTGACATCACTGAACTTTGTGTTCGATTCCATGCTTGGCTGAACCTCTTCATGCAAGCCAAGACCTGTATACAATCCAAAGGTCAATGAGAATGACCAATGAAACTTACATAGGGCCAAGAACGAATCATCTTGTTCCACAAACAAACCTTTGGTAATTCCTCTATCTTCAATGAGAGCCCCAATGCCAGAGATTACAAGGAAAGTAAGAGCAATTGCACGGAAAGTTTTCCAAAGCTGCTCCTTAAATTGGCCTGTTTCGGAAGTAACCATGTGGATAGGTGCACTAGAGGTACCAAGAGCTCCATCTTTAGTCAGCTGACCAACACTTCTGAGGGCAGGAATACCAATACGGCTTCCTTCGTCCATTGCTGAACTAGTATATCCTGCATAGAAAATTCATGTGATGATCCATGCACAAATGAAAATATATATGGAGAAAACCAATGTTATTACTGGATACAGAAGCAACAGAATAGAATGCAAAGTAGTAAGGCCACAGCTCACATCGAGCAAGGAACTCATCAAAGGATCAGAACAGAATGAAATGTATGGCACAAACATACACTAGCTAAATAGAATTACACTACCGCAAAAGCAACAAAACTGTATAAATAAGAAATATATGGTACATCAAAACAGAGATATAACTACAGGGTACGTAAATAACAAAATCAGGAAAATGATTTGATGATACTAGGGGTCGCCAAAGCAGTAGAAAATACCTCTTTGCAATGTCTTAAGCAGGGGACTTTCCTCCAGCCTGTCAACACTGACAAGAGCTTTTATGTACTCAGAAAGAGCTGAGGTGTTGGAATGCAATGAAGGCTGACTTTCAAAGATCTGTATAACTCTTTCTGGTTCACTTCTGTAAATCTCTTTGAGCAGAGAAGCTTCACTTGGTGAATCAAAGTCCCGTATCCTGCGCGCAAAGCTACCGACATAGCTTGACCGGTACCTCTCGTGCAAATTTCTAAGCACGCTACCTGCATCAAACATCCGACACAATTTATACGGGGGGAAATGACAAAGAAAGCAAATAGCCCTTCCTTGTAAGACGTACAGAGCATCGAAGTCGCAAGGCCAAACATAAGAATACAATATCAGAACAGTGGATCAAATTGCATGCAGGAAAGTAAACCAGGCAACAGTTGGCACAGGAAACTGATATTTATCAACACTTTACATAGAGATGGAAGTATACCTGCACCAGTATCACTTGTAATTGTAGGTGCCCTGGAAGGGAAGGAACCTGCTAGCTCCTTGTAGAGAACATTTGCTGAGCGATGCCTTGCAGCCTGTGACACAAAACACCATGGTATCCATTAAGTCAGGCTAAGTTACAATAGAGGTCAGAATATTTGAACAAATAATAAAAGCGCCACAAAGCTCGTAATGCAACAACATCAGCTCAAAACCATTGTTCATCGTTTGCAGTTGGAGGAGCCTCATTATGCATTTTAAAACAATATGTAATAATACTTTACAAGTATCTGGCCATGTAGCACTTCATTAAAAAGATTCCCCATTGCCTTAGATCGGGTAAAAGACCAATTTTTTGTGTCTTATAGTACGATAAACAAGTATTTCCGCGAATAACACAGCAGTAGGATTTCTGCAGGTTGTGTCCCCAACACCCTCCTAAACCCTAGTTTGTTGCGCATTGGGAAATCTCGCTAGGACCCTCCAGATTCATACGGGAACGTGCATCGCCCCACCCGCCCCGTGCGACCGTCACCCAACCGCGCCTAATCGAAGCCCTGACTCCAGGAAGGAAGACCGCACCGAAGGATGGAGTGGTGGGGACGAAACGAACGTACGGAAGAAGGGGAAAAACGAAGGCGCACCTTGGAGATGGCGAGCCGCCAGGCCATGAGGCGTGGACGAGATCGCCAGAACACGCGAGGCGGCGAAGAGGAAGAAGAACGGACGCGGTCGAGTCCGCCAGTGAATCAGTGATCGACAACGGAGGATTTCTTCTCTTGCAGAGCCGGGAGGAAGAGGAAGAGTACCCGTTTGGGTGTGGGCCTCTGACTGAGACTCGGATGATGGGCCGGCTTGACATCCCTGCTAGCCCAGTAGTCACAAGCGGACCCGCTCGCTGGGTGTACGGGGGTGGTCCAAAACCACGTTAACGTGGACGACGTGTACGCCGAGTTGGCCGTTTGTTTTCGCTTATTTTGGCCGATTCTCATTTTTTCTGCGAAAATAAGCGATAATTTCACCAAACGCAGCGCTTATTTTCACCGATTCTCGTTTTTTCTGGCCGCCGCTTCAGAGTTTTGAACTACAATAGCGAAAAGCAAGAAGTGAGAAAATCTTCGTTTTTCCTGGCCGCCGCTTAGAATCCAAGCGTGGCTGAGAGAATCGTAAACAAACTGGGCCTAAAGCTTTGCTATGTGCATGTATGCTTTGGGTTGCTTTTTTTTACGAATGCATGCGCATGCAACCAAATTTCTTTGAGATAAAAACGCCACCAAATGTCTTCATCCCTTTTGCTTGTTATAATATTTTTTCGCAAAGTATAAAATCCGTACAATTGAAAGCAAGGAATAATGAACCAAATAAGGAAACGAATGTGCTTGGTTTGTAGCCTTACATTGCCACAGAAGTTTGTCAGGTGTGTTGTGAGCACTTTGTTCATTATATTGTTGATAAAGTTTAACAAGGATACGAGTCTATAATAAGCGAAGTATTGGCAAGCCGTGGTTGTGGCAGAGAGCATGCTTAACATGACTAAGGTTCTTTTCGCAAACAAAAATAATAATAGCATGACTACCGTACGACGTTAGATTGAAATCAAAACTTAATTAAATATAGTGACACATTTTATCCCATTCATTTTTTCTATATTTTGGTGACTGTTAATGATATATACTCCCTCTGGCTTGGGATTGTTGATGCTGACATGCGGCTTCAGTTCTGATTTAATCATGTCTTATGGTCAACAATTTTCAACCAGAGGGGTAGGTCGAAATCAAAGCTGCCCGCTGTTGCAACTGGAGTGTTTGAGTGCTGCATAATAAACGAGAATATATAAATAAACGGTGGATGAGAGATGGGGACATTACACACAGCTAATAGTCCATTCATCATTCTTCATGCATGCATATTATATGCGAGTCAAAACACAAGAATATTTTTTTTACTACTAGTATATGCGATTAAACGGACATGCATGCCATGACATAGATAGCACTAGCAGGGGCATGACCTTGAGAAAAAAAAATAGTACGGTCGAATCCAAGCATGTACATAGCTTATTACAAGCAGGCAGCAGCGCTTGGCGGGCAGGGAGAAATTTCCAGGTAAAATCGCAGTGTCAACTGGAATTACTGCCATTTATAATTGGATCCATCTACACTGACTTATAGCTCTGTCTGCGTCCTCGCATGTCCTTATCAATCAAATAATATAGTGATGATCAAACGAAACCTTAGAACTAAGATGCTTCATTTCAGTGACGATTGATGGATAATTTGTATTACAAAATGAGAATAACTGATGTCACGTGTGTTGAGCGAGTAATGGGGAGAATTTAGATTACCAATGAGATCGAATCGACTCTGTGTTTGAATCAAAATCATTGAACGGTCGGGTGCACGCGTCGATCAACACCTGCACCATTACGCTTTGACGTCGTATTTTACGGGGTATAGCAGGTTCCTAGAAAAAGCTGTGTTGAACATGAGATGCATAGAGTACAACAAAGACACAAGAAGTTTATAATCTCCTGCTAATGTCTTGAAAAAGCAAACACTGAAAGCAGGAAATGGATTTAAGTGTGAAACATCGATTGTTTCATAAGCCGCCACAGTACATGCGCACTCTCGCGCTGAACCATTCCATCTCATTCCACCAGTTTCCTCAATTTGACCTGGTACATATACGCATGCATGCATAATATCCGCTCAGAGGAAGAAAGTTTAGTAGGCCTCAATTCATCAACAAAAGAAAAGGAAAAAGGCAAGGTCCGGAGCTGACTAGAGAACAGGGGAGATTGACGAAGAATGGAAATGGAATTCAGATCCGTCAGGTGATCAAAGCTTTGACCCCTGGCTTCCAGATTGAACAAAGTACGCTAAGCTCGATGTCGATTTGATCGCACTATTAGGTCGGATATTAACGGCTAAACAAATCATCAGGTAGATGTTATATCAATGAGCACATGAATATTGGTGCGACGTCCTTGCTATATACCAGCTGCAAATCTGAAGGCCAAAGCATTGCGGTTATTTTCTAGCGGGAGAGAATTTCACCGGTTTATTTTGGAGGACGTTAATTAACGTTGTTCTGTTGCTTTTGATCGAATGCGGCATGTCGAATGCGTCGATCAACACCTGCAGCGGTACTTATATTGACAGACTATTATTTACGAGACTTTGACACTGGATGCCAAGATGTCAAGATACGAAATATTCAAATTAGTACTGTTTGGCAGCATTCTCTTGTCTCTCCCTCTCTCCAGGGAAGCAACAACAAGTTGGGTGGGGGTCAACTGTCCGATGATCCAGCCGGAAAAGCAATTAAGCTTATATTGAAAGTCTCTGCATCGGATTGAGTGACAAGGACGCCAGAGCTGAATCTGAATGAAATGGTACTAGCAGCCTACTACGAGTACCTAGCACTCTAGCAGCCTCCCTGATGGGGACAGGAAGTTGCGACCGGAGTAAGATTGTTCATGTGCGTTCGTCCGTAGAGGGCGTCGTGCGTGAAGATCGAGTCGGATCGATACGGGCATGGGCATTGCCGGCGAACTGCCCGCGGGTCGTCATAGCTAGTGAGTAGTGACTACAGTTCCTGGCAATTGCGATGGTGGAGTGAACGCACGCACGTACGCGTGTCGTCTGTGGCCGTGCGAAGCTGAGGAGAGGGGTGTGTGTGGCTCGTCGTCTCTGGCCCGGCCGTGGTAACTGCGCCCAGAACGGAGACGACGAGGAGGTGGGTGGTCTTGTGTCGTGCACGCAGACGCGGTTTTACCAGGAACTGAATTGAAGAAGCTCGCGAGCTCAGCTGCCGTCACACCTCCGCTGTCGCTGCGTGCGGGCGGTGTTCCGTGGACTCCCTCTTGGCTTCCTCTCGCTATATATAGGCGGCACGCGTCGATCTTGTCTCCATCCCCGTTAGTATTGCCTACTAGCAAGCTGTACATCATCCTTCATCGTCTTCCTCCGGCTCCGAGCTGCTGCTCCCCAATTGCAGGGACGAGAGGAGCATGACTCTCCGATCGACGCCCCCTGGTTTATTAGGTGGTGGGAATGGGATGACGGATTCATCAGATGTTCATGTGTCGCCCAGCAAGCAGAGCAGAAGGGAGCTGCAGCTTGGGATGAAGAGTGCCGACGACGATCAATTGCCGGCGCGGCCGCCCAAGTTGCTCCGGAGCAACTCCTCGAAAAAGATCGCGGCCGCCAGCAGCCTGGAGCGGGCGCTCCTGAGCTTCAAGACGTGGGAGGCGGAAGCCGCCAAGACGCCGGAAGCCAAAAGGCCGGCGGGGACGGTCAGGTTCGCCGGGCTCAACAGCAGCAACAAGGCGGCGGAGGAGACCAGCCCCGCCACGGCGGCAGCCGCCAACAGCAGCAGAGACGGCGTCCTGGCCGCCGACGAGGCGGCGACCAAGGTGCAGAGCGTGTTCAAGGGCCACCGCACGCGGCGGAGCCTGGCGGACTGCGCCATCGTCGTCGAGGAGCTGTGGTGGAAGCTCTACGACTCGGCGTCGCTGGACCGCAAGTCCATCTCCTTCTTCACCGAGGCGAGGCAGGAGTCGGCGGCGTCGCGGTGGGTCAGGGCAGGCAAGCGCATCGCCAAGGTCGGCAAGGGGCTCGCCAAGGACGACAAGGCGCAGCAGCTCGCGCTGCGGCATTGGCTCGAGGCGGTAAGCATCATCATCATCAGCAGCAGCAGCAGCAGCTTCTTCCTCTCTCTTTGGAAATTTTCCTCTTTGATCGTTCTCCTTTACTAATTGTACGACATGCTAGCTAGGAGTAGTACGTGCTACTAATTGATCTGTTTGACCGTTCTAATTAAACAGATTGACCCGCGGCACCGGTACGGCCACAACCTGCACCTCTACTACGACATCTGGTTCCAGAGCTCCAGCACGGAGCCCTTCTTCTACTGGCTGGACATCGGGTCCGGCCGGGAGATCCATCACCCGAAATGCCCGAGGAACAAGCTCAACGCGCAGCTCATCATGTACCTCGGGATCAACGAGAGGGCTGCCTACGAGGTCGTCGTGGAAGACGGGAGGCTCGTGTACATGCAGACCGGCCTCCTTGTGAACACCACCGACGACTCCAAGTGGATCTTCGTGCTCAGCACCACCAGGTCGCTCTACGTGGGCCAGGTAGATAGATATCTGTCTCTTGTTCAGATTGCAAGACTGGACCAGTACTACTTCATGATTATGACGAATCAATCGATCAGTCATTCATTTTGTGTTTTCTGTTTACATGATCAGAAGAAGAAGGGGCAGTTTCAGCATTCGAGTTTCCTCGCTGGAGCCGCAACGTCAGCTGCCGGAAGGCTGGTTGCCAAACAAGGTGTTCTCAAGGTACGATCGAGAACCGCAGCCGTGTCGTTGTTTCGGTCAGTACTGTAGCCTGGAAGGAAAGGAACTGTACTGATGATTCTTGGACAATCTTGTCTGTGTCACTCACCAGGCAATCTGGCCCTACAGCGGCCATTACCTCCCCACGGAAGAGAACTTCAACGAGTTCATCAGCTTCCTGCAGGAGAACAACGTCGATCTAACCAACGTCAAGGTACACCACATTTTGTTAACTCGTTCCTAGACAGAACTTGATCGGCGTGTTGTTGGTGTGAATGAATGCTTACGCCGTGCACCTTCATATATTATCCAGAGATGCTCGGTGGACGACGACGAATACCCATCAGCCAAGCCCAAGGACGAGCCATCGCAAGCAGGAGAAGCAGCAGCTGAGACCTCCATTATCGGAGTGGAGATGGAGCCGAGCAGCAGCAGCAGCCGCGCGCTGGTGAAGTGGACGAGCGGCGCCGGCGCGCGCATTGGTTGCGTCCGGGACTACCCCGCGGAGCTGCAGAGCAAGGCGCTGGAGCAGGTGAGCCTGTCGCCCAACAAGGCGTGTCCGCTGTTGTTGCCGATCCCGTCGCCGCGGCCGAGCCCGCGGATCAGGATGTCGCCGCGAGTGCAGTACATGGGAATGCCGGTGCCGCCGCAGCTCAAGCAGCCGCAGCAGCAGTGCCTCGCCATTCGCACCCCCACGGTGCATCTCACGCTCCCCAACAAGAACAGGAGCACCTGACTGACTCAGAGGCATCCCCATTTTTGTTCATTTTTCTCTCTGCATTAGAACTTAGGCATAGCATAGTGACAGTTTTACACCGATTCTCATATGTTTGTTTTTGAACGACCAAGTGCCATGTAAAGTGCGGTTTTGTACAGTCCAAGAAAAAGCCTGAATTTTTTCCTTGTCCAGAAAGAAAAGGTATTCGCCGTAGATTTTGATGTCGATTGACTGTACGGAGGAGATTGAAATCAAGTGTGTCCTTCTGAGTTCTGAACCAGTAAACTCTTGCATCCACAACTGAGATTGTGGCGGTCAATGGACGTATGAACCGGAAATGCGGAGCGACTGACCTGTCCCTGTCCACGCCGCTGTCATGCGAGACGCTTTTCTCCTTGCTTACAACTTGCAAAGCCCGGCCCGAGATTTGACCAAATCTTTGTAGCTAGATATGTAACAGCAGGGCAGCCAAATCTCAAGGCACGTGCTGCTGCGGTCAAATGCTTTGGATTTTCGAAGCAAACCGTGCACAAGATGTCTTTGAACAAGCACAACTTCACAAGCACTAAAAAAGTTTCGTCGGGGCAACTCGGTGGTCTTACCAACACTTTTCACCGGTTCGTTGGCCTTGATTGGTCTCTGCCAGCGCATCCGGGACTCCAGGAATTTTCAATGCATACTGGTACCTTCCAATACAAGCCCAAGATGTCAAAAGAGATGTATACATTCTCATTCATTTATTCAACAAAGAAGATTATGAGTTGCAGTAAGCAAAGTTCAAAACTATCATCACATTACACCACACTCCTCTACGCTAGAAACATCATAACACGTCCGTGGATTTGTAACAAAGAGCATAACATCTCAAAGCCGGGTCCACACAACACTTGCGAAAAGTAAAGGTTACATGAGAGCAGGCAACATAAAACCTCTCCCAGATGTTTAAAACACTCCCCCGGCTTCCCCAAAAGGCGTTCGCAACCGCGAAATAAATACATCAAAGCGAACCTGCAGAAATCTCTCACCAATACAGCATGATTCAAGGGACTTGTTCCGCCGCAATAAAACAAATGGGGCCTGTGCTGTACAACGAAGCTAAGAGCAGCCATTGACTCAATTACTAAGCAGCCATGGCCGCTCAGACTCCCAGCCAAACATCTTATTTGCCGGTCTTCACTCTCCAGTACTTCCATACTGTTCAGCAGGCAGTGATACATGGGGGGCACCATGGGGGCGGCTCACCGATGATACCCCCCGTCAGGTTCCGTGAGATGCTAGTAGTGAACCCTGTCATCACCGTCGAAATTTAGGCCCTGGATGCCCCTGATGGTGGACTCGTAGTTCTTAGTGTTAGACGAGTGGTGCCTGCCAGAAGAAGAACGCCTGCCATCCGAGGAGTCAGGCATCTGCGGGCTCCACCGTGGAGCTCCAGATCTCTGGAATGCCCCTGGGCTTGCGTCAGTAGTGCGACTGCGTGTTTGGTCAGCTTCAGTGCTTGGTTCCCGGCTGCTAGAGACAGCAGGTCGCCTTGAGGATCCGCTTGAACGTCCCAAAAAAGTCGAACTGGAGAACTACATGTCAATTAAGGGTCAGATAATACATAGCAACTGTATATACGGAAACGCTCCAGGGATCCACTCCGTGTTATTACATTACCAACGCCAAACAACATAAACAAATCTTAAGAACTCACCACAGCATCTTTCGATGTGGATTGCTCAAGCCGAACAGGGGACTTCTGCTTAGCTAGGCTGCCTGCATTTATAGCTGGTGGTGGAACATGACGCCGTGTTTGGTCCATGTCCGACCAGCCACTTCTCCTTCCTTCTTCAGTGGCTATATAAATTCAACAGTCAGGCAACAAGAAATGAACAAGCCAAATTGTAAATGACAATAGAACATACAAAATCAAATCAATATGTTGATAATACAACAGAATGGACACATTCCTGCTATTACAGTAATTTCCTGAATGGAATCTTTTTATTTTTACCAAGAAATATGTATAGCTTACTCAAAGAATCCTATATTTAATCTGCCTACAAGCTCAATTCACTGAAGAAGCATGAATTTTGAAAGGCTGCTTGACATAGATCTTATCACAAAAGAAACATGCAGCAAGATAGCATTCACAATGCGATGGAGGTACAAGGTATAGACTGCCTTGATAAGAACTATCGAGCATCGGACCTGAATGTCGATTATTATTTGCAATAGGTGCCATCCCAGAGCTTTGTCCTACTGCTGGAGCCTAAATAAGAAATCATGAGCAAATAATCACATAAAATGCCCAAAAGCGAATCAAGGAAAGGAGGGTGAGTACTGATTGTACTAACAATTGCACGGGGAGGAGCACTGGTCATCTGTGCCTGTTGATACTTTAGAATGGTCCAGTCAAAAACATAATCAAACTGAAAGCCTATACAACAGAAAGCTCAGATTAGCACTCTGCAACACTGTGAAGTATAAACATTGTTTCTTCCTTAACGAAACAAGAACTAGCCAACCTTCTCGAATGAAAAGGTCTCTGAACAATCTCTTCAGATACTGATAGTCAGGTGCATCTTCAAAACGTAGTGAACGGCAGTAGTGGAAGTAAGAAGCAAACTCAGTAGGATATCCGCGACAGAGGGCCTATGATACAGGAACCATGGTAAGAAACCAGCACAGCAATGGTAGCAAATGCAGTTACAAGAGAACTATGTGCTACCTCAGTTGAAGTAGCAATTTTCCTTTCGCTTATTTTCTCGTACTTTTGTTTCTTGTTGCCAGCTTTTAGACCCTGCCATGGAAGGCTGGCAGCAGCAAAACTACTTGTTAATTCAGAGAATTCCGCAAAGTCTTAGACATGACAATTAACTAGGTTACGTTAAACAACCTTCCTCTCAAGAAGTACATCAGTACATATCCAAGAGATTCCATGTCATCCCTCCGGCTTTGTTCTACGAGAAAAAAAAAATCAAAACATCAATTACGATATCTGAATGAGAAATTTACTAGGTGTCCTAGGTACCACCAAACAAAGGAGTCCATGTTAAAAAATAAAATGAAACTTACCAATTCCAAGATGGGTATTTACACTCGCATATCTTGCTGTTCCAGTCAAGTTCTTGTTCTCTCTGTAGTTTTAAATAAACAAGATTCATACATTTGAAATGGAAGCGCTGTCTGAAATCAAACTAAGAGAAGATTTCCAAGCTATTTAAAATTTCTAACGTGGCAGCAAAATATAGTGAGGAATATTTTTTTCCCAAATAATAAAGTGAGGAATATTGTGGAGTGAATTCAGTTTTGTAAATGCCGAATGAAATTATATGCAAATATTTCGTGTGAAACAGTCAGAGCATGTTTACCTATAGGGAATGTGCTGGTGAGTCGACGTATCCCTGTATTTCTTCGCAAGTCCAAAATCTATAACGTAGACCTATAAAAAGATTAAGAGCAATTAATAATAATACCTACTAGCTATCTTGTGAGTAAAAGCAGATTGAGGGAACACAGATAATCACCTGATTTGCCCTTTTTCCAAGACCCATTAGAAAATTGTCTGGCTTTATATCTCTATGCAAGAAAGACTTGGAATGAACAAACTCAACTCGGTTGATCTACGAAAATAGAGAGTTAAATTCATGTACAGTCACATGAAAGAAGATCATTATGTCGGACCGAATAACGCTTCATGAAGACTTGAGCACAATAAAAAGTAAACAGCCTACGTAATGAAAGTCTTGTTTTAATGAGCAACATACCATTTGATCAGCAAGCATCAAAACAGTTTTGAGGGAGAGCTTCCGGTTACAAAAACTGAAAAGATCTTCAAGGCTTGGTCCCAGTAAGTCCATTACCAAAACATTGTAATCACCCTCAACACCAAACCACTTAACATTTGGAATTCCAGCTGCATAAGCAAAGAAAATGTGAGTCGATTCCTCTGCCCAAACAAAGGGAGCAAAAAAATGGCATGGAAAGTACAAGAGAAGAGTTGGTATTACTTCCTCCTTGAAGTATTCTGTACAATTTCGACTCATAGAGCAATTGAGGATGTTTTGTCTTGACATTTTCCTGGATTAAACATTAGAAACAACAAGGTTTTATCCATCCACACATGAGACCGACAGACAGAAACAAATGAAAGATACCAAAAAAGCCTAAAATGAGTTCCATATCAATTCGTCGCATAAGTTCATCAATGCAGCACATTTATATAGTTAACAGTTAAAAGACAAACAATGACTTCTATCTTGACGATCATTCATATCTTCTGTCTTCAAAACTCTAGCACCGAATATGTCAAGTTAATTTAAATCGAACAATTAAACAAATGCTTCGTTGGCAACATACCCCTGGCAGAACACATTCACAAGTTTGATAGCAAAATACATTAGTGAGTGATTTAGGCTGACAACTCCGCCAGCAAGCCAAAAGGGAACAACTATTTTCACAAACATGAAACAAGCTATGTGGCACCGATATGCCGGGGAAGTGTTGTATCCGTATGTGAAACGCAAACGGACACGGATACAGCACTGATACATCTGTGATACGTATCTAGCCCGTATCGAGAAAAAAGATGAAAAAACGAAGTTGGACACACCGCCGAGACGTCCTGGGCCGTAATCTGATACGGCCCCATTGGCGGCATCATCGCGTGAGACCTAGCTAGGCAGGCAACCAAGCAACCCTACGACGTTGAATCGCCGTACTACTTTGTCGCCGCCGCCGCACAGGCAGCGACGAACCGACGACGGCGACGCTGAATCGTCGTTTGCTGACATCCCCACGTTGGCAACGCCCGCCTGCCTGACGACACTGCAAGACGAGGAGACGATGTGGCGGCCCTGCATCTGCTTGACGATGCCGAGCGACAAGGCTACTGGGATTGGGATGCTTGCCTGCCTGTGCGTGACGCCGTAGCCCGACGACGCCCGGCCAGCCATTAAGAATTTTCAGATGGTAAATTCTGGGAGTTTGCTATTCTAGTGCAATAGAACTATCCGAGCCTTCTGGGAGTATGCTATTCTAGTGCATTAGAACTATTTTAGCCTGAATTTGAATTATTTTCAAAATTTATGAAACGTATCCGAATCGGGATTTTCCGAAAATCAACGTATCAGCCCGATACTGATACTACGTATTGGTGCTGCATAGGAAACAAGCAATAACACAAGAGGCAAATCAGTTCTTAGATAATTCGTAAAATATCATAATTTATGATAAAGGAACTTAAAACTAGACCTGCACATCCTAGATCCCTACAATTCTATAATTCTTATTTGCTGAGGCGACCAGGATATCGCCAATCTCAACCTAAATCGTAGAATAGGAAAGTTACTGAGCCACTCACGAGCTTAATCGCGACCTCCTCGTTAGTCTGCACGTTAGTACCTGCACAAACGGCGAGGAAGAGACCCCGGCAGGGGAACGAACAGAGTTATCAGCGGCTGGTCAAAACGGAAACTTTCGGATCAAAACGATAACTTTGAGTATAATTGCGCACGAACCGAGGAAGATCTCCCCGAAGGAGCCGCTGCCTAGTTTGCGGCCGACGCGGAACTTGTTGCCGATGCGTGGCTCCATGGCTGAGAAGCCCGCGTAGGACAAGACGATCCCTGGAATCAGCAGAAGCAGGCGGACCCTGTCATGCCAGAATCGAATCGGTTCAGTCTGCTGCTCCGGGGGGGATCGGGGCTAGGGCTCGAGTGGATCGAAGTGGGGGATTGGGGATTCTCTCTCTCTCTCTCTCTCTCTCTCTCTCTCTTTTCCCTAATTTCCCCTCCTCTTTCTCCTTTCGTGCTGCTGATGTTCTTATTTTCCCGAGCACGGCCCGGCTGTTTGGCTAAAAGGGGAAATAACTGAGAAATCGAGGTGTCAGACAGTAAGATGGCGTCGCGGTTTGGTGCCCCTCGTATTCCATTACCTTTCCCTTCGTGCCAACCTGACCAACCCGCCCGGACCTTACTTTAACCTGTCTGTCCCTCCCATGGCACCTCCTCGTGCCGATCCCCGTGCTAAGTCGGGAAATCTTGATTTTGATAAGCAAATGGACTAACAAGCGGAATTCACAAGCTTGAAAAGTACAACTGTGCGTGTACTTACATTATCCATTGAAGTTTCTTGAAGCCACCGAGTAAGATCTTCCAAGTCTCGTTTGCAAAAGCAGAAAGTCCTGCCTTGATGTAGTACATCGACGATGGCGTCTACAGCAATGAGAAAGACATCATGGTAGAATAATTTGACAACAGTGTAGCATTACACGGAGGTCAAAAATCGCACAACGGTAAGAATGAAAAAGACACGACATTACTAACCATAATGGTGTTGAAGAGCTACGATCGAGGTTGACACAAAGCGAGAGATGCAAGTTTTCTCACTTGTTGGTGAGATAATATTAAATCTCTAGGTGTATAATGTAACCATAGGTGCCAATAAAAATGCTGGATTGATATTGTTCACCAAGACGAGGAAGAAACTAAAACAATGGTGTGATGGTTTTGCAGGAGCAAAGAAGTGAACAAACCTCTATATATATATTGAACTCTGCGGAATTACGTGTCTTTGCAAAGCTCCAAGTGGCGTTAAGTTCATACATGACAAACACTTGTCGTTTAACCTGCCGTGTCTGACGTAACTAAAGTTTCGCTATGTTATCTGCAGCTTTAAATGCTCTTGCAATATCTGCTGGCTCTGTTGAAGAAAAGAATAACGGTAATTATCACCGCAATTTTTTTAAAAAAATAATGGGCAGGGTCAAGTGGACCAGAGCAGAACAACAAATCCAACCACACTCTTTGGGGGGGGGGGGGGGGGGGGGGTGCTCGTCCTCGTGATGGCTGTTGAGTACTTCCTCTATTTCAAATTACATGAGTTTTTAACTTTTGAAAATCATGTTTGACCGCTCGTCTTATTCGAAAAAATTATGAAAATACCATTTTTTTATTGTTTGTTTTATTAGTAGATATACTTTAAACATGATTTATTTGTTTTTATATTTACACAAAATTTTTGAATAACACGAGCGGTCAAACATGATCTCTAAAAAGTAAAAAGCATCATGTAATTTGACACGGAAGTAGTACAATCAAGGAAAGGAGATGTACGTGCAGATTGGAGCGTGCTGTTGCCCGATCTACGTACGTGGCTCACAACCCCGCACAGCGCGGACGATGGAGAGGCACGGGGACCGGGGCGCAAAGGAGCAGTACAGTAGTGTGATGGTTGCGCGACACGTGGAGTGTCGAGGCTGATCGATGGAGCCGCTAAATTTGACATTGGACGTCGAGAGTGCCCTGAGTCGAGCAGGAGCAGGGACTCACAGATAAGTGTCGAATGAAGCGGCAGCACCGTGGAATTGGAACCAACTTGAAAATTCTAGTCGATCGGTTCCTGCTCCGTTGAGACGTGGCATTGCACTTCCGCTCCTCGTATAGTTTTTTTGGCGTTCCTCGTGTTGTTTTTCTGAAAGTCGGGCCTCGTGTAGTTGACCGACGTCGTCCCTGAGGAACTTGTTGAATTGAAGGCGATGCCGAGATGGCGCGGGCCAGGCCAGAGCCCGGCAAGAACGCTTCTCACGAGGGCATGTACCTCCTCTTTAATTTGGGCCCGGAGGCGGCAGCTAGCACGACATGTGGAGCGTGGTCAGCTCCTCGAAGTGGCCGGCCGGCGTCGACAACCACGGCGACATCGGTGATGCGTACTGTATGTGCTTGAGCCGCGACATGGCGGCGGACGTGATGACCATACCAGAGCCGGCGTCGAGGGTGCGGTTTAGGATGCTCTAGGTGCTCCAGGGACGGGAAGCGGAGGAGCACTGATCGATGAGAGGGTGTCCTCGCGCAGCGTCGCCGCCGCGTCCAGCCCCAGCGTCTTGAGGCATCGATCGCCGAAATTCCAGTGAGGCAACTGATGAAATCAGATACTAGTTCAAACTCATCTGTCACCGTACGTGCATATAAACTTTGCCATTCGATCCCACATACAAAAAGGGAAGGAAAAAAAGGAAGCCAACTAGCACGTACAAGAGGCATACTACTCCGTAACAATCATGTGCCGTGCTGATGAACTATACTCTATCTCACAAACCCAAGTGGTAGCGGTAGTACATCCCGACAGGTGACCGACCGGCTAGGAGGAGTATAATGGCAAGTAACGATGAGACAACAAGGTCGTTTACACTGTTATTGCGTATACAATGGAGTAGTGATGCTATGCTACAACTTGCACTAGATGTTACAGTGCCGGAGCAGGGACGGGAAGACGAAGGCCGCGAGGGAGGCGAGGAGCCCGGCGACGAGTGGCGGCGCGACGGCCACCGAGGCAGAGGTTGGGCTGGGCGCCGGAGCTTCTGTGGCCTTGGCCGACGCGACGGCGATTGCCAGGACAGCGAGGATGGCCAGAACCTTGGCTGCCATGGTTGGAGAATCGATTCGATGGTTTACTAGCGAGCGCGGAGAACGAAGGTTCAGGAGTCCAGCAATAGGCTGGACGTGCTCTGCTGCTTTTGCGGATGGAAACGATGGTGGTGCTGGGGAAGAAGAAGCAGAGGTTGGCCGGTATTTGTAGAGGAGCGGATTCCACTCCGGCCGCCGCCTCTTGCTCTCACTCTCCCGCCAGGACAGCTGGCAGTGCCACCGGTTGCCGAGACGGTAATGCCCCTGGCAGTTGCAACGGCCGGTCGGACACACGGAACCATTCGGGGGAACGAGTCATGGAGTGACACGCAGATAGCGGTAGCACATCGTTCCAGACACTTGTTGGATACGCGAACAATCCGAAATGGCTTCATGGCTTGGCGGCTTTGGCGCCACAAGTCTGGCTCTGGCATATCAGGGCAGCAGCACAAAAATTCTGGACCGGATACCTGCTTGCCGCACGATAGCTGCTGCAGCAGGCGCCGGGGGATGCTATCTGCTGGCGTTAAACGATTCGAACCAGAAACAAGAAGATAGCGGCAGGTTCCTTTTCCCTTTTCCCTTCTCCCTTCTTCTCTTTTTTTCGTCGTCGATACCATAGGAAACAAGGGCGGGAACCAAACCATTGTGGAAAGTTGCTAATACTCGCTTTCAGTTCGTTGTTATGCGGCGTGCTCGCGTCAATCCTACGCGATTCCATCGCCTTCTCTTCTGTCTCGATGCTTCCTGCTGATGCTGATGTTGCTGTACTATTCATTACACGACTAGTGTAATGAATAGTGCTCACCGATCCTAACCTCAGCAGAGGTTACTTTCTTTATCAAAGTCAAAGCGAGCATAAATGTACATGAGCTCACTCGATTTCTTTCCTTAACTAGTGCTTACCAATGAATGATTTACAGAGGGAGGTTGGTTGTTGCAAAATTTGTGGGAGTGTCGTCAATCACCGTCAGCTGCCGGACGTTACTCCATCAGAAGCCACACACTGACACACACATGTACATGTTGCTCCCCGAGCCGTTTAAGCCGGCGAGGCAATTTGCACCCTGTAGCCCAGGATAAAAAATATATCCTAGGTCGGGTCTCGTCTCCAGGGGTGTAGTTTCTTTTCTTTTCGAGATGACACATCTTATTAGGACTTCGTACATGATACGAAACATACTTGAAGTGGTATTCTTGCTGCCATGTTCGATTTGTTCGTTAACCGAACAAATTAAAGTTTTAATTTTGGACAAGGTGTGCGCATGTACATTTCAGAAGTGTGGTAGTGCTAGTATTCTTGTTATTTACAGTGACAAAAGGTCATGCGCATCATTCTGCACATTCTCCTTCGGTGGCGACTGATTGCAAACACACACAGCAGCGCAACTGATGGAAGGAAGTAACTGAAGGAGGCCTAAACACTGTACTGGGTTTCAGAGTGGACGACGGCGCAGGCCTGGGCGGCGACCTTGGCCATGTCCTGGGGCGCGACGCCGGCATTGCAGATGTTGGCGAAGGAGCGCATGTGCTTCATCCCGTACTGCGCGAGCGCGCCGCATTGCTCCTCGTAGGCGCGCACCGAGGCCTTGAGGCAGTCCCAGTCGTCGGCGAGCGGCTGCCCCGCCGGGCGCACGGCGCTGAGAACCTTGGACCCCTGGTCGGAGCCGAAGAGGAGGCCGCCGATGAGCTCCACGCTGCTGTCCACCTGGGACCGACGGGCCATCACCCGCAGCAGCCGCTTCCGGGCCTCCCGCTTCTCCGCCGTGCCCTCACTCGACTTCCGGTACTGTATTATGCCTTGTCAGTTCATCGTTCTGCTCCTATACTGTAACTAATGATCATCACCACGAGGAAGAAGAACAGTTGACCAAGAAACGAACCTTCTGCCAGAAGTAGACGAGGTCGGCGTCGCGCTGGTTCACCCTGCCGCCTCCGGAGAAGCCCAGCGAGTTGTCCCGGCGGCCGAAGAAGGTGGCGTTGTCGTTGGCGGGGTTGGTGCCGATGAAGTTGTAGAGGCTCTGCGCGCTCTGCCCCAGGTCGCCGTACTGCATGACGTGGGAGCCCAGGCTGTAGGTGTCCTGCGCCGACGTCCGCTTCTTCACCACCTCGTACTGCTGCTTCAGCGACTCCGTCAGCAGGTTGTGCGCGTCGCTGCAACCATCCATTCAGATTTCAGTTCAGTCAGAGACGATGCAGGTTGGTGATTTTCAGAGGACAGCAGCTTCTGAGAAAACAGAGCAGCAAAAAACGAACCTGTCCTCCATCCACGCGACGCTGTAGAGGTCGCCGAGGCAGGTGTCGAACTCGGGCGGCGGGGCCTGCGCGTCGCCGGGGCAGTAGGTGCCCCAGCTGCTCTCCTCCGCGTTCGACGCCGTCGTCGCGTACACGCCGATGTCCGCCGGCAGCAGCCCCTCGAAGATGCTGCCGGACTCGCACGCCTCCAGGTAGAACACCAGGCTCTTGTACCCGCCGGCCGCGTGCTTCTTCTTCAGCGTCTGCACGAGGTCCTTGGCGTACAGGTAGTCGTCGGAAGGCATTCCTGAAATTTTTCTCTTCGTTCAGAGCACGGTCCGGGACTTAGACGATGAAACACTGTACTAGTACTAGTAAGTAATTACCAAGGACCCCCGGCCCGCCGTGGTCGGTGTAGTAGACGAAGACGTGGTCGTCCGGGCCGCTGGCGACGACCTTGCCGCTGCCGCCGGAGACGCCCGACCTGTCGCCGAGAAGGGCGGCCAGGAAGTTCTTCACGTTCACGTCCTTGCCCGTGTAGTCCTTGGGGACGCCGGCGTAGACGTCGCCGCCGGAGGGGTGGTTGATGATGACGCCGGGCCGAGGGTTGTCGGAGTTGTGCGCGATGTCGTCGTACATGAACACGATGATGTTCTCGTCCTTGAGCCCGCCCTTCTTCATGATCTGGTACGCGTGGCACACGTCCGCCTGGAATAATCATACGTTCCTTTCGTCGTCAGATCAGGTGTCGTGCGAATCCCGGCCCCCAAAGACAAGGACATGAAATTCTGAATTTGCACTCCATGATTCCATCGTCATGTTGGTAACCTTATTCTAAAAAAAATCGTCATGTTGGTAATAAAGTAGTACAGCAACGGTGCCATCTCGCTGCGAGTTGTGAATTTGTACTAGTAGCAACGTAATCAAAGATAATTAACTATGGTCTAAAGCAGTCGCAGTAGTAACGACACGTAGCACGGAGACCATTGTCCAAGCAACGTCGAGAAACAATTGCTGTTGGTACTGTACTAGTTTAATTAGTTGGAATCGGCGAGATGAAGGTAATTAAACCGCGATTAGACGATGGTTACTGTAGCATCACTGTAGCAAAACATATATTAATTAGGCTCATTAGATTCGTCTCGCAAATTAGCGCACATCTGTAAAAAAGTTTTGTAATTAGATTTATTTAAAACGCCTAAATAACAAGATTAATTGTGATATGACTTTAGGCCTACAGAAACGAACACCCCATAAATTCTATCAGCCTATACTCCATTGTTTGCTGTTCGTTCAAGCAACAAGGAGAAAAACAGAGTTGGCACAGGAGGGGTAAAGGAAATAAGCAAAGAGAAGTTCTTGCCTGATGCCTGTAGTTGTAGTAGCCGTTGGAGCCGGCGATGAGGATGGCCCACCTGGTCCCGACCACATCCTCGCCGGCGCCGGAGTGTTCCGACGGCAGGCGAAGGAAGTCCTGCCACCGAGCACCGGAGACCGCGGCGACGAGCACGAGGAGTTGCACGAGGAGGAGGGCGAGACGCCGGGGGCGAGTCGCCATGGCTGAGCAAGAGAGGAGCGGTGGTTTGATCGCCGCAAGTTAGGGACGTGGGAGACCACCGGCCCTGTATTACTCCCGGAGTCCTGGTACTTGGCAACTCAGCGCAAACGCAACACCTTTTATACCTGTCGTGTTTTGTTCGTGCACAACTACTCTTCTTCTTCTATTCGGTTTCCTTCCTTGCGCAGTCATACCTGTTGACGTGTTTGTGCCGATTTCTGCTGTTTTTTTCTTCATTCTAGTAAGTACTATCAGGCAACAACCAAGAATTTTTTGTTTCTTTAATAATATCTCGTATAAAGCATTAGCCCTGGCGTGCAAACTTGAGTGACAGTGCTATGGCCGCCCGCAACAAGAATCCATTGTGCATGCTTAGACGCAAATGAGACGCAAACGACATTCATACACCTGACGGCGACATACAGAGTGATATCTGAATCGGTTGGAGGGTCCTGTTTTGATTTTCCCAGTAGAATCTACTACTACTGTACCTGCCATGGAAGGTGATCGTCGAAATCAAGCGTAAGCTGCTTTGTTGGCTTCCACGGAAGGAATCTCGCTCCCTTTGATCCAAAGCAAAGTATCTTCATTGCATCTGACAACACTGTCATCCATGGTTCCGTATCTGGATCAGTTGGTTCTATTCTCTGCAGCTTCCTGGCAGAGAGTAGCAGCATGTCACTGTTTCAGGTAAATTTTAGAGTGAAATGCACCGTAGGTCCTTAAACTATTTGAGGAGTCTCATCTAGGTCCATCAACTTTCAGATCGTCCACTTAAGTCCATGAACTATTTAAGTAGGTTCATTTGGGTCCAAAACCATCAACTCAGATGAAACAGCGGACTTGGCGTTTCTGGCATGGACAAAAGATCATGTGTCGGTTCATATTTAGAGTAAACCCCTTAAATTTTGTCTTATTCCTACACAGAAGTCCCTGTCCACGCTCGCGGCTCGATATCCCAGCTTACAGACCATATGACTCGCCATTGATTTCTCCCTCTTGGGTGAGCTAGAGTCTAATACGTTTCTTATACCTTGCTCTTCTCCGTGCACTCCTCTCTGACCTATTTTCCGCGAGTAATCTCTGCCAAACCCATAAAATTTTAGATTTCCCACCGTCCCGAGCCCATCCTTTCAAAGCTCGCAGCTTGTCGCAAGTTATGTGTGCATGGGAATGAATGAGATGGGTCTCATGTCGAGGCGGTGCGCTGTGGGGATTGCATGTGCGATTCAGGCGTGCGGAATAGAGATCGCCCCCACACACATCCGGTGTTTGTCAAAGCAATAGTTATCGCAAATATGGACCCAAATGAGCACACTTAAATAGATCATAGACCCAGATAAACGATTTGAGAGTTGATGGACCTGGATGAGAATCCTTAAATAGTTTAAGGACCCACGGCGCATTTCACTCTAAATTTTATACTCGAGTTGGTAGCTGACTAGCTGACCGATGAGCCTCGGTACGGTTTTCCTCTTCCATCCATCGTAGAGACACTGCTCCCAAGCTCCAATGCACCATAGAGAATCTGACACGGTGAGCCGTGTAGTACTCATCATTTTGTTGCCGCTGCAATGCAAGTTCGACCCTGTAGTAGTAGATGGGCTCCAGAACTGCCAGAGCCCTGCAACATGCCGCTTAGGGCAACAAACCACAAAATGAGGCACTACAAGCAAAATAATTACTGCACAGAAGCGCTTACACCATCACTGTAAAAATCAAGTAAATTTCAAAATACATAGCTGCTCAAACTATTGCATCGCAACACTTAGACATTTCAAGTTAGCTTTTCAAACAAGCTGGTCAGGGACTTTATTCTCATCGACCCTCCAATGATAGATCATGAGCTCTGCCCAGAGCTCAAGGTGGCTCATCACAACCCAGCTATCTCAACTGTGAATCACAACCACATCATACATCTATCGATATGCAAGGCACTAGCATTTCTCAGGGAAACATCAACAGATGTAATTACAGGAAGAGTTCTTAACTTATCCCTGTCAAAATGCAGCGCATCCCTTCAGTTCAAGCAGCAGCATACTCAGTCAGAACATACAGATTCTCATTTAACTGGAGAGCCTAGTGCCTCCTTGATTCTACTGAAAACAACTCGAAGCGGGATGCATGCGATGGTTGGTCCCGATATTTTGCCCACCACCGACTTCCCAGCGGCGCCATCTCTCTGGCTCGGAGCAAAAGACGAAAGTTTCCGCATTTTTCTCGGAGAAGATGCTGGTTTCTTCGTATGCGGCTGCCATAACTTGTCCACTTCTTTCCCCGAGGTTTTTCTGCGGCTTTTGGGTTTTGCTCGGCGTGCGTGTGACGATGGCAGGCCCTCAGCTTTGCCCTTCTTCAGTAATCCATCCAAAGCGATAGTAGCTGGCTGGTGATCATCAGTATTTGATGAAAGAAGGTGAAATACATCATCTGAGACCTCCACGGAGATTGGATACCCCACAACAGGTTTATGATTCCATTTGCTCATAAGAGAAACAAGAGGTACACGGCGCCCATTGTTGTGGGTCCCCTGCGCACTTAACTCCACATCGTAAAGGGTAGAGTTCAACTGCAGAGTCTTGATTGGTTTTAGTGCACAGCACCTTTCAAGATCGAGCGCGCTTTCCGGGGGTGGCAATGTTTGAAGTGGCAACTCAAAGACCAGCGACGATATTGAATCATTCCCACAATTGGAGCTATTGCTCATGGTTCCTGATGACTCTCCAAGATCACGCTTTCTTTCAGGATGTTGCTGCTGAACTGCACCAACACAATCCAAATCAGCAGGAAGCACTGCAAGATGCATATTAACGCCAGGTTCACCGGTCTTGTTCAAAGTTATCGTGGCTGGCTTTTTCTCCGAAAGGACAACCTCATTCCTTGGTGCTTTGTGCTTTACTGCCTTTGTTTTGTGGTGTTTATGCCCCATCACATTTATTGTCCTGTTGTTGCCCTCCTGATGAACAGAACCTATGGTTTTCACTTTAAAATTTCTGCCCTCACATTGGGGAGATAGGTCAGCTTTGCTGCAGTCAGTAGTCTGCCTATGGTGTTTCCAGGCTGGATACTTTGGAGATGCACAAGGTTGACATGTCGGCAAATGAACTGGAGGAAATTCAGTTAGTAAGCCATGCATTCTTTAGAAATTCATAAATGGGAAGAAAACATTGTATGTGCCAGGACTACATCTACCTAAGAACACATGAGACATAGCACCTCACTTTGTGAAGGCCGTGCACTCAATAATCCACTTATTGCACACAAGTGTTAATGTATATCTACATGCCACTGTTCACACCCCATTACATGATCATCAGAGAACAGTACTGCCATCAGGTCAGAAATACTTATGGAAAATGTGAGTACGAGTCATGGTCTCCCCCGTCGAAGTACTTAGTTGAGAGAGATTTTCGTAAAACGAAAAGGAGCACATAGTTATCACGATTTCAAGTAACTAAACAAGCAGCAGTGGAAATAACAAATTAACATATAAGGTTATGAATGTTCTGGAACTTGATATGGTTAAAACGAAACTAGTAATCAACAGTGTCCATGAAACTAGTTAGACGGTCTAAATGGCATGTCATTGTCTCTATAGAATATTTACCTGGTTCCAAAATACTTGCTGCAGCGAGAGGAGGTTTGACGCAATCATCCAGATGGGTAGATTCATCACGATGGAACCCATTCATACTGTAGATTTCAGTGCCCTTTGCTGGATCTGTCTTGAACGTACCGCTGGGCTGAGAGCAGGTCTTGTCTAATGTGGCACCAAGGCTCGAAGTGCCTGAAGAACCGCTTGAACTAGCACCCACGCCCATTGGATGCCCATCAGCCGTTTGGCCATTTGATGCGAACCCATTCCACATATCTCCATTGCACAGCTCCGATAGTGGACGGGACCTATCCTTCTTCCTAGAAGTACCACAAGGTTGGTCCTGGTCCGCCGTGGCATGCTTCCTCTTTGCAGAGGCATGAGTGAGCTTACTCCTTTTAGCCTGATTAACACTAGGTAGATGATAATTCAGAGCAGATACTGCGGCGGCATTGGCTAGGTCGATTGGGGATCCGAAATCGCTGAGGTCCCTCATACGGCGGGAGCCTTTGGACGGCGCATCATCCTCAGAATCATTGGGCGTCTTGCGCTTCTTGATTTTTGGGTCGGGCGAGGAGGAGGGGGCGTGGGTCCCCTTGAGAGCACGAGCCCTCTCGATCTCGAGGGCCTGGAGAACGGCATCCTCCATGCGGGCGTACTTGCCCTTGTAGTGAGCGCGGGAGGCGGCGATGGCCTGAGCGTGGGTAATGCGCTGCTCGAAGTCGAGCTCCCCGCAGCGGAAGGGCTTGACGCGCTTGCATCTCTCGAGGTTACACCAGTCGCTGTAGCAAGAATTCAGTTCAATTCAAATCAACTGGAATTGGGGAAGGTGAGCCAAACATAGAAAGAGAGAGGGAGGGGAGAAGCAGCAGCAAGAAGAAGAGGAGACATACACGAAGGTGGTGCCGTCGCGCCGGCCGAGGAGCATGATGGGGACGGCGGGGCAGCGGGGCGGAGCGGGGCAGCCGTCGGGGACGTCGAGCGGCGAGATCACGATGCTGGGCCACCAGGTGCCGTTGGGGCGGCGCAGCCACACCAGGGTCCCCTCGGCGGAGACATCCACCGCCCCCGACCCGGCCTCCGCCTCGGCGGTGGGCAAGCCCCCCATTCCCCCCTCCCCTCCTTGCTGTCCCTCTCCTACAGTTTGTTTGATCTCCCCGTCTCGGAGCCTGGAGCCAGGAAGAAAACGAGCAGCGGAGCGAGTGCTGAGGCGGCAATCGGGGGGGGAAGAAGGACGCCGGCGAGGCGCAGTGCGGGGAAGAAGAGAGGCGAAAATGGACTCCACTCCAGTGCGCCGCAAACAGCGAGCGCAGTGGGGAAGAGAGAGATGGCGTCACCGCTCCCACTGCCACCTCACGCCTCCTTCTAGCGGTTGGGCCGCCAAACAAGCCCGTCCATGTTTGACGGGCCCGTAGGCCCACTTAATGAAATCTGGTTGTCGAGGCCCATAACAACATGTTCCTTCCTATCCGTGCGGCGTATAAAAAAGACGCCTCGGGCGGGATTCGGCAGCGTCTTCCTCCTTGTGGAAACCCTAGCCCCCAAATCGGCCGCATCTGCTTGGTATTCAACTCAACCCTATCATCTCCGCGCTCGCTCTCGCCGAGACGAGAGAGACCACCAACACACCTCCGCCGCAAAACCCAGAACCTCTAATCGATTTTTCTTTGCAGCCGCTTGCCCCCGCTCCAATCCCTTTTGCTCGGCTCGCTAGATCTAGATATTCATGTGAGTCCCGTTTCTGCTTTTAGGTTTCGGTTTTGAATTTGACTTTCTCGGTGCGCGCAAATCGCGAGATCTGCTCGCCAGGTTCTAGGGTTTGCGGTCATGACTCATGGTTTATTGTGCTGCTCAGGATGGGAGAGGCCAAGGACAACGACGTCTACGAGGAGGAGCTCCTGGACTACGAAGAGGACGACGACAAGGCCGTTGATGGCTCCGCCGCCAAGCCCACCGGAGAGGTCGCCAAGAAGTATGTCTACTGCTTTTCTTCTTCCCCTTTTTAGATTCAGTTCAATTAACGGGCTCCGATCTGACACACATCCTGATTCCGATGTAACGAGCAGGGGCTACGTCGGCATCCACAGCTCCGGGTTCAGAGACTTCCTGCTCAAGCCTGAGCTGCTTCGTGCTATTCAGGACTGCGGTTTTGAGCATCCTTCCGAAGGCAAGTTGCTCTTCTTTGGTATATATTATCCTGCTATAAGCATCGTCCCCTTCATTGCTTTGCTAGAAATCTACAAATCGAAAGATTCGTTACCTAGAAAGTGACAATATAAGGATAAACTTGAGATTCCGTGCATAGGATGCTAATAGATATGCGCCTATTTAGTTAAACGAAACAAATAGGAGTCATAGAGTGGAATTACGCTCAACAGATACATTTTGTTCAAAAAAGTAAACTCGCTAATGGAAAGATTGGTCTGCCAAAGAGTGTCAAGGTTTGAAATTCCTTGTATCGGCATAGTTCACACAAATATGAGTCGTAGGATGATCGCAAATGATTATCAGTTAATTCCTCTGCCTTGTTGGAGCATTGATTTTGTTAAAATAGTAGAGCCAGGGAAGGTGGGAATTAGCATGAACTGCTTCCTCTGCCTCAAGAACATGAGTCTCTTGTTTATAACTGTTGCCGAAACAAATTGACTGTAGTTTACTACTCTGCTTTTAGATAATAATTGTTTTAACTATCAGTTCTGAAATTGATTGCTCCGTTGTTAATGCTGTATGCAAAAATTTAAAATCCTGTTGATTTTCCGTAAAGCTCCAAAAAAAAAAGCTTCTGTTTGAGTGGTAGGGCATTAAAGCATTAGTCTTTTTAAGTTTTGGATTGGATATACGGATCTGGATATGATACGATCTAATTTGCCACGAAGCAGGGTTTCATATTCAATTGTGCCGTGATAATTGTTTTAGTTCTTTTCCCATATGTTTCTCATTTCCTATATTGGGAATAACATTCGTGCTTTGTCGATATTGCAGGTATAATTTCTTCTGATACTCCCTGTTGGAGGGGAATATGGTAACACTTTCGATTAACACGGATCCAGAAGGTTAAACTTTTACTCACTGGGGTGCTGCTCCAATTTCTTTTGGTTCCACATCAGTGCAACACGAGTGCATCCCTCAAGCAATTCTTGGAATGGATGTCATCTGCCAAGCAAAATCTGGCATGGGGAAGACTGCTGTTTTTGTCCTATCGTCCCTCCAGCAAATTGATCCCGTTGCTGGGCAGGTTGCGGCACTTGTATTGTGCCATACCAGGGAACTGGCTTACCAGGTTTGTAGACGCTAGTTGTCCATCTATATGTTTCTGAAATATTTTGTTAATAATAGTTTCTGATTATTTTCTTGTCCTTGTATTCTGCAGATATGCCATGAATTTGAGAGGTTCAGCAAATATTTGCCTGAAGTAAAAGTTGCTGTCTTCTACGGAGGCGTTCACATCAGGAAGCATAAAGATCTGTTGAAGAATGAATGCCCTCATATTGTGGTCGGCACACCTGGAAGGATCCTTGCTCTTGCAAGAGAGAAGGATCTCTCCTTGAAGAATGTGAGGCATTTCATCCTTGATGAATGTGATAAGATGCTTGAGTCACTTGGTAAACATCTCCTGCTCATCCTGTTTATTACAATGGGTTTATGGTTATGAAGATTTGTTAGGTTTTTTTGTCCATCACGTCCCTGAACATGTGTTGTACCATGCAGATATGCGAAGGGATGTCCAAGAGATCTTCAAAATGACTCCCCATGATAAGCAGGTCATGATGTTTTCAGCCACACTCAGCAAGGAGATCCGTCCTGTATGCAAGAAATTTATGCAAGATGTAATGTCCTGCAGCCTTCTCCAGCTCTCCTTTCAACAGTTGATCATATTTAAATCCTGTATGCTCCCCTGGTGATCTTCATGGTAGTCATTCTCAGTTACAGACATGAGAGTAGCTGTTGTCTGCTATCTCATAGGTGAAAAGGATACCTGGTCAGTGTCTTGCATGTAGTATGTAGTGAGTTGTCGTCTCCTTCCCTTTTTGTTTTATCCACACCAGTACCATAGTGGAGAGGGAAGGAAGGGGTAGGCTGAAGCATGAACATTTTGGCAATGTGTTCGCAACTGGGGACAGTACAGGAGCGGTTACTATCTGAAGCTACATGTACTCCTGGAAACATTCTCCAGTTTGCTGCACACTCCATGTTCACATGGTTTTGCTTCGATGGAGTTGATTGCATCTGGTTCTCCATTTATTTTTGGCTGGTGGACAAAGCAACTTTTGTTTGTCTGGAAATGTATTGGGAAGCACTGTTGCAAACCTGAAGCATATTTGGGCAAACCACAGTGTGCAACAGTACATAACTCTACATCCATATGGAGGTTGCGAATTCTGACAAGAGGAATTTGTATACCATTCTTTTGGTGTGTAGCAAGGTTGATGCTGGAGTGCTAATTATTTCATCTACCATTTGTTCCCTTACAGCCGATGGAAATTTATGTTGATGATGAGGCTAAGTTGACCCTCCATGGTCTTGTACAGGTATGATTGGATTCACTTCAGTTTGTTAGGTACATTTATATGTGGATTTTAATTATTCTGATCACTTCTTGCAGCACTACATAAAACTGAGCGAGGCGGAGAAGAACCGGAAATTGAATGATCTATTGGATGCTCTTGATTTTAACCAAGTTGTGATATTTGTGAAAAGTGTCAGCAGAGCTGCTGAACTCAATAAGTTGCTTTGTGAGTGCAACTTCCCTTCAATCTGCATCCACTCTGGGATGACACAGGAAGAAAGGTACTTCCCGATCTTCCATCAATTTGTTTGTGCTTGTATTATAGCAGTCATTTCTGTTGTCTTATTTTTAATCATTTGCGCATTGGACTCTTTGTTACAGTATTCCAAAAGTTCCTCTTTGTTCAGTTTTGCTGCGATTTATGTTTGTTGATTTGTGACATCTCACCAGCTAGCTTTTTGTGATGGTCTCTGGCTGGCTCAACGTTTTTTTCTTGTTGCACTGTGTACTTTTATATTGCAAATGTCTGTTCTGTGCTGAAGTTTGCTATGTGCTCTTAATTTTTTTGCTATTGCAAACGTTTGTCTTGCTGCACTGTGTATTTTTGGCTTTCTGCATAAGATGGAATTAAATACTTATTATGCAAATGTTTTATTCTTTGGCAGGTTAACCCGCTACAAGAATTTCAAGGAAGGCCACAAGAGAATTCTTGTGGCTACGGATTTAGTTGGCAGAGGCATTGATATTGAGCGTGTCAATATTGTGATAAACTACGACATGCCAGACTCGGCTGACACATATCTGCACAGGGTAACCTCTTTGGATTACACCAACATTTTAGGCTGTTGTATAGTTTCTTGTTGCTGATGTAATTACCTGATGTTCTTTGCAGGTTGGTAGGGCTGGGCGTTTTGGGACGAAGGGACTTGCTATTACCTTTGTTTCCTCTGCCTCGGATTCTGACGTTCTTAATGCAGTTAGTATCCTCTGCTCTTCTGTTTGTTTGATGTGTCTTGTGGAACTTTGGAGTGACCAGGTTTTAATGTAGGTGCAAGAAAGGTTTGAGGTCGACATAAAGGAACTGCCTGAGCAAATTGACACTTCCACATACAGTAAGTACTGTGTTTTTAAAATCGTGACCCTTCAGAGCTTGGTAATCAGTAATCACCTGCTATAATATATACCTTTTTGTTGTTCCCAGTGCCATCATAAGCTGCAAGGGTGCAGCACTTACGTACCACGCTTCTCAACTGTGACGAATTGAAGATGTTACTCAAGAGAGGAAGGAGAGCGTGCTGCTTCGAGTATTATCACCTTGAGATGTTTAGTGATATACTTTTGGAACTAATGCATATGGAGGATTTGTCTTTACTCCTTGTACTTTAAAAGGCAGTCGGGATGATCTGTACTCTGCTGTATCCGTTTGAGTTGTAGGCGGATAAATGTTAAGCCGATCTGTTAGGATTTTGCTTATGTTTCCGTTGCTTTAATGTATTATTACTAGTGAGCTATTTCCTTGGTTATTATGTTCTGTCTGCCTGCTCCTACCGTAGGCTATTTCTTCACTTATTTGATCGACAAAGCAGGCGCAATTGTGGTCGCTGTAGTTTAGTCAGATTGTTAGGCTCGAACTTCGGCCCTGTTTGTTTCCTAAGCAGATTATATAATTCAGATTATAGGTGACAGATTATATAAGCTGAATTATATAATCGAGATTATATAATCTCTGTACGGTTGTTTGGCAGCTTTGATTATTGTAACTGAGATTATTGGTTTTAGTTGTAAAAAGATAAGAATGTGCCTGGCGCCGGATGCCCGACGCAAGCCCGCGCTCCCGGCGAACCTGCGCCCGCGCACCAGGCCGCCCCTGTCGCGCGCGAATCCAGAGCCCGCGCCATCGTCGTCCATGGACGCCTCCTCCCCATCCCCTTCTTCAACGAATAAGTTGCGGTGCAAGGAATTCTGGTACCCCAAAGCTTGCGAGAGGGCATCCTCCGGGTCTACGCGTCATCTGAAACCATTTTGGTTGGGATTAGCTACGGAACAGATCAGATTTCATAGAATTTGGCCTAGGGTTCGTGTGGGAGAGAAGAGAGAGAGGAACGAACGGGAGACGAGAGGGGCGCAGGCGGGGATCGGGATCGTGAAGGGGTACTTCGATGGCATGGTGGGTAATTTTTATTCAACTTGTCATGGGTAGCGGGTCTTTTACCACATCATAAGCTGAAATATCTCCTTTGAGGTAGATTATCAGATTATGATAATCTGGTGCTTAGATTATATAATCTGATCCCATAATCTGCCTGTTTGTTTTCAAATTAGATTATATAATTCAGATTACATAATCTGACCAGATTATGAGAGGAAACAAACAAGGCCTTATTTGTTAAATAGTCTGGCGACTATTCCGCTTTATCTCGGACGAATGACATCATGTCTTCCTGAACTCTCCATTCGTTTATCAGGGACTGGAAACACGATAAACTTAGCCCGTTTGACATATTAAAAACCTTGTATGGTAAGGAGGAACCTCCTTGGAATTTCAGGTTCAGGAGGCGGAAATTAGTTCACTTTTGAGAATGGAACGGAAAAGGCGGATAAGGAATCAGTTCTCAGAACTAAATAATCTATTTCATTTCTATTTTAGGAATTTTGATGTAGAGTTGTCCCTCCGAAACACGGATACTTCGCTAAACTCACGTACCGGTATCGGATACCTATTCAGATATTCGGATACTCGGACACTTCTCGGATACCATGCGGCAATCGGGGGATGAGAGGATGAGCCTTGACTGCCGAAAAGAGAGAGCACGAACAGAGAGAGGGTGACAGATGAGCCGCGGCCGCCATAGAAAGAGAGAGTGCGGGATGGGAGGTCGGGAAAGGAGACGACCGGCATTCGTTCGTGGAACAGATAAAATAAAGTCAGTTTCTTTTTATTTCGCCCTTTCTCTTTTTAACTAATTATACAACATATGAATATATAAATCTATGATGCATTTTAGTCTCTGAAACTTTTATTTCTCACATTTTATTATCTATAAAACTCTTCTTTATTTTTATTTTTATATATATATTGACGTATCCCTGTATCCTTGTTTTTAGAAAAATAAGGTATCAGAGTATCGCCGTATCGCGTACCGGTATCCGTATCCGCGTATCCGGGCAACATATCCATTCCAGAATTCACATGAACAACATTTTAAGCAAGATCAACCCCAAAGGTGGTTTATTTTCGTTCAACCAGGTCTGTGGTTTTTCGTACATATTAATTACATGTAGAATGAGGGGCGGCAGTATCCTAATTAAGTTTGTGGTACAAGGACACTCGGCTCATGCCCCTCAAAAGCCCAGATGGCAAAAATCTAGCATAACTTGTACTAGATATAAGCAAGAATTAGCATATGGTTAACGCATATATAGCTCTTTATTCCTTTCTTCGTGCGGTCCTCTGGAAGCAGATGATCCGTCGTTAGCTTGAGTGTCAGACTCAGGCAAAAACCTTCTCCGCGAAGATATCAAGGAGCGAAAGCGCCTGCAACCATATATCAAAATCAGACTGCTGTAGTTGGAAAGGATTATAGTGCTTTTATTTTTCTGATGATAGATAGAGTAATGAGATCGAGCAATAGATAAGATACCTCAGGGACACTGAGCTCGAGCCTGAACTTGGGGCCGTCGTAGTGGTGGAGGATGGGGCGGAAGGCGTCCTCCTCCAGCGGATCACAGATCTTCCTTGTTGCAACCCTCACCTGCTCACACACAAGATGGCACAATAATTAGAGAAACTTTCTACTGTTTTTTTTTTCGTTTTGATTAGAGCACACGGATTATGACTAGAGCAACAACGCGGCAATGCGGTGAGGCCGACAGATGACGGACGGCTTAAGGCACTGCTTTATTATTCTTTATTATTAGTTTTTGGCTCCATGTATGACTATGCCAGCTTGACAAGGTCACATCGGCCAACCAATCCATCCAACTTGATTGACAAGGTCCGTCGGCCAACCACTTTGACAATCGATCAGGTTCACTGCACTTCATTTTGTTTTGGTAATTTGACAAATTGATTTACGAGGAAAAAACAAAATATATAAAAAAAAAAAGAGAGAGAGAAATGATGATCTCGTTACCTGGGCGGGGAATCGAGACTCGCCGGGGCACTTCTTGTCCTCCCATGCCGTGGGATCGATGTTCGATCCGCCAAAGCTTGCAGCCTCGAAGATGCCATGGAGCTGGTGGGTGGAGTAGTTGTAGAGGAAGAGGGGCAGGCCCGGCCTGATGGCGCGAACCGAGTCCCTGTACCGCGACGGCAGGCCGAAGAGCTGCCTCTTGAGGTTCTCCTCCATAGTGTCGTTGTTGCACACGAAGATGTACCCGCCGATCGCCTCGCCCCTCGGCAGCGCCTCCGACGCCGGCAGGCTCTTGAACCTCTTGTCGACGCTGCTGTTGCTGTTGTTGTTGTTGTTGTTGCCGCTGTTCTTCTTCTTGCTGTCGTGGACGGCGCCTCCGTGCTTCTTGCCGACGGCGAAGTTGTTATTGTTGTTGTTGTTGTTGGCCGGCCTGCCGACGGACTTGTCAAAGTAGCTCTTGACGGCGCTGGCGTTGGCGTTCGCGTTGACGAAGTTCTTGTTGAAGCTGTAGTCGACGGCGGCGTTGTTGGTCTTGTTGCCGGAGGCGAAGAAGTTCTTGGTGTCGGCGGCGGGGAAGTTGTTGTTGTAGCGGTCGGCGTGGTTGGTGGTGCCGAAGGCGAGCTTGGCGGAGCCGATGAGGCCGGGGCTGTTATTACTGGCATGGTCAGGGAGGAGGAGGGGATCGGCGGCGTTGCGGCGGTCGGCGTTGGACCAGATGGAATCGGCGATGGAGAGGTTGGAGAAGTTGTTCTGCAGACGCAGCTGGTCGCTGAACTGCCAGAACTCGCGGTCGTAGCTCTCCATCTTGAATTCTTCTTCTTCTTCTTCCTTCCCTCCTCCGATCTCCTGCTCTCCTCTTCTGATCGTCGGGAGCTGAGGAGGATGGAATGGATCTCAAGAGTGGGGGAATGAAAAGGTTGGGGAAGGTGGGAGGAGCTTTTTATCCGGCCAAGGATGCAAAGCAAAAGAAAAGGCTTTTTATTTTTTTATTTAATTTCGACAGAGATGGTGGAAGGATTGACGCGGTTGGTTGATTAGTGGGTGCGTGCTTTGCGACGAAGTAACAAGCAACCACTGGTCCAGTCCACTCGGCGCGAAATTTCCAGGAACACCACCCGGGAAGAAAAGCTGGGCTGGGTTGGACCGGGCTTCGAATGAGTCTTCGGCCCGCTTCTAGAAGGATCAATCAACAACGGCCCCGTTTAGTCTCACACTCTCACATTGTTGCGTTGATTGTGATGGATGGATTCCTTTGATTTGTCCACGGTGATTTTGGTTTGGTGCTCTAGTTCATGGATTGTTTGCACCCTTGGATGCTCTGACTCCCTCATGTACTGTACTGATCACTCGTGCATTTCTTTAGCAATCCAAAGTACCGGACGATTTCTTTTATATAATGCTGCTGTTCACGTCTAAGTTTATTTACGTTTGTCTTTACAGCAGCTAACAAATGAATCACGGTCACCGAAGCAAGCCAAACAATCACTGATATAAGGGATGGGGGGTCCAATCCATCAGCCACTACGGGGAAAAAAAAACTTATTGTTCCCATGTGATTAGTGGTTGAGGTTCCCTTTACGTACCAGTGCTTGCACTAGCACACGTTATTAAACACTGTGATCGATTAAGCTTTTCTGAAAAGCCCCACCAGCACCAAACGGATTCCTGAACCGTGATGCCGGGCACCGCAATCACGGGCTAACACCTGTTGCCTTCTTTTGTGGAGCGATAGATGGTGACATGCCACGGATGCATTGCACATAAGACAAAGCGGAGAAAACAACACCGATCAGACCCTACACGAAACACGAGCCGTTTGATGCACAACAGACGGACGCGATGTTTCGGCGTGATGATAAAAGAGACCATTGTCTTGCATGTAAAACGAAGGAGTAAGGTGAGCCGTTTGATCAAGATTGGACGTGTCTTTAACCTCAAATGTTTGTGTTTTCATACGAGGCACGTATTACAAGTTTATACTAGGACGCCAATGGGAATGGACGCGTGAGACACTGATGAGAAGCTGATGTGATTGTAGCTTGATTGATGACCTGATGGACCTGCAAACGATGGATCCAAGTCCACGTGTCCTTCAAACTGTTTGATGCTTTCTGAGATGAGAGTGCTCCTCCCCTCTTTCCACACAGCAGATCGTGTGGTAGGGTGTCTTATCCTCCACATGTCCGGCCGGGATATGGTGTTTCAACATAAAGTTAGTGCTACTCTAGTGTAAAACGGGAGCACCGAGATTGCTTATTATTTTTTTAGAATTATGAGATTGCTTATTATATGAGCAGAACAAAAGCATGGGCAATCAACTTTTGAAAAAGTAGGACTTGGCCTGACAAATACTAGTACTAGTACTAGAACTAGAACGGTGACGTTAGTCCTACGTACGGCATGCGTATGTATACGACGAAGACGTTCAAAGGCCTAGTCTTGCCACGATCGCATGTGACCATAGGTAGTAGGTTTTTGGAGGAGATGACTTTGGACGGTCTGACCAAGTGCAGCTTACAGGTTACAGAAGTCAGTTGAGCGGAGTATTTGCCATTGCCACCAGTGTTTCTAGAAGGCGGTCAGCCGTGTCTAGTTGACCGGCGCCATGCGGATCCGACAGGTGCTCGTGCACCACAATACGACGTCGAATGAAGGCCGCACCCGACAACACTACGCTTAGACCGATTCAAATCAAGATATCATTTTCAATGCAGTGTCGCCAGGCTACAACTGAGGAGTAACCCTCAGCATGTAGTACCAAAGTCCACAATCAGCACCAAACACCACTTCAACATAACAACTGAATTTTGATTGGGCGCTCTGCTTAAGTCCTACTAGTAACAAATCCAGGTACATAACGACGTTGCAAGAAGGGAAAACAAAAAAAAAAACATACCCCTAACATACCCTCATCTCATGCAACATCTAATTTATCATACTCAGCGATAACATATATACTTAGATGCTTTTTTTCGTTGCCTCGCGGTGCATCTTTCTCACGCATTAGCTCCATTGGTTGCCAGCTGCAAGAAAAAGCATGATCCCAACCTTCTTCCGTCCAGTCAGACCTCTCCCGTTCTGCATGCAAAATTGCAAATGACGGGCATGCCATCCATCCAAAGAAACTCAAAGGGGAATGCAATCCAACTTGTCAGGCAGCCTGCTAAATTCTCCATGTGTTGCTTGCTTCACCCAGATGGACACCGTCGTTGCCACCTATCACCGCAACATAAAATTGACAAAAGATTAGTTCTATCGAATATCAAGCAATTAAGCATGGAAACTTAGAATTATTATGGCTGCAAATACGTACTTCCACGCCGCCTCAAAACAAAAAAGCATATGCCAATGACAATGTAGCAAAACAGAAGTAGCAGTCCCTTCAGATAATGTGATGATCCGTCCTGCAAAACACATTAACATTCAGTGCTGGTTCCACAACATTGACACCGATACTATGACCAGGAATCAAACATTCCTGAACAAAGTTTTTTTTTTTTTAGAGTAAAGGTCTCCCCTCGTTTCATTCAACGAACGAAACGAACATTGTTCTTTTAACTAATAATTCCATGCTATCAAGGTTAAGACACATGTACGAGGATGCCATGGAAAAACCTTACCTGGAGGGTGAAGGCGGTCACTAATATTGCAAGAAACAAGGAACCAGTCTCAAGCAAGTGGAAATCAAGATCCATTGGGACTCCCATAATCCAAGCGACAAGGACACTAAATGGCACCTGGCAAAGCCCAATTCCATCATGAAAGGTCAATGAAAAGAGTGTGCAGAACTATGTCTTTAGGTTTAGTTAATACCCACCACAAACATGGAAATCTGTGTAGCAGACCCCAAAGATACTCCGAGGGTGATGTCCTGTTACAACCAACAAATCTCTGTTAGTAGATTGCTACCTCAACATTTCACCAAGTATGAAAGAGCTCCTGAATGGTCATACCAGCTTGTTCTTGAAAGCAAATATGACTGCACCAGCATGCTCTGCCGCATTACCGACTATTGGAATCAAGATTATACTAATAAAGCTCACAGATAGTTCCCATGATTTTGACGCCGCCTGATCAAATGGTGTTCACTGTCAGCAAACTGCTAGATGTACAATACCTTACCACAGTATTTAAGCGTGGAATCACACTACGTACCTCAATTGTACTCACAACAAACTCTGACAGCACTGCGGTCATCAGTGTCATGATCCCCAGCCAAATCATTGCACTTGAAAATCCCAGAACCGCCTCATCTTGAGCGACCGAGTCATCACCATCATCTTCATCCTGTTCATTCAGTCGATCCCGTATATTTATCATCCAACTTATCGTATGCTAGAAGCTTATGCTGGTTTCTAATTAGCAATAGCATACAGAACACACCTCTTGGGGCTCAAAGAGTTGGCGATGGGTCTTCAGTTGGAAGAAAAGGTAGGCTACATACGCTAGGAGCATGACAATGCTGCATGCTCGGGACAGGGCCAATCCTGCATCCCAAGAGTTTATTGCATGCTCCTGGGCGCTCACAGCATACCTCAGCATCAGCGGAAGAGAGTGGCATAGTACACCGAGAATTAGAAGTCCGGTGCTGACATCTGCTTGCATCTATACAGAACAAAATCACAACATTTTTTGTAAGCCATCGCATTTTTCGTGTAAAAACAAAACAAATGAGTATGCTGCGAATTTTTTGAGTCGTTACTCTGTCAAATGGCTGCTCCGTTCCAAGGTTGGCCAGGCCACCGAAGAAAAGGGAGGTTCCAAGAACAAGGAGCAGGTTGGACAGTATGGAACCGAGTAGGGAGCATTTCACCACCACGACCTTGCCTTCGTGTAGGGCGAAGAGTGCGATGATGACCTCCGTCACATTTCCAAATGTTGCATTCAGCAGTCCACCCACTGTAACAGACACAAAAGTGTAACTACAATGCAAGTGTTATGGGCTGAATACCAAGATTGAGTTCAACAACTTTTACCAGTAGGTCCTGTGTAAAATGCAACCTGCCTGCGGCCGATCAAACGATAACAGAAAAGAACAATTAGCAGCACGAAGGTAACGTGATAAAAGAAACGTGAAATGAAAATGGACAAACTGAAACTTACTCTGTTAGGAAGCTAAGTCGCTCAGCAAGAGGAATGAGACCGATTAAGCTAAGCACAAAGATCCACTCCTGTTTAGTTGAACATGCGTTAGAAAAGGAGAATGCATAAGCAAATATTGGCCACATATAATATCATTATCCTACTTCGCGTCAGCTATTACTTTTGTGGGCGTGTATTATTGTGGCGGAAGTCTAGAGCTTATATCTTGTGTCATGTAAAAGTCAGAAACATCTTGACGAGTAGTGCAGGTGTGGTGCCAACTCAACAAGCAAGCGCGCCCACATCTGAAGCAATCATTCAGTGTTTGAGGAGCACCTTGTTTCTGGCAATGTAACTTGTCCTTTAGTTTGTATGGCATGTGTTTCGACAAGATGACAACTGAGAACATCGTATGCGTGCTGGCTAGTTCACATGTGTAACAGGACCGAGCTAAAAGCCAAGAAGAACAAAAGGCCCCTGCAAGATTCTAGCTTCGGCGGATAATTAGGAATACCACCGTTGCGCCTAATGCTATGGCAACATGATGTTAGTACATGGTCAATGTGTCGGTAGCTAGAGCTAAGCATGTCATTAGTTGCGCTTAGCGAAGTCGAAGTGGAGGTACAATTGTACGGTAGATGGAAGTGTAAGCAGGTTGGCAATGATGGGCAGTAGAGCAGGGCCGACAGGTTGTGCGCATGTGATTGGGAGAAATTTAGTTGCATGATTCCATATGTGTCAGATTTAATAGAATTTGACACTGCAGGCTAGCCATCACATGGTCACATGCATGTTAATTTGGGAAATTAATCGTGTGCGGGGTGTCATCCCACCTTGACACTACAGAAATATTCTAACTGATGAAACCTGCAGCTCTCTTGACGTGTTGTTGTATTTTCTTTGACTAGGGCTGCTAGTTTATCGAACTTAAGAGCAAGTTGTGGCCAGAGCGTGTCAGATTTATTTAGCGTTTTTGAGAAAATGGCAATGTGCACAGAGATTATTCAAAAACTGAGATGCCGAGCTAGCAGTAAGGCCGCCGCACATGAAGTGATGCAATCTTGTCTCTAGGCCTGGCATGATGGAGAAGAAAAAAGATGCAATTTTTGTTTTCTCGTTCTCTCCTCTCTCGATGTGCGTGCGATTCTTTGATTAGGAGAAACAAAAGGGTGCAAGTTGTAGGTTATCCCTGATGGTGTTATTGGTTGGAGGTTAAAAAAAATAATAATAATGCGATCATTGTTCCTCCCTGTCTGTGTCAATGCTGAAGGGGGAAAAAAATGTTTGTGTGGATGCCGAGAAAAGGAAATCTAGGTGCCATGCGATGCTCTCGATTGGTGTTAAGGAAGGAGAGGATGGGAATGACGCGTTACCTGTCCGAAGCTGAAGAACCGTGAGGCGAGGGCGAGGAAGACGGCGGGGAAGAGGAGGACGAGCCTGGTGCCGAGGAGGACCTCCTGGAGGTTGGCGAGGAAGCGGCGGAGCGCGGCGCAGGGGACCTTGCGGACGAGGGCGACGTCGGACTTCTTGCGGAGGGAGGAGGAGGAGAGGTTGTGGGCGGTGCGGCCGAGGCTGCGCACGGCCATCTCCTTGGCGCCGGCGCCGGACTCGAGGAGGGGGCCTGCGGCGGCGGGGTCCATGCGCCACCTCCGCTCGTCTCCGGCGACCGCGCCTCCGCCCCAGTAAGGCAGGGAAGAGCTCAGGGCGTGGGATTCGGTGGCAGGAGGGGGAGGCGGCATCAACCGTCTCTCTCTCGGCGCGCTGCTTTCGCGGTACTAGTAGCGATAGGCTTGGGGGGGCCTCCTCCTCGCGTCGTTTTGGACTCGACACAATCCCTGCCCCAAAACTGTCGTGATTCAGCTCACTAGCTCAGCTCAGCGCGTGCTCTCTTGCTCTGCTCGGCAGCCTCGTGCTCATTGTCTCCTCTACTGGAACGGCACGGGACGGAACAGCAGGCTACAGGCAATATACTAGTATTGCGCCGCAGTGCACCGCGCCCAGACAAAAAGAAAATACAGTAATTCCCTTTTTGTATTTCGATTTTTCAATGGCGCGTTGGTTGAGTACTACTACTAGGATGCAAACGCATCACCAGCCCAGCCACACCGGTTCTCAAATCTCAACCAATAGTTCGGTGACATTACAAACGCAGTGGTGGTCCAACTCATCCATGGACGCATACATAGATCGTCCTATGTTTCTCCTTGCATCAACAAGGGCCATTCATTGCAGATCGACGGGTGACTCGGCGATGACCACTCCTCCCGCTCCTCTGCCCACTGCTGCCGTACCGTACGACGCATGCACGGAGCCAGCGTTTCGTGTTTCACGTGGGTGTGTGTATGTTACCACCACCACGGGCCGGTTCTCCGTGGGCTGTGTGTGAATTCCCTGCTTGGGCCTCCTAGTCCTACACCACCTGTCTGCATTCTCGTGGCCCATTTTTTTTTTCATTTCTCTCGGACAATGATTCAAACAACAGGACTCGCGCCGTGATTAACCAAAACACGACGTAATACTACAAGACATGGCACCAGGTTTGAGAATCTCTCATCCGATCCGTGATCACCTGTTGGAGAAGATGGCCTCCAGGTCGTTGTACAGGGCCCTGGACCTGGCCTTCCACTCGCCGCTCTTCTTCCTGTGGATGCCGCCGCTGCTGCTGGACGCCTCCCGATGATGACCCGACCCCTCCTGATCATCCTCCTTGGTGAAGCTCGCCTTGGCCATCTCCCGCAGCTGCCGGAGCCACCACCGCTCGTTGTTGCCGTTCGAGCCCCTCTCCTCTGACGCGCTCTCGCCGCCGCCGTCGTGAGGCGTCGTCGTCTGCTCCTGCCGCGTCCCGCCGCCGCCGTCGATCCGGCGGTCACCCAGCAACACCGAGGAACAATAAGAAGAAGGCAGCACCAGCATCAGCAGCCCGGCCGACGCCGCCTTGACGCCGTCCAGGAACGAGCTCCTGTCCGCGCTCAGGAGCTGCACCTGCCGGACCAGCGCGGCCCACTCACTGCACGCCTGCGCCGCGAACCCCACCAGGAACGCGGCCAGCATCGCCGCCCCCACGCCGCGCTGATCCTCGGCGGCGCCGCTGCCTTTGCCGACGACGAGCACGAGGCACGCGGCGAAGACAAACACCTCGCCGGCGACCGAGAGGAGCTCCACCAGCTGCACCCGCTTCCTGACGAAGGGCTTGCCGAGCAGCATGAAGAGGAGCTGGAAGGCCGCGACGGCGAGCGCCACCACCACGGACCAAGGATACGATGACGACGACGACGACGACGCGTGGGCGTTGGCGCCGGCCGCGGCGCCCACGGCCACGCGCTTGGCCCACTCGAGGAAGGTGAAGTGGACACGGAGCGCGCCGAGGAGCTTCTGGACGCGTGGCGCCTCGGCGGCCTCGTTCTCGTCCTCGGACGCCATGGCCCGCTCCTCCTCCTCCTCCTCCCGGCGGCCTTTGGTGGTGGCGCTGGTCCGGCCACCACCGATCTGGGTGAGCATGTACTTGGGCGGCCCGCGCAGGTCCTCGAACAGCGGGCCTAGCTTGGCGACGCCGCCGCCGCCGCCGCGCAGGGGGTCCTTGTTCCACGTCCACTGCCCGCGGTTCACGGGGCCCAGCGTGCACCGGACCACCGCCTGGTACCAGTGGAACTCGCGACCCTCCTGGCGCACCTCCTTGTACTGGACCAGCCTGCCCATGGCGATGCCCACCCACAGGAACAGCAGCAGGCCCACCAGCAGCGACGTCAGGGCGCCGGCCAGCACGATCCCAACAGCCACCCCTCCCGTCGTCCCGCCTCTGATGAGCGCCGCCGCCGCCTGTGAGACGCACGGCATTGCGAGGATGACGACCATGATCTCGAACCTGGGAAGCACCAGTGCCCCGTAGCCTTTCCCTTGCTCCTTGTCCTTGTACCTCAGCTTCAGGTAGAGAAGGGTGAGAGCATGCGCAAGGATCAGGCCGCCACCGATCACGCCCAGCCAGAACATGTTCCGGCCAAAGTACTTCCACCTGCACAGATTATTTATTTACACAGGGGTCAGGTTTTCCTGCATGCGTAAAATATGCGTCAAGGGTTCTGCATTGCTCTTTCTTACCCGTCCAAATTTTGCAGCTTCATGATAATCTGTGCTTCGGGCTTCATGTCTGGGTTCTGCAAAGCAATTTGTTCATCCATGTATGTTTCAGCTTACACAGCCCCACCACCACAAGTCCACAAGTAATAGAAAAACAAAAAAAGGGAGAGGTAGGAATGAAATGCCACCTCAAAGAAAGACCGGTACTCCATCGCAGTCAGCGGCTTCCCATCCAACGGGATTTGCATTGGCATCACCGGCTTCCCGTCTCCTGGAGGGATTTGTGTTGGCATCACCGGCGTCCCGTCTCCTGGGACTTCCATTGGCATCACCGGCTTCCCATCTCCTGGAGGCATTTCTGTTGGCAGTATCGGCATTTGCGTTGGCATCATCGGCTGACCTTGTGCTCGAGGAGGATACAAAATGTCGGCCCCTACAGAGCTCCTGTCGAGTAACTCCGAGTACGCAATGGCAGGCATGGTGGAGTAGCCCAGAAATGGATCTGCAGCTGGACCTTCCCACGGAAGGTGCATGTACGGGATGGTCCATTCTATCCCCTTTGCAAGCTCATAGTACTCGATTGGAAGGTTAACGGACAGCCATCTCGACAGAGCAAAGATTTGGATGTGGCATGCCATTCTCTGAAATTCACAACAACAAAAAGGGTTTAATTATCAGCCTACACTTGATAATGCTAATGCCAACAACGAACTTACCAAGAGGTTTCGTGATGGCTCTGAGATCATGTGAGAAGAGGGCCTTGCGATAGCTCCAGACGCGAGGAGTGATGATGTTGAGACAGTCAGTAGCGTCGCAACAACAGCGGTTACCACAAATACGACACTAGTGAGTGTCGCAATTGATGACGACGACGCGGGAACAGAATCTGCAGATTGATCAAAACAAAGTAAATTGTTGCCGAATGAGTTTGCAATCATAATCGTTGCGATGTCCTACAATCTTATTAGCACTAAGCAAAAAATGTTCATACAGTGTCTCACTTCAAGACGGTCGGATGCCAAGTTTGGGTTCCCAGCCACGTCCTGGGCTGCATTTTCAGCAACCTGAACTGAAACAAGCTTATCAACCGCCTGTATCTGCAGAGCGTATATGCTCTTACTAGCTTCGTGAAAGCTGAAAGCAGAGTGAAATATGAGACATTAATAATAACTAAAGGTGAAAAGAGTCACTTCTCAATTCTCATGTAGTATTAGTAGATGATAGGACGCCTTGCCTCAACAGATTGCCCCCGGAAAGCTGCACTGCTGAGGAACTGAAGTTGAAAACAGGCTTCGCAAACTTTATCAGAACCTGGATGGCATGAGAACTAGTCCTCCAAGTTGATGTGCCGAGTTTAACTGAAGGCCTTTGTGTATCTATCAATGCAAGGTGACCGTGAAGGAGAAGAGAATACTCAGGCTCATATTTCCATTCTTGCAATTAACCAAGTAACGTACAGATTGGGGCTAACCATAGAGAAATGCGAACGGCTCTGCTGAATAAACAGGAGTCCCCTGTCTGCTGATTATAGAGCTCGTATCACAGGAAACAGTCACGATAGAGGTGTCTGATATTTTGTTCACCTAGTAGACAGAAAGTATAAAATAAAATTAATTGACTTGGATGAAAATACAGATCACGTTAAGCTTCCAGAACCGAAGTTGATCTGAACATACAAGATAGCCAAACCGGCGATTTCCGAGGGTGCTTCTGTTGGTGGGTGTGAGAACGGCATCAGTTGCCTTGAGGACGCTTAGAATTTCTGCAGACGTGTTAAGCACCGGTTGAGCAAAGATGAGATATATTCTGAGGTCCTTGGCATCATTGGTAGCTTCAACCAGCCTCATGGCGCCCTGTATCTGAAGCAGCTTTTCAGGAATGCTAGTGGTGATGTTCATAGAGTTATTCCTTCTATCTGAAATGTTTTCATTGAGCAGGCAGGCAGACAGCATCAGCGTTTTTAGTTCTGTTCTGTAGTGGAGTGGAGGAGACGCAAGAAACGGACGTATACCGAAATGCAGGGTGAAGCTGGAGTTGGATGTCCTTGTGAAGCGGTGTCCGGCAGCATCGGTGCAGAAGCCCCTGCCCATCACCAGAATCAAGCGGCCGTACTGCTCGTCCGGCGAGATGGTGATGGCGACGGAGTACCGCAGGCCAGGCCGGAGAACCTCGAGGGTGGACGGCTCCACACGGCCGGGGCCGTACACGATGAGCTGAATGCCACCATGAACACTGAACAGTCAAGATTCAAGATTGGTAGTACTAAGCATGTGCAGGTTTCAGGTGGAATCACAGGGTTTTGGCCGTGCGTGCAGATGGGGACGGTGGAGTAGGCAGTGGAGGAGTAGTACATTGCAGTAAGTCTGGTTGCAGGTGAATCCACCGGCGCCCGGACATGGCTCGCTGAATGAGATGAGCGCCGACACATTGGATGCGCTCGTGAATGCCGACCCCGCCGTGACGGATGCCGTTGGGGGGACAGTGTCTGCAAACGTGCAGGTACACATGACATCAGTCACGCCATTCCTTGGAGTAGTACTACTCCGTAGCATTTTTATCTTTCACAGTACAGTTATCAGTAGAGCTAATCATGGATATAGAGAATGAAACGAGACACTACTAGCAATAATAGGAATGCAGGGGAGATTGATTCACGGTGGTAGCTGTTACTTAACCAACATCCCAGGTGTAGGTGGCGCAGGCGCCGCCGGCTCTTCCTCCTCCTCGTCGGCGGCCGGCGCACACCGCGAAGGTGTGGTTCCCGTCCTTGAGTCCTGCATAGCTCACCGTCCCGGTTCCGTTGCCATTTCCGGAGCTCCCACAGTCCGACGCCCTCTCACCGTCCAACTGCATGCCATGAAAATTGAGATGTCAATCAACTATGAGATCTGGCCAACTGTTTCTTCCAGTGTGCTTCACTACAGTCTTTCATTTGATCCTCTACTATATGACAGTTTGTCCTACAATCCTACAATAGTGCATCAGCTATTAGTCATCCTACAATCCTACATTCAGTGACAGTTTGTCCTGCGTTTCAATCAGTCTGGCCTACTACTAATCAACCAACAACCTCCTTAAGCATTGGTGCCACATAGATGCATTATTAACTAATACACTAGTGCTTTTAGGGGACCAGAACCAGACACCCACCTGATTAAGCCATAAAGAGAAGACATAAATCAACGTTACACTACAGTTTTCAGAAAGGGATCGGAGATCACTTGACAAACTGCACTACTTGTAGGCATGCCAGCGCTTCCAAATTGGTGGCAGGAGTTGAAGCCATGCATACTTGAGCATCGTGCTGCTAATAGAACATGCAAATGCAGTAGAGCAGAAGCTAGAGTTTGCAAATGCAGTAGCGCAGAAGCTAGAAATTGCAAACGCAGTGCCGCAGAGGCAATGAAGCAGGAGGGGCTGGGGAAGATAGAGGTGTAGGATTAGCACTAACCTTGCAGGTGATGGCGCAGTCCACGCAAGGCACCCCGCTGCTCTGCAGAACCCGGAAGGCGAAGACCGCGGACGCCGACTTGGAGACGCGGCGCGGAGCCTCAGATAAGCTGACGGCGAGATCACCGGCGCCAGAGCACGGCGACGCCACGAGAAGCACTGCAACGACGGCGAACAGGCAGCCACCACCCCAGCTCTTCCACACCATCGTCGTTGCCCTTGGAGCTAGCTCGCCGGTACAGTAGCTAGTTAAGAGTTATTTATTAGTGCTGCTGCTGCCGGAAGAGAGAGACATTGTGGGTCTCCTCCGATCCAGTGAATGCGTCGTTCGCAGGGAGGGCAGGAGACACATACCCTCGGACAGGGAACTGAATGCTCTGCATATGTGCTGCCTTGTAGTATTATGGCGGCTCCTGAGCAGTGGCAGTGGGGCGTTTGCTCCAACGAGTAAAAACTCCTATACTTAGGTGAAAAACTGAATGGTTAAACGAGACAGAACCCTGTGATAGAGTAGGAGGAGGAGGAAGAAGAGCCAATGCGAGGGGAGAGAACAAATTGGCAATGGCATGTGATGCAGTGTGCGGGGGTGGTTGTCTCTGGCGTGATGATGCGTGTGAGGAGCAGAGCAGAGCACCCAAATTGTCCGTCTCCTCCTCTGTCTGACCTTCCCTTTCCCGATCCAACATTTTCTGTGATCCCGTGGCTGCGAGCAGACGCGATCTGATTCTCTCCTCCTCTCACCATCAACCTTGAGGGCTTCTTCAGCTTATTACGAGGACAAGAACGATCTGACCGAAGCGGAGACGGATCCCTGTGTTCAATTATGAGCTAGCTCCGACAAACCTGTAGCAGTCATGCATGGAAACAAAATCCAGTCTGAATTCAGGATAACACGCATCTTTTGAATGAATGCGGCTCATCTTATCGCCAGCATAACCAGTCTTAATCACACCAATTACTTGCTAGAGCAAAGAATGGATGCCAGAATGGAGTGTGGGTCAAAAGTTCAAAACCACACCCGCCTGTTGGTCGGTCCCCTATGCACTGCAATTGCCAAGCTGGGGCCTTCAAGGAATAAGCAGTAAAACTCAACTCTCTAATTTGAATTCTTCAGACATCCCTGTGTTCTTTCAGCCAAGCTTTAATTTATAAGTACACTTTCTGAAACAGATGAAGTGGGAAAGAAAAAAAATGGGAATCAACTGGAGCTAGCTGCTTCCCCTCTGGCTCTGGCTCTGGGCAATTCAGTGATACCATATGAATGCACATGCAGAAGCCGCCACCACATTGCAGGTGGCCCAATTTCCATTTTGTATTCCTCAGTCACCTACTAGGAGTACTCACCTGTTTTATCAACGCAAACAGCACTACCAACACTCTTGTTACAGCAATTTAGAGGACACATGGCGGGATGTTAGAAACCAAGACAAGGATGATGCTTTAGAGGACACTCTTGTTACAGCAATTTAGAGGACACATGGCGCGGGATGTTGGAAACCAAGACAAGGATGATGCTTTCACAAAACTGCAGCCATGATTCAGATAGTGCAGAAAGTGTGATTATATAATATATACTGCCATATCGCCTGGCCTCAAAATGGAATCATGTATGGTAAGGCTCCGGAGGGAAAACAAATTGGATTCGTGTGACTGAAACCGGTAACTTTGTTCTTTCCATTGGAGTGGTCACCATCACATTATACTACTAGGTGAGTGCCATCATCTTTACCATTTCTACTAAACCTTTTTTCGGGGCCTTGAGCAAGTAAATTTCTTCATGGGGTGGGCAGCAATAATATACTATATCTTAACAAGTTAGCAATGGCAAGAGCAGACAGGTATGAAAACACACACGTAAATTCAAGTTATTATGAGATATATTTTTCCAGTTTCTAGCTAAGCAGTCGTCTGTTTATTACCTGCCTATCTTTCTTACAATGGAAAAAAGGATACATACCATTTTGTGATACACGTGCCAAACTACTTAATCAGGACAATGGCATTCACGACCATTTACTCGCAAGATTATAAGGCTCTGCTATTTACCTCCCTCCACTTGGCCTTTGTAGACTGAAAGCTAGGCAGACTGAAAGCTCTACCTTTGTAGTGATGGGCACAGTTGTCAGCTGCTTCCAGACCGCATGAGTGACTGTGAAAATGACGCAGGAGGTGGAGGCCTCCTAACTTCAGCGCTTCCTTCCATCATATGGACAACGTTCTTCATAGTAGGCCGCGTCACTGGCTGATTCTGCGTGCACCAAATAGCGATCTGAACCATTCTCTCCAGCTCGATCTCATTGACCGATTCTCCAGCTGCCACTTTCTTTAAGTCATTGGATATAACGTACTCATAGGCCCACTCGGAAATGTTGCATTCCTCACCACCTAGCTTCAGTTCCATGCTCTTCTTGCAGCTTATCATCTCAAGAAGCATGATGCCATAACTGTAAACATCTGCCTTCACGGTGATTGCCATGTTCTTGCTCCATTCTGGTGCCAGATATCCGCGCGTGCCTCGGATGCCAGTGAAAGTCTTTGTCTCGCCCCCGATCAGCAGCTTTGAAAGGCCAAAGTCTGCTATCTTTGCCCTCCCTGTGCTGTCAATGAGTATATTCTCCGGCTTAATATCACAATGTATTATAGGGCCCTCTATCTCTTCATGAAGGTACTGTAGCCCCCTTGCAACATCCAGCGCAATCGCAACCCTGTTGCTCCAACTAGGCAGTGCATCTGACTTGAAGAGGAGGTCTGAAAGGGATCCATTCGGCATGTACTCATACACAAGTAACCGGTGCATTTCTTCATTGCAGAAACCAAGCAAGCGTACTAAGTTTCGGTGATGCGTTCGTGCAATTGCACGCACTTCTCGTTGGAACTCTCTCTCACCATTTTCTGCCATCCTCTCAAGCCTCTTCACTGCAATGTCCATGTTACTGTTGGTCAAGACACCTTTGAACACCGTACCATATGCGCCTCTTCCAAGCTCTTCAGCAAAGCCCTGTGTGTACAGCTCCAGATCCTGGAAAGAATATGATTGAATAACAATGCTCTCGTCATCAAATTCTGAGGTTTGCTGTTGCGGAGCCGTCATGTACCTCGATGACAGCCGATGCTTGCAGAGTAGCATGGATGCTGAGACCAAAATAAGTGAGAAAATGGCCAATGCAGCACCTGATATCAACATGGCAACTGAGCCAGCGCTCCTATTCTTTTTTATAGCACCTTTGGGTTCATAGGTGTAGACCTTCACAAATAGTGTAATGTTGCTACGTGGTAAAATCCTGCCATACCTCATTGGAAGCATCTGTTTTGAGCAGTAGAAATTAAACATTGCAACCTCACAGGCACAGTCGGAGAGACAAAGAGCTTTGCAGGCCTCAATGCTCGTTGTCTGCGGTGGAACAGCATACGAGTTATCTGACCAACTGGTGTTTTTCATCTCAATCATTGTAGCCACCGGTCTGATATCATCGCTGGAGCTATTCCCCGGGCAACCACCAGTGTGCACCCTCCAGCAACCTTGCATGCTTTCCTTAGCACTTGACAATTCAAAACCAGGGAGGCATGAGCAACTAGTTTCCCCATTAGAACCAACCTGACAAAAGCTATTAGGACCACAAACGCCTTTCACATCGCAGCGATTGCTGCTTGGCTTCAGCCATCTAACCTCTGTCACAGGCGATCTGCCCTGCCTAAAGAACACATGGGAGTAGAGGCGCAGTATACCATCGGCGTCCAATGTCAAACGGTACTTGACATCTGTATCCGAGGAAGCTTTAGAGGATTGGTTTGTCAGGAACAACACATCTGTGTAAGCGGTGTTTTGGTCGAGCATCCATAGTGTACCATTGGGATCTAATGAGAGTGTGAAGAGGTAATAATTGCCAAAAGTGCCTGTATTCCAATATGAGCTATCAGGGTCGACTGCATCAACAGGATACATCACAAGGTTGCCATCTTGTTGGTTGGAAAGGCGATACTTCCCTGTGGCATGGTTAGTATCAGATACACTTGAGAAGAGCTGGCTACCGGGAGGCAGATTCTGTCCTGGCAATAAGGTGTCCGTTGGAGAAGCAAATGTGGACCATATGACCTGTTTCTTGATGTCGTACAATACAAAGTTGCCGGTGTCCAACATCGCGGCAGAAGCAACCTGAGAAGTGGTGGCAGATATAGACTTCACTGGGCTGCCCCCGTTAGCAGGAATCCATTGAAGTGAACCACCATAGGTTAATTGAATCGAGCCACCAGAAACTGGGGGATCATCCCGGTTGGCCGTCCACACAACAATTCTGGATGCACCGGTGACAAGCCAAACTCCGATGGAGAAGCCTTCAGCATCGGGATAGAAGCCAAAAGCAAAGAGCCCTGAAGGTGAGACCCAACTTTGCAACCCACCTGCATCAATTTCGGATCCCAAAGGGATGTCAGTCTCCTTGGCATGAGCTGCCATATCAGGAATAGCTTGATTGATGAGCAGCATCAAAGATAGAGAGAGAATATATGGGTTCATTTTTGTTGAGGAATAAGATTATCGCTCCTTTAGGCTCTACAAAATGAGACAACAACGAAGAAGCTGTAGAGAACACAAGATGTTAATGGTTCATACATCATGACAGAGGTGCACACACACACACACCAAAAAAAAAAAAAAAAAAGAAGAAGAAGAAGTTGACCAGGACTTAGGTGAAAGTATTGGCTTAGTCAACAAAGAAACAAAAAGCAATGGGAAAGGTCTAATTTCCCCTAGCACCACACGTCCAAAACCAAAAGTGTTCGGAACAGTGGAGTAGTAGCACCTTGTAGATTACTTTCCAGTGCACTGGATGCTTCCACAAGACATGTAGGTTTTGGGTGACACAACAGCAATGGGCACAATAGATAGCCAATAGTAAAGAGTTGCAGACTTATTGGTCGACAGCGATCAGGTAATAGTTAGGCCATGTGACTACAAAACATTTATGTCTTAGTCCGGTCAATCTTAATGATCAAAATGATGTCCTCAGCAAGTTATGTAGAACCTCAGATGGCACAATTAGGTAAGAAACATAAATGAAAAGGTGGTTTTAGACCAAGTCATGGGGCTTTGTCATGTTAAACCTGACCAACGACCCCGTCAACCCACATATCATATAGAAAAGGAAACACAAAACAAAACTTTCATCTTACTAGACAATAAGGATTAATACCCAAAAATGTTGCCTGGTTTTCATGTCAGTGTGTGACCGGTTCACAGAAGAGATATAGCACCAGGGCATATGCTGAATACATCAACTCAAAACTACTTGGATGAAACAACCTAGTAAACTTGTCACTGAAATACGAAAATCTACAAAAGTTTCTCAAGTAATCAAGCAACCTTAAATTGCGAATAGCGGAAGCACATTTCTAAGAGGAAACATGAAGGGCTTTCGGTGGTGACCAGGGAGATTGAAGTTGATCCAGACCGGAGAGTGGTATTCTCCAATTGATACAGTAGTTCTGATCGAGAAATTGGCTATTATAGGACTCCAAACAAGTGGGTTTCTCTATAATAGGATTTCTAACGTTGGTTTCTCCCAAATAGGACTCCAAACAAGTGCACTAAGTCCTATAATAGCCAATTTATAACTTAGTGCACTTGTTTGGAGTCCTATTTGGAAGAAACCAACGTTAGGAATCCTATTATAGAGAAACCACTTGTTTGAAGTCCTATAATAGCCAATTTCTCAGTTTTGATCATATATCAGGATTAATAATAATGGAAGAAAAATAGACTTGAATTCGAAAGGGGCTGTGAAGACAAGGACATTCATCAGTACCTGAGTCCAGTCAATAGACATCTTTAGTACCTGGGCTAGTGGACGACTCCATTGTTGTTTGAATTGGTCGGAACACGACTTACTGTGCTGGAGGTGAGCCATTTCAATCCCAATCTCAGTTATCTGGAAATGGAGTCACTGAGGTGGGGGGAAAATCAACTATCAGACGTCTGAATGGACTTACAGTCTTACAGAAACCATGTACTACTACCGTACCTATCAGTAGGTGGAGACGGTTGCGTTCCCGCAGCGGCCGTACCTCCTTCTCCGATGTGTCGGTCCACGAGCACACCGGCGCTTGGGGCATCAAGATGGCGTAGGAGTTGGGGGAAGTGGTGGAGAGGATGAGGCGCGGCGGGGCGGGGAGGGATAGGTCGTCGCCTGCCAATTCCCTGCGCCGCGGCGAGGAGGAACTCAATGTCCGCCGGCGCGGCTGCGAGGGGTCACAGGCACCGGGCCACTTGTGCGGTCCACGAGAAAACAGTAGCGGGCCGAAAGAAAACTGCATGGGCCAGTTGCATTGGTTCGCGACAGAGCCCAAACAAAGCCAAGCAGCTGCATTACAACAGAGCAGCGGGAGGAATGAACATGTGGGAGCCCATTGCGAGTCTTTGAAAGCAAAACTTGCTATATCATCGGACTCTCATGTAATAAGCGCCTTCTTCTCAAAAAAAAAAAAAGTAATAAGCGCCTTTATAAACAACACCTTGTTGGACATGCTACAGCCACCATGGAGCTTGAGTGCGCCAATTATGGGTGCTCTTTGGTTGGTTTCTGTTTGCTTTAATATGGTATGATGTCTGTGTACGATCGATCACTTGGTTCCGAATAATATGTATTGATCGGTGCCTCTTCCACTCAACCCCGCGCATTTGCTCGATCTCGTTGAGCTATAACTAACTGTTGATTCATTAATTCCGATCCACACAATATAATGCAAGTGATCATTACTAACTTGTCTTTTGTTCCATAGAGATAAAGGCAACAAGACTTACATATAGACATATGGTCGATCCGATCGGTTACATCAGCACAAAGGAGAGAGCAGACCAAGATTCCCTGTTGTTATCACTACTGGTAATAGGTGTAGGCGTACATGCTGTCTGCCGGTGACGCCGTGATCAACGACGGCGACGGAGATACGCCGCCGAAATCAACAGGAGCAACAGCAGATGGCTCCAGTAACAAGCAGCACTGCAGCAGGCCGGCGAGCCTGGCGCCCAGCTCCAGCGCCCGCGCGCGCAGCACTGCGTTCTCAGCCTCGACGGCCGCGCGGCGCCGCGCGGCGGCCCGCACCGCCTCCCCCAGGCCGCCGTTCCGGCGGCGCAGCGCCTCCGCCTCCGCCTCCAGGTCGTTGATCTGCTGCTGCTTGCGCGCGCGCGTGCGGCGCGCCGACTCGCGGTTGGACAGCCGCCGCTTCAGGCGGCGCTCGTCCATTGTCGTCGCCGCATCGGCGGGCGCCGGCGCCGGCGCCGTCGACCCGGCTGACGACGAGGCCGCGACGCCCGTAATTGTGCAGCCGGCAGAAGAGGCCATTGCCATGAGATATGATCTACTACGGTTAATTCTTTTTGTTGCCCCTCACAGCACAGGACGATCGGATGATTAACTAACTCTTATGAATCAGCATGCATGCATATGTTCTCAGGCTGAAAAAAAGGCTTATTTCCTATTACTAACCGCTAGCAGAGCTGTGCTACTTATGAGAAGACATAGAACCAGTAGAGGAAGACACGGGAGAAGGACTGGACGAGCAGATCGGACCTATCGAAGCGTGTCATAAACACTGTAAATTAAGCTGCAGATCAGGATGTATATGGAAGGAAAAAACGATAGAAATTTTGGCAGAGCTTCCCCTAATGCGATCTGATGGAGTGAAGGAAAGAGTGAACACAATCTGAGATCACTGCTAAGAGGTTAAGTGAAGTGAGAGGTAGTGAGCAAGCAAGGTGCAAGCTAGCACGTCTAAGTGTGTACTAGGAAGGGAGGAGGAGGAAAAGGGAATTTGCTCATGGAAGGAGCCTGTATTTATAGAAGAAGAGGAGCAAGGATTTCTTATTGCTCCAGAGCTTTCTCACATCTGCTTTTGATCGGCGTTTCTGGTGGAGATCCTCCGTTGCTTGATGGCGATGATTTCCGAATCATTTTCACTCTCTCTCTCTGTCCCCATGGCTGGCCTGGCTGGATGCGTGGTCGAGGAGCCTTCTAGCTTTTTTTTCTTTTCTTCGCGTGATCCTTCCAGGTGTCGGGGTCCGGTTCCTCGCTCCGCAAAGGCATAAAAAAGCTACACGCACACGTGCCGCGGAGCACGACATGCGTGTCCTGCTTTGGTCTCGGAGACGCAACACGCGTAAGCCTAGCTGTACCGCTGTGTGGCAACGTCATCAGGCCCACCGGTTCTAGCTGTCACCCTAGGAAGGAATGGCTGTGGCTTTTTTTTTTGATGAACAGGAATGGCTGTGGCTGCCTTCTTCCGGCGTTCTAAAAAAAAAGTTTAATATGGCAGGCAGAGGAATGATCACGGAAATGGGCCTACATAGAATTGGGTTATCCCCGGACGGGGTGATGTGTCAGATTAAGCCCAAAACCAAGGCGGCCCAACAGACAAGATGCGTTGCAATCTGTCAGCCCGGTGATCAGTGTATCAACCCCTTAGGAAAAACAGTGTCATCATGATGTATCGCCGAGAATCGACAACAGTACGCTAGCATAATACTTCACTCATGTAGCACTGGATCAGTATGGTCAATTTACGGGCCAAAATTTAAATATGCGGATAGCAGCAGTCGTGTCTTTTTTTGTTGCGAATGCTGCGGCAGTCGTAACTGGTTGACTCAATTTTGCCGTTTGCCTTTGTCCTATGATAATGGTATTCTCCTGGTCATAGATATTGTCCTCCGCGCAAAATATTTTGTGCACACGTGCTGTTATCTAAATGCTAGTACTACCACTACGATAAGCGGCTCAGCTGAGGTTGTTTGAATTGAGAACCATATATGATTTTGTTTTTGATAGGACAAAACTAGCGGCTGTGCTATTATCCACGGTGCGTATTTCAATTTATCGAACTTTGTTTTTTCTCCTGGCACAGCTGTGCGTATCTGACTACGACGAAGGGGACGTGTAGAGGGACAACCACAGCCAGCCATCAGTCGCGGACTCGCGGTTGCCGTTGCCGTGGATCCATGAATTGGAGTACTACATTATTCTTTTTCCAAGGTGACCGTTGCGCTCCACAAGCACAACCCACCACCGCCCCTTCTTGTCTTGTTTAGCTCATCTCCTCCTCCCCAGAACAACGAATGCGTGCCGCAAGCTGTCCCCTGAACCCAGGGAGGCGCAGGCAAGGAAGCTACGAGAAGAGAGAGATTCGCAACTGAAGAAAAGGGTAAGGAAACCGCCGGCGATCCAGCTCCTATCCTCCAAGTCTCCTTCGCTTCGCTTCGCCCCGTCCTCCTGATCCAACCAAATCCAACCACCAAGCAAGGACACCTCAGGTAATCCATCCATCCCTTCTTCTTCTTCCTCCATCGCTCCTATCTGGTGTGCTGCATCCTCCGCGCTCCGCTTCATCTCAATCCTTTCTTCAATCCCCTCGCAAAAAAAAAAAAAAATCCTTTCTTCAATCAAAATATGGTTTCATCTCAATCCTAGCCTAGCGGTACATGCCTTTTTCCTTTTTTTTCCCCTCCTCGTACTTATCAGATTTGTTCATCTGCGGCCCTATTGGACTGGATTGGACTGCGGGCTGCTTAATCGCAGCACACCCAAAGAAATTCGTCGTCTCATCCGCTCCAGTTCGTCCGCGAATACCTGATTTCTCGCTAATCCCATACCTTAGCTGTTAAGTTTGCGCATTTTAGCATCCTTACGTGTTAAGTCATCCTCCTATCCTCTTTTTTGGAATATATGCAGATCGAGGCAGTAGTAGTTAAAAGCTCAAAAAGACGTTCTTTTGCATTCCACTGCTGCTTGATTGAGCACTAGTACCTACTTATTTTAAGCTTCCTTTTCTTTTCCCTCACAAAAGAAAATTATAACTTGCATTACTACTATGTCGGCAAGCAACGTCCTTTGGTCAAATCTGCACCCCCACGCTTCGGGATGGGCGGAACATGTGCAAAGTTGCCGCCTTTCGAGCACTCACAACGATCCCGCCGCGTCCAGAAAGCGTGGACTCGATCCTCAAAGCTGCCGGCCTGGCCTTTCGCTTCTGTTACCTGTTCCTTTCATTGCACTGTCCGCAAGTATGATTGCAATCGCTATCTCCATCCATCCACTGATTGCTGCCACGTAGTATTAACCTGCCATGCTTACGGATGTGTCAATTTCATCCATCACCCTCGATCATCAAATTTAATGCATAACAATGTCAAAAAATTTGGATAACAGATTCTCTTGCACATGTTCATCTCTTTGGTATCGTGCTCATTTCAACTTAATATCAGGATCTAAACAAACTAAATAAATCATGTTTTTGTTCTTTTTTGAGGATAATGCTGTTTGCATATCATATGGTTCCTGTCATCCTTCACATTTTTACTATTTTCACGTGCAGGACTTCTCTGGCCAGCAACTTAGTGGGTAAACATGGCTGACATTGCTGACATTGGCGTCTCCGCGGGTATCAACGTAGTGACCGCTATTGCGTTCTTGCTGGCATTTGCGTTCCTACGCTTGCAGCCAATCAACGACAGGGTCTACTTTCCAAAATGGTATCTCAAGGGCATGAGAGACAGCCCAATTTTCTCTGGTGCAGCTGTGCAGAAATTTGTCAACTTAGATGCCAAATCGTACTTGAGATTCTTAAACTGGATGCCAGCTGCTCTCAAGATGCCACAGGATGAGTTGATTAACCATGCAGGACTTGATTCTGTCGTCTATCTACGGATATACCTAACAGGGTATGTTAGGCGCCGTTTTTACTTGGCTATCCTCAACTGTTTTCCTTTGCCATTTCACGTACAGTTGTCACTCAGTAATTCTGAAAGAATGCCAATTGGTCGTTTAACGTTTAGTTTTACATGTTTATGGTACATGTTCGATATGTGGTGATACAAGGCCAGCATAAGTTTATGATATAATTTTGTGATCTGCGTGTCAAGCTAGAGAGTCTGTTATTGGGTCAGTGCTTAGTCTGAAAACTTCCAATAGTTCTTTAGACATGCACATCTGTGATATGTTCTGTAGGTCGGTTTTGCTTATTAAGGCATATGGTATTCCAATCGCACCACGTTATTTTCAAATAACACTATCATATGGCTCCAATCATCCTCTGAGTGAGACTGCATATTGTCATATTGTTCCAGTCATCCTTCAAATATATGAATCAATCGTGATTTTACTACTGATCCCTGCTCTCTCTCTCTCTCTCTCTCTCTCTCTCTCTCTCTCTCTCTGATAATGCTAACTGTTTGTCGAACAGATAGTTGAGCAACTTATACGGGGTTATTGTTTACTGTATTTGTGCTTAACATCCTTTATTTCCATTCATCATGTCTTCCAATGCCTCTGCATTAATAGTATTCTAACTAATTTTTGCAGGCTCAAGATATTCGTTCCAATTACAATTTTGGCTTTTGCTGTTCTCGTCCCAGTGAACTGGACCAATGATACCCTAGAAAGCATGAACATAGTCCACAATGATATTGACAAACTTTCAATATCCAATATACCTAATGGGTCAAAGAGGTGAGCACATTTTTTAGGCTTTGCACTTTACTCCAACTGCATAGGTGTGACACAGTTTCATTCCTTCCATGTTTTGTGCAGGTTTATAGCCCACTTGACCGTGGCTTATGCCATCACATTTTGGACTTGCTATGTATTGTTACGGGAGTACGAAATTATTGCAAAATTGAGGTTGCGCTTTCTTGCTTCAGAGAAACGCCGACCAGACCAGTTCACTGTATGATTTTAACTCCGCTATATTGTTTTCCTGTTTGTCAGTCTGGATTAATACGTTTCATTTGTGTTGCATGCTAGATCTAATAACTGGATAAGTAGAAAGGTCAAGACATTTTCCATCTTTGTGCAGTGAACTATTGACATATTATAATTTTCCATCATAATGTCATGAACCAATCAGGTCCAGCTGTCACTAAGTCGAAACTTATGGGCTTTTACAAATAAGTAGCAACTTCTGCTACATTTCTTTTGCATTCTAGATTTATAGCATATGATTATCTTGATAACTTTTTGTGCCTTTGATGAGTTTATCGATCGTTAGTTACCTTGTTGACAATGGATTTTCAGGTTCTCGTGCGGAATATACCACCTGATCCTGATGAATCGATCAGTGAGCTTGTGGAACATTTCTTCCTTGTGAATCATCCTGATCATTATCTAAGACACCAGGTAGCTTTACTAAATTTGCTGATGGTTATGTTGAGATAGTTATAGGCTTTTGCGTTTCCGTAGCTTTGGTTTCTACCAAAAAAAAAATCAACCTGTTATCTACCTTCTTTAAGTTTAAAAATTTAACGTAGTTGCGTGTCATAAAAAAGGGTGGCTTCAAACTGCACTAGTGAAAATATCTCCTGTTTCATACTTCCATGTTTGCTGTTATTGTGCCTTGTTTTCTTCATAGTTCACCCACCTTTCTTTTTGTCCCAAAGTAGTAGTGAATTTCTTCATCTAAAGTACTGGTGTTCATTGTTAGGGAAAGTGTATTTACGTGTCTTGTTGCTCTGTAGGTAGTTTATAATGCAAATAAACTTGCCGATCTGGTTGAAAAGAAAAAGAAGATGCAGAATTGGCTCGATTTCTACCGACTCAAGCATGAGCGAAATCCATCGGAGAGGCCTACCACCAAGGTCAGTTTGCTTGTTAGCTGGCCATTTTAGCCCTATGTGAATCGTAATACACTCATCTCTATATATGACTGTTCTATTTTTTTTTTAATCTGTACTAGTACCATCTGTTTTAATCCCATGGCCTCCTTGACATTGTTCAGACTGGCTTTCTTGGATGCTTTGGTTCAAAGGTGGATGCTATTGACTACTACAAATCAGAGATTGAGAAGATAGTGAAGGAAGTAAGTTGTAGCATATGTACTAATATACTATTAGATATTCTTATTTGTCTTAAGTTTTGATGTTAACAATATTATGTTTTGGCTGTATACTTCTTTTCGTTCCTACTTATTGCAACATGATCTATATTTTCCTTTTTGCCAAGTTTTTTTTCTTTCTTTTTGCTGTATGACTTTGTTTAGCAGCTAACATGCATAATAACTTCCAAATTAATGTTTCACAATACACCAGGAAGCTGATGAGCGTAAAAAGGTCATGAAGGATCCAAATTCAGTTGTGCCAGCAGCCTTTGTTTCGTTTCGCTCTCGATGGGGTGCAGCAGTCTGCGCTCAGACCCAACAAACCAGAAATCCGACGGTCTGGTTAACGGAATGGGCTCCAGAACCTCGTGATGTGTACTGGAATAATCTGTCTATCCCATTTGTTTCCCTCACAGTTAGAAGGTTGATAATTTCTGTGGCATTCTTTTTCCTCAACTTCTTTTACGTCATCCCAATAGCAATGGTACAATCTCTTGCAAACCTTGAAGGAATAGAGAAGGTGGCTCCATTTCTAAAACCCTTGATTGAAGTGTAAGTTTACCTTCAGAAGTTCATTTTTGTGTTAGTAAGTTTATGGCATTTCCATAATATTTCACAAAAGCTGTAGTAAGATACTTGTATTGCTGTATTTTTTGCATGATCAATGGCATCCCTTGATTTTTGCTTCTCAATTATTGTGCAGACCATTCATCAAATCATTCATACAAGGGTTCCTTCCTGGTATTGCTTTGAAGATCTTCCTTATAGTGCTTCCAATGATACTGATGTTTATGTCCAAGTTTGAAGGACTGATATCACAGTCATCACTGGAGCGGCGATCCGCGTCTAAGTATTACATATTCTTGTTCTTCAATGTATTTTTGGGGAGTGTTATCACAGGATCTGCTCTGGAGCAGCTTAAAGCCTACATCCATATGTCCGCAAATGAGTATGTCCTATTCCATCATATTTACTGACTAAATGTACTTAGGCTGCATAAGACCATAGGGTAGCTCAGCATGGCTACAGAGTACAAACCCTTATTTGGTCAGTTTGTGTTATCCCTTTTTAATAGAGGTAAACTGAGTGACAGTTAGAAAGATGTTGCGTTTTGCTTTGATGATAATTTCACTTTGCTGACTAGTCTCCATAAACATTAAAAACCTAGTCTTTTTCGGGTACATCATGTCATTCCACGATTTTGGCAAACAGTAATAGTACAGTAATGGTGGTGGTGGTATCTAATAATATTAATTAAGAAATTTGACTTGCAACGCATCCAATTCATGTGGTAATGTGATATAGAAGGTAGGACTAGATGTTTGGTACTCAGTAAAGTTGCAATTAAGCCCTGGCTCGGAACTAGAAAGGGGCATCATTGCACGGCATGATTATTTTTGCAACCTTTTTTTAAAACAAGTTCATGTGGTAATGTGATATAGAAGGTAGGACTAGATGTTTGGTACTCAGTAAAGTTGCAATTAAGCCCTGGCTCGGAACTAGAAAGGGGCATCATTGCACGGCATGATTATTTTTGCAACCTTTTTTTAAAACAAGTTAATAGCAGCTCATGTTTGTTCTCATTCTTGCGTTACCAGGGTGTAAATGATTCTGTCAATCTAATTATTGCTTTCTCTTACTGAAATCAAATGTTGGCATGTCTCATGGAGTGTCTAAATTTGCATCTTTTGCAGGATACCAACGATCATCGGTGTATCCGTCCCAATGAAGGCAACTTTCTTCATAACATATGTAATGGTTGATGGTTGGACCGGTGTAGCTGGTGAAATATTGAGATTGAAGCCACTGATATTCTTCCATTTGAAGAACTTTTTCCTGGTCAAAACTGAAAAGGATAGAGAAGAGGCAATGGATCCTGGTAGCATCTGCTTTGACTCGTGCGAACCTCGAATACAGCTATACTTCTTGCTTGGTCTTGTTTATGCTGCGGTGACACCATTCTTGCTTCCTTTCATACTGGTATTCTTTGGGTTCGCATATGTTGTCTACCGCCACCAGGTACAGACCTTCTTAAGAGTTATCAATAGTTTGTCAAAGTTGCTTACACACAGATCAGCGTTAATGCAATTATTTACCTGGCATGAGATATAGTGCTTGTTTTGATTTCGTGTGCTTTGACTCTACAATGTGCGCAGATAATAAATGTGTACAATCAGCAATACGAGAGCGGCGCGCAGTTTTGGCCGAGCGTTCATGCGCGCATAATCTTTGCATTGATCGTGTCGCAACTGCTTCTCCTTGGACTGTTGAGTACAAAAGATTTTGAGGAGTCGACACCAGCTCTGCTTGTTCTTCCGGTGCTAACCTTTTGGTTCTACAAGTACTGCAAGAACCGCTACGAGCCTGCCTTTGTGAGGAATCCGCTGCAGGTACGGTGGTGGTAATTAATCTCCCTTGTGTTTGGTTGCTAGTAGCTGTTATTATCACTTGAAATGTTACTGACGATGGGATATGCAGGAGGCGATGCGGAAGGACACCCTGGAACGTGCGCGGGAGCCCAACTTCGACCTGAAGGCTTATCTGGCGAACTCATACCTGCACCCTGTGTTCAAGGGCGACGGCGACGAAGACAAGTACTCGGTGGCGGACGACGTTGCTTGGATGGACGAGGAGGTCATCGTGCCGACCAAGCGCCATTCCCGGCGAACCACGCCCGCCCAGAGCAAGCAGGATGTGTCCGAGACACTGTCTCTGCCCGAGAGCAAGCCGGAGACCGTGCATGAACAACAACGATAGCACGGAGATTATTAGTAGTAGCGTGTAATCTCCACTATACTGCAGTTGTCTGTAGGCTGTACAGAGAGGAGACACAGAAATGAGTACCGACGAGTTTAGGCATATGTAGTACAAGCTGCTGCTCGTTTTTTTTTTTTTTGAACTGCTGTACAGAGAGCAAACAAGCTGCTGCGTTTGCTTTGCTATGCTGGGGGGGTTGGTCCACTGTAGTATCTACGATTTTGTTGTTGTACTCCTCTTGAGCTTGCTTCGCTTTCCTCCATCTCCAGCCATGGTTGCCGAACTAGGAGTTACTACACAGATTCAGAAATCTTGAGGAATCAATTGCAGGGAAGAATTCGGTGCAGGAAAGGGCCGCAGAGGTGGAAAGTTGAAAGCAACCAGAATACCAGGTACAGGCGGATTCCAAGGAAACCGGAGCAAGGGAAAACTACCTTCCTTCCTTCCTTCCTTCCCAAAACCGTGGACGATGTCACATCACAGTTCAGACGGTTCCGGATCAGATTAGATCGGGTTCCTACTATACTGCATCATCTGCCAACAGCGATGGAGACATACACATCACGTTGTAATTTTGGCGCACCTGATCTGATGGTGCACTGCACTTTGGAATCAACTTATAAATCCTCCTCCTTTTCTCGTTTCTTGCGAATCGATTGGAGCACGCACAGACTAGCTAGCTTGTGAATGAAATCGATTAACGTGCCGCGATCGTACGACCAACACATGCATGTACTCGTATCGTCCAATAGGTGTGCTCCATCACGTTCATGCTGTTCTAGGAATCTCACCATCTAAATCATCGTCCTTCTGCTGACAAAATATATCTAATTTAATCATCGCCATCAAATACGGCCTTTTTGTTTAGAACGCGTACGAACGATGAGAGGTTGGACGGCGCATGAATAAACGTGGAGTTTAGGACGACACACAGCAAAACCGGCTTGCAAGCCGCCCGTGGTTTTGGTTTCCCTCCTCGCTCACCCGAGAGGCCAAAACAAAACAACAAAACCGGGGGATTGGTTGGTTGGTTTCCAGAAAACCGGGAGAAAGGGAAGGTGACTGCACAGCCGCTCATGAACTGAAACTGGTTTTCATGATTTGCTCCTCTCCTCCCGAGGTGGATTCCCACCCGGCTTACGTGGCCATATATGACATGCGCCCCTAACACGGTTTACACAGGACGGCTCCCAGCTTCCAGTGCTGCAATGTCGTCGTCGTCGTCGTCTTCTCCTCTATCCCCTTGCGAGAAGCTTCTTCTCCTCTATCCTCTTGTGAGAAGCAACAAGGTCACCTGACTCAACTCCCACTATAGTTTCACCAACACAACAGATACATAATCCAATATGTTACTTTGCTTTCTCTACCATATAAATCCCCTGCAGCTCTCTCACCATATTGTTCTCCATTCTTAATGTAGCTATCGAAATTCCAAACTGTAACCATGAGTTTATAGATTATATATCGTCACAATCGGCTACAGTTGTTTCAATTCACAAAAATAGACATTGACGCAACATTGCTGGCAGTAATCATCATAAGGCGTCGCAAGAAAATTATGATAACCCATGTGAAAACCAATGGTCACGACCATTCAAAACAAAAACAAAAAACCAATGGACATTGATATTTATTTGTCTTAATGTACAAGTCTTAAAGGTCAAGTAGGCTGCAAGTTGGATCAAGTTCTGTAATAAAACTAAATGAAGCAAGGGTGAACATAAAAAAAAGAATTCAAGTTGCAATATTTTTGTGTGCCACAGGGCGTGGACAAAGCAGAAAGCAGGAGGAGGTGGCTCTTTCCTGGTAACTTGGGGCAGGGCCACTGAAACCAGGATCCAAAACCGTGGGAGGGAACCCACTGGATTGCGCTCCGGTTTCAATGGAAGACCAGGCCAAAGCTTTCTAGCAGGGTGGCGATGCATGCACCTGTCTCTAGCCACGTCCTTCACAGCTAACTGCGCGGATTAAACAAAGACACTTGCTCACAGAAAAACGGAGGCCGGCCCGCCTCTGGCAGGTTTGTTTTCTCTCTAATCGTAATAAAATATGATTGGATTATCTCCATCAATCAATCAGTGGAATGGAGAAGCAGGATCCTCGGACGCGGCGGCCGCGTTCCCAGTTTTGAGAAAACCACTGGCGCCTCGCCTCGTCAGTCTGCTCTGCTCTGGTCTCGTCTTCCGCGTTCCCAAGGGGGCATATATACGGCCGCCTCTGGCCTTCTCTCATCAGCAACTCCATCCGCCATTGCTCGCGCACATCGTCACCACCAATCCTCCTCCCTCTCTCTCTCCCTGACTGCCCTGCACTGCACTGCAGGAGGCTGCGCATCACGCCATCACCAAGAAAGAAAGAACAGCAAGAAAGATGAGGCTGAGCTGCAACGGTTGCCGCGTGCTCCGCAAGGGGTGCAGCGACTCGTGCTCCATCCGTCCCTGCCTGCAGTGGATCAAGAGCCCCGACGCGCAGTCCAACGCCACGGTGTTCCTCGCCAAGTTCTACGGCCGCGCGGGGCTGATGAACCTCATCGAGGCCGGCGCGGAGAGCATCCGGCCGGCCATCTTCCGGTCGCTCCTCTACGAGGCCTGCGGCCGCATCGTCAACCCCGTCTACGGCTCCGTCGGGCTGCTCTGGTCGGGCAACTGGCAGATGTGCCAGGCCGCCGTCGAGGCCGTCCTCAAGGGCGCGCCCATCGTCCAGATCTCCTCCGCCGACGACGCCGCCGCCGCGCCGCCGCCGCACCTCCTCCCTGCGGGCCACAACCACAAGCTGGCCTACGACATCCGACACAACAACAACAAGCAGCAGCAACATGCTGCTTCCTCTTCTTCGTCTCATGGTAATGGTGATGGTGGCGATGCCGCCAGCGCCGTTCCCCTTCCAACAAGAGCAGAAAAGGACGCCCTCCTCCACAAGGTCGCCAAGCCCGGCCGCCCCCGCTTCAAGCGCACATCCACCAAGCCCGCCGTCAAGCCCAAGCAGCTCAAGCAGCAGCAGCAGCCTCCCCTCCGGCAAGACGAGCACCGCCACGCCTCGCCCGACCATCATCAAGAAGACGAGCACCACCACGCCTCGTCCGCGTCGTCGGTGTCCCACGTCAGCCAGGCGGAGCAGAGCACGGACGACAACCAGCAACACGACGACAGCTTCTTCCAAGACTCGGAGGAACAGCAGCAGCCTGGCCCTGCCCTCGACCTCACGCTCGGATTCGCGCCGCCTGTCGTCGCTGCTGCACCCTGCCGCGTCCTCGCGCCGCCGGCGGCACCCACCGTCGCCGTCGCAGGAGGATGCGCCGCCGGCGAGTCTGGTTTCGTCGGCCTCCGCTTCCTCTAGCTAGCTCTTCCTCCCAGCTGTTGTTACTAGAGTTTAGCGGATGATGATGAGTGTGCAGGGGGAGCGTAGTTTTGGAGCGATTGAGGAGGATTCTTCATTTCATTTAGAATTAGGCCCAAAAGGGAGACTTTGTTTCTTCTTTTCATTCATCTTTCTTGTATGATGACGAAGCCATCAAGGAAATACCAATTTTCTTTTATTACTGTGAATTTTCTTGTATGATAACAAGTCAAACGCTATATCATCCTCCCCAGTTGCTTGGATTTGAAGAACAAGAACACAAGGTCACTGCAAGTAAATTGGGATGATCCGACAAATAAAAAAAGAAGGTAAAGTGGAATGATATACCTTGCTTGCTACCGGGAAAAGAAGAATGCCGTCGGCTGTGCTTTTGCCGGGCAGCGTGCACAGAGATCACGAGTCTAGCCATCCAGGAAGGGACATGGGAATTATGTAGCAGGAAGGGACGTGGGAATTATGTAGCATGCTGCAAAGTGTTGCCATATGAATAAATCACATTTTTTTTCGCAAAACAAAAACCTGCATTTCCTAGGAAGGAACTACTGGGGATAGAAAAGCGATGTACGTGTCGCTCCATAATTCAGCATCTGCATTTTAATATGTCTCAAGATGGAACTCAGTTCGACCCGTCCATCAGACCATCTGATGATTTCTTGTTTAGTTCAAAACACACTTTTACCTAGCTCAAAATTCCCCTACTACCTTGCAGTCTGCCAAAATAAACAAGTTCTGCTATGCAGTCTACAAAACACTTGTCGCCCATGAGCTATTCCATACAAATCAGCTCTGGTCCATGGGATCATTTCCCCCGTCTCTCTGGCTCTGCGCATCCTTGTCTCCAGCTGCCGAACCTTCTGCAACCGAGTCTTCCAAAGCCTCCAGGAATGATGCAACCGTGAACTTATCTGCCATCATGACATGCAAAAAATTACATCTCAGATATCAGAATTTAGATGCATTATTAAACAAATACTGTTGCAACAAACAAATTCCGTAGGTGCTATTTGCACTGTATAGGAACTACTCGGGAGGTTGCTGCAGCAATTATTCCTCTTTTAAGAAACAAGGGAATTGAAGCATAACCAATTGACCCATGAACTACCTTTAGGGGATTGAACCATATACAATTGACCCATGAACCATATATCATTTTGATCCATTCTAAAGTTTTGCACATGTTCTCAAATACTGATTGATACTAGAAGCAGGCATGCTACATAAAACAAATCTGTTTACGTGCTTAGTTGGAGCCTTAAAGAGGAGCGAAAAGGATTACATTTACTAGGATCAACTCCAAATTGAGCAAGATCTATTTGCCCAGTCCGCAGCACCTGCCACACAAGCAACCATCAAAATCAGCACTGCAATTGAACTCGCAATATTACCACATGTAAAACGGAAAGCATGAGTAACTAACATGGGTAAATGCATCTACTTGTTGGCGCAAAGGAGGACTCTGGAGTAGCTCAAGAATATCACCAGGAGTCCATGAACCCTGCAATTCAGAAATTGCCAGAAAATTGAACATAAGGATCAGTTAAACTTGAAGCCTGGATAACATCATAACGATACAAACCTCCGGAAGATGAGATGTCAATTGTTCAATGGGCAAGGTTTCAATTACTGGTAAGACCAATTCAGGCTTCAAGATGTCTCCTAATCCTAGCCCTGGAACACCAACCAAACAGCTGTAAAGAAAGCTGGCCATTTACTAAAGAGCATTAATTCAGTATGGCACTTACAAGCATCAGGGTCAACCGCAGCACCTAATATAGCCAGGTTAATGTTAGTAGATGTTTCACAAAACCATAAAGGATGAACTTTACCATCTCCTGAAAGGAAATTGATATTAGCTGATACCTGAAGGCTGTATTGTACTCAATATTCTTTGCAGATCTTCCAATCGTACAGGTCCAGCAGCAGATGTCACTTCACCAGCCAAATCGGCAGTCATGCTCTGATCAACTAAATTCCCGGCTCTGACAGACACATATGAAAAGGAAGGGAAAAGGTAAGAAAATACTAAAAGAAATGGTTGGATCCATGCAGTATGGCATGTAAAAGCTTCCATCAATACAGCATAACAACCAAAAATACCTTGATGCACATAGAGGTAGTGAATCAATGGGCAACAAAATGCAGAGCAGATAATATGCATTTTGTAATGGGCACATATCCACAAGATGATTGGGTCTAAGAGTTCAATTTATATTACCTGGAAGAGATATCATCATCAGCGGTATCTTCAGACATTTCTGCTTCGATAGGTACTGGAAGATCTGCCTCACCATCTGCACAATGCAACTCAAGAACTTCAAACGAGAACCTAATGGGCGCGTAGCTGAGAAGCGTAATATTAAGAGCATACCTAATGGTCGATTTATGTAGGCATTAACTTGGATGCAAATCTGCGAGTCCCCATCAGCATTTGGCTCCTGCAACACAAGCACCACAATGACAGTTAAAACAAATGAAAATGCGGGAAGAGTTGAAACTTTCTTTACACGTATCTGACCTGCATCCAGAAGAAGAATTTCCTGTCGTCATGCCTGAACTTCAAGATGTAAACCCTTCCAGAAGATTCGGACACCTATTAAAGCGAAGTTTTGATATCACTGAGGCATAAGAGTTCACGAAAACGAACTAGGAGAACTATCAAACTTGAATTAGTATTACTCAATACCTTTTCAAAGACTGCCTCATCAGGGAAGATAATTTGATCCTAAGGAAGATGGAATCAAGGATAGCATCATAATGGTCTGATATGGACTAAAAACAGGCAACAGTGAAGACGCTTCCACATTCAAACATTCAACTCCACAAACGGACCATACAGCTGAAAGATTGATAACAGGCAACTTATGCGAAATCTAGGTTTCTTATTCCTAGTGAAAGAGTTACTGTAAAGTTGGGCGGGCCAGAGATGACACCCAAGAGCTCACACGAGCCAAAGAGAGATAGAGAGTAATATAGTACTATTTAAGATGCCTTAAAAATATATATATTTGTGAGGATACATCTTCAACTATATTCTGTCCGCGATCAAGCCACTGAAAATGAGCTAAGCCTTCTTCACCCTTCAAAGAGGCACATAAATAGTTTCAGTAAAATTCCAAGAAAGTTAAAACTAGAAGTTACCAACAATATAGAGCTTGCATCAGAGTTTAGTATAATTTGAGCCATACATACCCTTCCAATACGGACAAGTCCTTTGCGTGTGTCTGGAACCACCCTTGTTCCCTGAAGAGACATCTTACCAGCACGGAACTCACACATGATATCCTGCGGGAGACATCAACGAAGTACATTATTATGTAACATATCTAGGAATTCAACAGCTTTGATATGCACAACAGAGCAAAGGAGATGACAAATAAATATAAAGAGCATCCAGATTCTGACTATTGGAAGAAGATCTCTCTGAAACTGACGAGAAAACTCTGACCACTATCTACCAAGAGAAAATTTAAGCCTAAAAAGATGCAGAGAATAACTCAGCTGGTATAACAACAAAAGGAGAGTTGCTACTGTTTTTAATCCCACTGTTTGGAGATGATTTCATAACAAGTAATTCATTTATCACAATATTAAAATGAAAACACACATGTATGACGTAGTCGGTTTTCAAACGCACATGCAGCAGAGGCTAAAGTTCTACATTTGCACAACAAATAACACAATCTGAGTCCAAGCCAAAATTCTACTTTTATCAATCCCAAGCACCCATGCCAATTAGAGAACTTGGATGGGGGAGAACACTATTGCTCTTTGAAGTGTAAGCAAGTAAGGGTTAACATATAGTGGCATTGATGAGCTAGAGAGAACATGCCCAAAATCATTGTTATGAGGAAAGCACCAAAAATAAACAGGAATCAAAGGACACAAGTGCCAACCATGTAATAGAATGAAAATTAAAAACCGTAAACATCTTTACGCAGGGGTTGTTATAATGAAATACTTGTCTGAATTTAGTTGAGGACTAGAAGATCACAAAAACAGTCTAATAACATGCCACCACCAAATGTAGTGCTAGAGCTGTTGGTGAACATTATGACATCAATCATAATAAAGTTGCTATTCCAGGTGGACCAAATATTGGCTTTATAAATCATTAAAATTCAATGTCAAGCACATGCTATCAGGACATCACAAATAAAGACAATATAGGAAAGCTGTCATAAGAAAACTGGTGCGTGCAGAAAGAACAAGAGGCAAAGTGACGGCTTTACCCGTAGGGGTTCAGTGCTCTCCATTGATGAAAAAAGGTGATCACCAGAAAGGTACAGACCTAGAATATAAAAAGGATCATTAGCGGTCTGTAAATACTCTTCAGCGTGAAATGCATAAAATTAGGCGAGAACAATAATGCAAATAGCAGCCAGTCATCCAGAAGAACACTCGTTTCCTGCCTCACAGTTAAGGTCAACAGAATATACTAGAGACTGCAAGTGACCAGTGATGGACTTGCGAACAGATTAAAGAGGGTATAGGGATATTCTGTGGTTTTTGCATCATCAGTTTCCCTGCACCTACTGAATTCCCTCCTGAGCTCTCGAGATGCTTTTAAAGGTTAAACACATTATGCCTTCTTCAGGAAAGCACTCACTCAAGATAAACTAAAAGCCACAAATCAAAAGCAGGTGGTCTCCTTTCGACAAATTATTACTGAAGTGGGATTTGCTCATTACAACAGATTGCGCTTCTCTAAAACCCCTTGATGTTTTTCCTAGTATCATTAGGATCACAGACAAACACAGATATGCATAATGCAGAAACAAAGAGGTGAGATTAATATAGGATTATTTACAAGAGCCCAATCATACAATCAAAAAGGGGCGAGAAAAACAGCCCAATCCTGGCAAGCTGTATGAAGCTCGCCACTGACAGAGATATGACCTACAAAAGCGGCAATGCTTGAGGCACTTTTATCGGATGAGCTCTGCGGTTCCAATGCTTGGTGGTCAGGTTGGATTGGTTCGCTCGCGGGAGGGAAGCGCAAGACCTAACCGCGTACACGCCCGTTTTAAGACGATAAAGAATGCTGCTGCCACTATATTCCACGCCGCAAACAGAATCCGCAACAAAAACATCAGGATTTGTGCTCGCCATGAAGAGGTTAAAGATCTCGCTACTAATTAGAAGCAGAAGAAAAATAATACTAGAGAGCTCCGGCCTGCTTACCAGGAACAGAGAAGACGGAGACGATTACCCCAACTCCGGATTGATCTGCCCTCGAGCGAAGGGGAAGAGGAGGAGGATTCGATTCGCCTGTTCCCCTGTTCGGGCTGGAGAAGAGGGGAGAAGAGAAGCGGAGCGAAGCGTGGCCTCGTGACCCGACCTAGGGGTGTTCAAGTAATTGTCTCGTGGGTTTAGGGGGGCAAAACTGGAAAACTGCACAATTCATCTGTGGGGAAAAGCAGGGTTTTGGGCCTTCCTTCCCCGCCGCCACAGCTGTTCAACATCCATCGACAAGAGAGGGACGCAGCCTCCTCCTTCATCCTCCTCCTCTTCCTCGTCGCCGCGGCGCCCGCCCCCTACTGGTTGGTACTTCCATCCCGACTTCATCCATCAATACCTAGTTTATCTTTTCTGCGATTACATTGGGATGCTTAACTTATTGATTGATAAACAGGTGCAGATTCGACTTGAATTCCTGATGGACAACCAAATTCAGCAATCTGCGGCCGACGCCAGCGTCATGTGCCAGCTCGTTAGTCCCGAAGGTGACCATCTCGGCGCGGCGCTCTACCTCCCGCAGAACGTCGGCCCGCCTCAGCTCCAGGAGATTGTCAACCACCTACTTCACAATGTACAGTCACTCTCCTTTTTCCTGCTCCAACCTTCATCCCCGATTGTATGATGAGCTTATGTTTTTACTTCAGGAGGACAAGTTACCATATGCATTTTACGTCGGCGATGAAGAGCTCTCTGTTCAGCTTGGCACTTACATGCAACAAAAGAATGGTGACAAAACACTTCATCTGAACATTTGTTTTCATCCTAATTGTGTTGGGTGGCATCTAATTTCTTTTTCCATCGCCCCTTTTCTTAATTCATGAAGCCAATGTTGAGGTTACTCTGCGCATAGTATATCAGCCGCAAGCACTCTTCCGGATCAGACCAGTCAACCGATGCTCTGCTACAATTGCTGGTATTTCTATCTGCTGCTCTCTTCACTATCCCTAGCAAATGCCACTCTCTTTGTTGACAAAATCTTCCCCGTTTGCAGGACACACAGAAGCTGTACTAGCGGTTTCTTTCAGCCCTGATGGAAAATGTCTGGCTAGTGGTTCAGGTGACACTACTGTTCGCTTTTGGGACCTCAGCACACAGACTCCCCTCTTCACATGCAAAGGTGAATGCTTAGTGCCCAGTCATTCATTCTTATGTTTTAGTTATTCATACCTTAAAGTATGATCTCTCAGAGAAATTGCTCGCAGTCAAATTAGTCAATTTTATTTTCTTGGTAGCACAACAAATCTGTAAGTAACCTTTATACTACTAAACTTTTCTAGTATCAGAGAAAATGAGAGATCCGATACAACCAGATATGTAATGTGCATAGACGGCTGGTTTGATAGATAGTCCCTTGATATTGGATTTATTGGACAAGGCGCTCCAGTACTACTTAAGGATGGGAGAACTTGTTCCTTGTAATAACATTTTACAACGAACTTTCGACCCAACCCTTCTATTGAACACACTGCATGAACCGTTTTACGCTTTCATGGCTTGTGGTGGCATTTAAACCCATTGGAACTTTTTATCTGGTGTAAGGTGTTTCTGTTATGGCACACTTCGTTCTTTGGTGCTAGTAAGGTGTTTGTACTTAGCACACTGCATGAACCTTTTGTAAGCCCTTATGGTTACATTTAAACCTGTTGGAACTTTATATTTTGTATGCGGTTTCTTTTGTGACACCCAGTGTGAGATTTGTGTTTTCACTTCTGCCCTCATTGCCTCAGAGTTGAACTTGTGAGATGCTTGAGTGATTCCAGTTGCATATCTGCATGGTGTATTTTTCTTATGTGTTCGTAACCCTGCATGTTCCAGGTCACAAAAATTGGGTACTCTGCATTGCATGGTCACCTGATGGAAAACATCTTGTTAGTGGAAGCAAGTCGGGAGAGCTTATATTGTGGGACCCAAAAACTGGGAAGCAGTTGGGCAACCCACTTACGGTAAGGCTATGCATTCTTTATTTGCTAACCTCTAGGCCCAGTGAACAATTGAATTCAGTATTTCTTTTTGGTTTGTAAAAATGCTAGTCCAGACTTCCTTTTGTTCCTGTTGCCAAGCATGGTTTTTGATGAACCATTCTTGGAAATAGATGGTAACCGATTAAATTTTTTCCCTTCTCTAAACATGGATTGATAAAAATAAACATTATTATGCTCACTCATTATTGCCCATTACAAAATAGGGACATAGGAAATGGATTACTGCTGTATCTTGGGAGCCAGTTCATTTGCAAGCTCCGTCCCGCCGCTTTGTAAGTGCAAGTAAGGATGGTGATGCACGCATTTGGGACATTACCACAAGGAAGTGTGTTATTAACCTTACAGGTCACACTAATTCAGTGACCTGTGTCAAGTGGGGTGGAGATGGTTTGATTTATACAGGGTAAGAATATTGAATTATTTGTTTTTTCTTTGGGCATGGGGGTGCAGGTGGTGGTTGTAGGGATGATGGCTTTGTCCAATTGTTCTCTTATATTTTGTCAATTGTTCACATGCTATGCACTTGTTCAAAATGTTGATGTTTACTAACAAATTTGATAGGGTTCGAGCCTGGCATTCTTCTTAAATCAAAGCTGGGAGGTGTCAGCCTCTTCCCGTCTTTTTTTTAACTAACAAATTCGATGATGCTATCATGGTTCATTACTGATACATAGTGTTGTATGAGTAAAGTAAGAGTTGGATTTGCTGATACATTTTTTTGAGATGAATAGGATTTGCTGATATATATTGGTTTTTAAAGAGACTTGCTGATATACAATATGAATGAACTCTGCTTTGTCTTTTCATCATTTTGGAACAAATTGTGTTTAATCTTATAATCTTCTCATGGACTTGATTCCTTTTTTCTATGAGTCTGAGATGTTTATTCTTGGTTTTTGCTTCAAGAATTGTGGACAATAAGTCAATCACAAGATGAGTCTTAAACCCCTCTACTGGTGTCAGTTATGAGCCTTTTTACATTTATGGTTATTGTAAGAATGATTGTTTAAGTAGCATGTTGAAGTTCTATCAACCAGATAAAAGGGCTGTTCGTGTAGTGGTTTTTTTTTTTTTTAACTTCATATGCTCCTCCCTGTTGCCTTTTTCATATATGGTAGCTAAAGTTGGTATGCTTTATTTTTTAAAAACAAATGTTTTTATTGTCTCTGCAAATTATACACAATAAAATGTATTTGGTGCAATGCTCTATGGATTTCTTTTCTTCAAGCTGTACTTCTAGAGATATACAATTCTTAAAACAGTTCTTTTGTGCTGTAGTTCTGAAGATTGTTTAATCAAAGTATGGGAAACTTCTCAGGGAAAGTTGGTCAAAACACTGCAGGTAATTATATTTGCAAATTTGTGCAACATTTATGTTCTTGCATAAGAATGGCTAGGTCTAGTTGCTGGCTTGCCAAGCCTATCACGGAGTTCTGCAGAAGATTGTTGTTATTGTATTTATGTTCTTGGAATGATTTTAAACGTTTGTTCAATAGCCATTGTTTATATCACATCTGATTATGGAATCCCTCTGCCTTGTTTCTTTCCCTCACAAAGCTATGGCAAGTCAATTTCAAACCAAAAAGTGGTCAGTCCAGTTCAACATGCTATACTGCGAAGGGCCAGAATCTTGTGCTTGCTCAACATTCCTGACTAATAAGTTGATATTTAAATGTTAAGTTCAGTTTTGTTTTGGTTTAGAGTTTGATCAATTATTCCCCTAAAAATTTGTTTATCCCATTACCCAGTCACATGCTAACTTATTCTAGAATACCTTGGCATCAATGAATTTGCTCCTGTTCGCTGGATCTGTATGCTTTCTGTGTTATAGACTGGCAATCCATAGTACATCGGATTATAGTTACCCTTGTCAGCAACACAAATTGTCATGTGCCTGGATACTATACTTGATTGCTTTTTTGTTCTATATTTCACAATGATTCTTAACCTGTAGTTTATTTATTTTTTTCCTGAAATTTTATCGCTCTTTCAAAACAAATTCACTTTTCATTTTCTGAAGGTGATTATTGTTTACGTATTCAGGGTCATGGTCACTGGGTGAATTCACTTGCCTTGAGCACAGAGTATGTTCTCCGTACTGGGGCATATGACCATACTGGCAAGACATATTCAACTGCAGAGGAAATGAAAGAGGTATTTGACTTCTGCTAGTATTTTCTGTCTAAAGGGAAATTGGATTTAGTGTTAAGATACAAGCATGCCACAATTGTTACGATAAATAACCATTGAATTGTTATATTATTTTACATGACAACCTTTTATGTTCAGGCAGCTCTGGCGAGATACAAGAAGATGAGGGGTAATGCTCCTGAGAGACTAGTTTCTGGTTCTGATGATTTTACAATGTTTCTTTGGGAACCAACAATCAGTAAACAACCCAAAGCTCGCATGACTGGTCATCAGAAGGTACAGTGTCTCAGCTTGTTAGCTCTAAATAAAGATTCTCACGTTAGTATATACGTTTGACGGTTACATGTATTTCTTATTTTCTTGATATCCGTTTTCTCTTAGTGTGAACAGATTCATTTTTTTGTATGTTCCATTTTCCATTAATTTGAGAGCTAACCACTCTTAAGAATCACCTCCATTGGCTGAATGGGGTGGTTCCATCCACACTCAATTGTCAGTATAGTCTTTGAAATAATTACCAGGCAACTTGACCATTTTTTCTGGAAGATTGTAAATAACGGTTAGTTTTTTGGTTAAATCTATGCTTATAAATGATCTGGACATTGTATTTCTGTTTGCAGCTCGTAAACCATGTATATTTTTCTCCTGATGGGCAATGGTTGGCAAGTGCCTCCTTTGACAAATCTGTCAAGTTATGGAATGGTATCACAGGTAAATTTGTTGCAGCTTTCAGAGGGCACGTCGCAGATGTCTACCAGATCAGGTGGGTTTTCTTTCTTATTTTTTTGTAAAGTCAGCTTTTGATCTCACCATGCTTGACGACGTTATCTGTTTGTGTAGCTGGTCTGCCGACAGTAGGCTTCTACTAAGCGGAAGCAAGGATTCCACCCTGAAGGTATATTACACCTGTCTTCACTGAAATACTTTGTCTTTGATTTGACACAACTTCAATTCAGTTCTATCCGTGTTATGTCTATCAGTGAGTTCGAATGCATTCCATGTTTCCATTTAATGTTTAAAGAATTTGCCTTTGAGGAGTAATCTAGTTTGTGTAGTAATTCTAGACTTTTGAGTCGCACATGAATATTACCTGGAATTGCAAACCATTGGGTTTCATCATGCCGTCAGCTAGTGGTATACTGGTATATGTGCTCCTTTCTGAATACATTTTGTATGGAGGTAGCGAAATACTTGCTGCACATGTTTGTCTGTTAGGGTTGTGAGTGACATCTCTTTGTCCTGAGAATGCCTGTTACATGATGGTGTATCCTATTTCAGGTTTGGGATATTCGAACGCACAAGTTGAAACAGGACCTACCCGGCCATGCAGATGAGGTATCTTGTTTCTTCGACCTGATTGTGGTTCATAAGCAAACAAAAACGTTCATTCAGATAACTAAGAATTGCATGTGTGAACATTGTAAGGTGTACGCTGTGGATTGGAGCCCTGATGGTGAGAAGGTCGCATCTGGTGGGAAGGATAGGGCTCTCAAGCTTTGGATGAATTGAGTCAAGGTCTAACTCGATTGCACAATGCTATGATATGGCAGGTTGCTGAACAATACTGTTTGAACTCCTGTTAATGTTGCAGGCAAAGCTCCGTTTATTTCCCTGTATATTTGGAAATTCGATTGCTCTTGCTTACGCTGCTCTACTACGAAGTGAAGCTCCCAACATGAGGAGTGCCTTGGAGAAGGCAACAATTTTGGTGGTCGCATTGTAGGACCTTGTACCGTGACTTTGTTATGACAATATAGTGACATTTGAAAGATATTCTTGAAATTTGAGTCTCGTGATGTAAACAATGTCTGTTCAATGATCACAATGGATTTATGTGCTTAATTTTTTCGGGAGGTTTCGGTTTTTTCTTTTTGGATAACGACGGGAGGTTTCGGTTGATCTTTAACCAGGCATGCAAGATGCTGCCTCTGGTGAACAACACAATGCAACAGGATACACCAACCCTGTGCCTGCGTAGCAGCGCCTGATCACCAGCGCACGTTATTCATGAGGCACTGGAGCTGTGAATTGAGCAGGATGCCCTTTTTTCTTTCTTTCTTTTTTTTTTTAGGGAAACCCTGGTTATGTTCACTGGAATTGGGCTGTAAAGGAGCAAATAGCCCATTAGTAGGTCCACATACGTTCATTGTCGGCTCGGTAGATCTGACGGTATCCAAAGTGGAGCCCGACCCAACCCATGTAAGCCCAGCCAAGCCGGGAGCGGAGGGGGGAACCGACGGGAACCGAAAGAAGACGACAAGGAAGGGGAAGAAAAGCTAGGGTTTTGGCACCCACCGACGCCGCATCCAACTCCGGCGAGAGGAGGTCGGAGCTACACTGAGCAGCGGCGGCGGTACCTGATCCCTCTCTCCCGGTACAGGATGGCTACAGGCGGTCCGGCGCTCGAGTCTCTCGTCGACCGTGAGTACAACACGCGCCTCGTCTCCCTCTCTCTCCCCTGAAGATTTCTGCTTCCAAACCCTTGTTTACTGATGATGTTCTTCTCTTGTTCTCGTCTGTAGAGGTGATCTCCGTCATCACAAACGATGGCCGCAACATCGTGGTAAGCAAGCCGCAACTCACCACGGCCAGCACCGTCCTGCACGTGTCGTTCTTGTCCTTGTGGTCCTAAGAAATTTTTCCTCCTGCAGGGTACGTTGAGAGGATTCGACCAGGCTACCAACATCATTCTGGACGAGTCCCATGAGAGGGTCTATTCCACAAAGGTCGGCTTAGCTTGCCCTGTAAATTTTTAATTCACTCACTCACCTCAATTAGCTTCACATCATATCCTTTATTTGTTGTATCAACGATTAGTCCCAAAATGAAACAACAATAACAACAACTACAACGAAGCCTTTTTATCCCAAGCAAGTTGGGGTAAGCCATAGGCTCAAAATGAACGCTGCCTTATTTCTGTTTTGATGCTCTGTCTTGGATTATCATTACTAGGCTAACCTTTTAATTTAGAAAAAAAAAAATGCCACCTCATGCCTTGCTATGCAGAATTTATACCAAACCCACAAATAGTTATGTATCTGAATATTTTCTTCAAATGTTTTGATTGGTTCCAAGTACTGTCATCTCATGTCTCCTTGTGTGTTCATCAACTATACAAGCATCCTCTGATGGTCTGCTAAGTTACGTTGCACTTTTCTAGTTTATTATATGAGGTCACTGCTTTATAGGTTTGTTAGAGCATCTCCAGCGGGGCATGTAAATCTGAACCCCTAAAAGGACATTTGGTGGCTGGCATGTATTTTTGGGGGCTCGCAAACTGTTGTTCACTCCAGCAGGGGCCTTTAAAACAGGGCTCCTATTTATTTTTTCTTCTCTTTTCCCTACATTTCACATGTTGTTCTCATGTTTCAACACACAACTCAATCATAAATATTTCTAATACGTAGAATTCAACCACATTCAAACCAACAAATTAAAATATCATAGTTCAAATTCAAATCCCAGCCACTCTGATAGCCACTCTGATAGCCAGTCGTTTGTATTGGTGTTGCCAAATTGAGCAGCTTTTGTAGCACTAGTGACTAGGCATTCAATAATTCTCTCTTGCTGTCTCTGTGACTCTGCTGCCTGTTTGGGCATCTCACTCAAGAATTGAACTCCTTGTCAGGATAGCATGAGAACTATGCCTTGCAATATAATTTTTATAGAAAATCCACACCTTATCTTATAGATGAATGTTTGGTTTAAGTGTTTTGGTCACTTCCAAATATTGGCATCTTATCTGGAGATAAGTTTCCTTATCTGCTCATGGACTACACCACATATCCTCTGATGGTCTGATAAGTTATGTCACTCGCTTTGCAAGCTAATGAAGTCATTGCGTCATAGGATTGAGGATAGCTGGCAAGTTGTTCCTTTGGCCACTCTAATATATATGCATTCTTCATTTAAGATGCCTAATAGACCAACTTTTGTAGCACTAGTGACTAGGCATTCAATCATTTTCCTATGTTGTCTCCGTAAGAATTGAACACCTTGTCAGGATAGTATGAAAACCATGGTTCGTTTCAGTTTATACTTTCCATAGCAGAATTTGGCTTTTGTGTTGTTTGAAAATTCTTTCGTGGGGCAGAATTCCGTGCTGGTTCCCTTTTTGTCTCATCCTATTTGTGCTGTAGGATGTTTTCAAACTCATTGAGCATCCATACACTCTTCCACCTTGAACTCATCGAGGCACCTTTAGTTCTTTTTCATGGTGATGTAACCAGTTATCTCGCAGAGAGAGACTTTACAGGACGACTAGTTCAACTATTTAAGATCAAGCATTAATGCATTCTACAGTCCAAGTTGTCTTATACCTTCTGATGATTTGATAAATTATGCCGTGCTTGTTCATGTTCTAAAAGCTACCTTTGATATTTTTTAAGTTATTAATAGTGATACCATTGGTTTCCTATTATATGGGAGTTACAATTCCACTTACCAAACTAATTTATTGTGATGTAGATGGTTGTTTCAGTTCTATTTGTTTGTGTCCAATCTTTTTAGGCAGTTTCTTACAGGGCCTTGGTCCCTGTTTGGAATAAATGTTATCTTAGGTTTCGAGGAAATTTTCATTTAGAAATAGTTGGTTCAGCTCATTTTTCCATGATAGTACTAACTGTTCTATTCGGAAGTCTGATTTTCGGAGCCCACTCTGTTCATCAGTGCATAATCGGGATACTAACAGTCTACAGGAATATGATATTTGTATGTTCTCTCTTTGATTGTAATAGTGTCAACCCATTGTCTGATATATTTGGTTGCATATAACCTATTGATACCTCAAACAGTTACCCAAGTCTTGTCGTTGTACTCTCTCCTTATAGTTCTCTAGTTTCAACGCTATCATGACAGTTAAGTGGTACATTTTGAATTTTCAAGTACTCATGAGAAACATTGTTGTACTTGCAGGAGGGCGTGCAGCAACTTGTGCTTGGTTTGTACATTATCAGGGGTGACAACATGTAAGTTATTTTGTGCTTGTTTCTTTCGATTTTCTTTCTGTTCCATTGTTAAGTGTTTTTTTGTATACGATGGTGGCACACTCTTTTCCGGACCTGTTTGCTGCTCAGTTTGACTGAACCTACTGTAACTGTTATCCATCCTTATCTCATACTTTGTGTGACATATGCAGAAGTGTTGTGGGGGAGGTTGATGAAGACCTGGATGCAAGGCTGGACCTTTCAAAGCTACGAGCGCACCCGCTGAAGCCAGTCATCCACTGATCATTGTGGAATGAGATGTACTTGTTACCCGGATCAATTAGTTTTGTGATGACTGAATGTGAGGATGTAGCATCATCATGGCCTGTGTGACTCAGATTGAATCCTGAATCAATGAACGCCTGTTGACTGTTCGTGTTTGTTGCACACGCACGCAGTTGATAAGACTACTGCAAGCCAAGATGTTTCTGTTTTTCTTTTCGTTTGTTGCCGTGTTCCATGCCATCAGGCAGGCATCACGGAGGGAAGCAAACAAGCTGTTCCTAATCATTAAAAAAATGGAAAAATAGAGGGAAACAAGGATCTTCATGTCGTCTGTTGACTTGTAGCGAGCAGAGGCTCGATGGACCGGAGGAGGCAAGAAGCAGAGCAGAGCCTATTATATACTCCGTATAGGTAAGGTATAGGTAGTGAATCCATGAGCCAGGTCTACGGTTCAAAGTTGCTGACGTAGTAGCTGCAGGACATGAAGACGCCGCCCTTGTAGCACTCGCCGCGGCCGCACCCGACCTTCTGGAGCTTCTCGTTGACCATGTTCTTGAAGTGGCCGCACTCCCTGTAGCGGTGGCCGGCGGTGCAGTTGCCGGTGCTCCTGTCGTAGAGGGGCTCCTCGTGGACCCACGTCCAGAGCGCGTCCTTGGCCGTGGCGTTCCACGTGTCCTTCCTGCTCACGTACACGTTCTCGGCGTAGTTGCTGCCCGACGAGTGCTTGGCCTCGCAGTCCTTGCGCATGGCGTTGGACCAGCGCCGCGCGTAGCGCGCCAGCTTCTTGTTCCACTTCATGGCCGGCACGCCGTAGCGCTTGCGCAGGACGTTGTGGCCTTCCAGGAACTCGTGGGTCATGCCCTTGTACGCGCCCGACCCGTCGTGGGTGAGGGACACCAGGTTCTTCTTCGCCGCGGCCTCCTTCTTCTCCTTCTCGATCTCCTCCAGCTCCTTCTTCTCCCGCTCCTCCTTCTCCTTCTCTTTCTCTTTCGACGCCGCCGTCGTTGTTGGGGCTGGAGCTTGTTGTTGGGGTGGCAGCTTCTTCTTGCCATCGTCGACGCCGGGGCTGACGACGGCGGACGGTGCAGGCGCTGCTGCCGGCACTGACGACGCGGCGGCGGCGGCGGCGGGGAGGAGGTGGATGTGGTACTGTCGTTTGCTTTGGCGAACAGGTCGGCGATAGGGTTGAGGGTGGCGCCGGTGGCGGGGGCGGAGGTCGGGAGGTGGAAGACGACCACCAGGAAGAGAAGGAGCGCGAGCGCCATGGCGGCGGCGGCGGCCATTTATTACTCGGCCGGCGGCCGGTGAGCGATCGACTGCCCGCCGGGAGTGCTGTACGCGACGATCCCGCGACCACGGTGGCGCTGCCGGCCGGGAGTGATGAGGCCCCGGCTCACCGGCGCGCGGAGGCTTATATGCCATGCATGCATCGCCATTCTTGGCTCTGCTCCTCCGCCAACAATGGTTGGGTGGGGCCGAGACAAACCAGGACCACCCCCCGCCTTATTTGGGATGCTCCATGCATCATCTGCTGCTGCCCTGAATTAACCATACCAGCCTGCCAGACAACCATGCATGAACCATTTCGCTGCTCCATCGGCATCCATTGCTGCTGCTGGTGCTGCTGCTTCCTCTGCTACAGCTATAGAGCTCGGGCAGCAGAGTCCTTCATTTGTCTCAGTTTCGGATGCCGGGTCGCCAGGCCAGCATTGCGCAGCAACACACATTTGGTACTGCTAGTATCATGGTTACACTGCTGATGGACATGCAGAATTTAAATAGGAGAATTTAGTTGGATTCGGCAATAAGTATATATACTATATATACTTTAGCAGCTAGCTAGTTTGTGCAGCTAACTGACAACAGAGACATATAATCATCAGAGCCAGCGTACCACTGCTCGCTTAGAGGCTGCCATATGATTAGTTTACACGTGCGTCGCTCCAAATCATCACTGTAAAGCGAAGAAATCAACAATTCGTTCTTAGCTGCGAGTGAGCGATCCAATAGGCAGGCCCCCTGTACTATAGCTGCAGAAGAATCAGAAATTCAGTATGCAGTTGGTTGGGCAGTATACAGATCCTATCTAGCCCAAACCAGCTGTTTCTCCTCCGTCCGTCCGACCACCCGAATGCTACTATCATTGATTGATTCAGTCTGTGCATGGAGATGGAATCGCGTGTATATTCCTACGGATGGTAGAATGTCCGGCTGCTCCACCTAAACGAGGTTAGGAAGCCTTGTTCCATTCGCTGCCTTGCTACAGAGTACTGGCTGCTTGCATTGAAGACATAGTATATTCAGTTAACACCGTTGTCAGTTGGGCCTGCTCCACCTAAATGAATCCGTCAATCATGAAGACATCGTATTATCCTGCCGGTGTCATCCTGAATCAAGCAGCTGTCTGTCCAGTGCATGTGCGCTAGACCTGCATAATCTTTGTGCTGGCCGTTAACGATGGGCCAGGGGATGGACATGTCCATCATTGCACGTACTGTGTGTATACTATATGGTGGTTCTTACAGGGCATCCACAGTTCAGACTCTTGTTAAGGTGGATATTCCTTTCCAACACAAGAATGCAGAGCTTAGCTAGCGAGACCTACAAATCAATTTATATATAGCACTGGTCAAGATAAATAATAATGACTTGGATATTTATTTATTTTGTTAAGAAACTTGCAGGGGTTCATCAGCTGAGCTGAACTGAACTGAACTGAACATCCCCTGCAAATGGCCGGCCGGTCGGTACCCAATAATGGAATAACAGATTGCTGAGCCTCAGCATCGTCATAGTGTGATCACCCCCTTTTCTCATCAGCAAGTATCGATCCCACACGTAACAAAACTCCTTATGCTTGCTGTATACTAGTAGCACTCATTAGTTGAATGGGCGCGACCACACCACATACAAGCATCCTGATTCCACTGGTTTTGTACGCCGAAAGCATCGATGGGGCCCCTCTTGCAACATAAGAGTGAATTAGGGAGAAAGAAAAATTGAAACCATAGAGTCAGTCATGAGGAATCCACAAAAGCAAGCAACTGCTTGGTAGCTGGCTAGGTAGGTCAACGACGTGCTTATGTGGTATATGCGTTGACAAGTTTTTGATTGATTAAACTTGGCTAGCACAATATATTATGCTTCCACCCATTCGTAATGTAAGTGTGCTAGGATATCGACATCGATCACCCTCATGCTCTAAATCAATATACCAACTTTTTTTGCTATCTATGCTCAAAATTACAAAAGTTTGACTTTGAAAAAAAAACTAAATATACTTAGTAGGTTGTTTTGCATAGATATTTAGAATGATGACTAGCAAATACTAGTAGGTTGTTTTGCAATAATAATCAACAGTTCATTTGATATATAACAGGTAAGGATGCTACGATTTAGCCTAGCTAAATGCATCAACAAGTAGAGTAGGAATATCAATATCAAGTCAACAAAGAGAAAAAGAAGAAGGTTTGGCGTGGCCCAACAAAAGACAGGCATGTGTGAGGATTGGATGTTGTCAAATCGAATCAACAAATATACGCCACATGGGATGATGGAGTAGGAGGAGGAGGAGACAAATGAATTAATCAGCGACGCGTGCAGGTGCAGCCGTGCCGGTAGGAAAAAGGAAAGCATGCATCTCTGATTCCTTCTTCCAGTCCTCTCTCCTCTCGTCTTCTCTATGCGCAGTCGCGCGATGGATCGATCGATCGACCACCAACAGATGATGATATGAAGTATGTACAAACCAGCAGAAGACGACGGGTTGTCGTGCATCCTCCTGAGTAAAGTGGAAGTTTCTGGATTAGTACTAATCAAGCCAGGGACAAGAAGATTATAAATAAACTAAGAGGGGCATGCGCCGTTTGCATCGCTTGCTTTGTTTTGTTTCTCACCGTACGTGTGCGTGTGGAATGGATGCATCAAGCAAGGGCCAGATCGTTTAGGTTATTTTTTTAGTGTGTTGACGATCAGTTTTACTTTGCTAATTGCAAAACAAACGTTGCTCTTCTTGGAATCCGCGGTCGGTCGAATCCACACCAGCCAGCTGATGACCACAGACGTCAGTTGTATGTGATGTGACACGAGTCCCATTCGACGTCGATCTCAGGCGCTTCTTCCTCGTCTTTGTGATGATCAATTCCATGGATGATGATCCACATAGATCGATCAGGCTAGCCACCGACCAAAACCCATTCCGTTAATCGAAGCAAGTGCAAGTGCCTGCGTGCTAAGGTCGTCGAGGTCGGTCTGAAACCGTCCATTGATCGGAAAACAACATACGTTTGTGTTGGAATGGACTATGAAGACCAAGCCTCACACGCCTCCGTCGTCGACAGAAACATCTTCTTCTTATTAATTCCCCGTCGCATGTACAGATCAAGGATAAGGCCGGGCGCCGTATACGGTATATTCCCAATGCTCAGGCAGATGATAGTTATCTTCAGGTCGACAGCGACTCGTTCTATCCATTCCAGATGTGCGAATGACGCGAGGCCACCCAATGAGATAATCACCGGACGGGAGGGGACTGGATCGTCAAATCCATCGACACTATCACATCGTCGTCCTCCCATTTACTAGGAATACTAGCGTTCAGTATATTCATCGCCTGACAGGGATCTGATTGCATCTCGATCGCCGTTTCATTTTCACCACCATACCACCGTTTCATTCTGCATAAATCAATATATTTAAGCCCCAAATTACTGAACACTTCAAGTAGGGTTCCTAATGGATAGGGGTAGGTCCCTAAAAAACTCCTAATATCTCGCCGGCCTTTTGTAAAAACTTTGGATCTCGCGTGTTACTAATTATTCCTTCCATTCCAAAATAAGAAGCTCATATTTATGGTGATTGGCTTAGTGGAGGGGTTAATTGCCCTAGCACCACTGATAAGGGAGACCATCTCTTAAACGCCATCAGTAAAGAGACCATCTCCTCAACACCATCCATGAGTCCACTTCTCCCTCCAAAACACCAAAATACTCCATATCTCTCTTTTCACTTCCGATTTTGCCCTTCCCTGCCATTCCTTCTTCCAGTGGCTGGCCCATTCCAGGCCACGCCGACGAGCCGCCCCTGCGCCGGCCCGCCACCTCGCCCTGCTCGCGCCAGCGCGAGAGCTCGCCGCCCTGCCGCACCAGCGTGAGAGCTCGCCGCGTCGGCCCGCCGTCCTGCCGCACCAGCGCGAGAGCTTGCCGCGCGGCCCCTCCGCACCAGCACGATAGCTCGCCGCACAGTAGCGCGCGCGAGCCAGCTCACCGCGCCGCTCCCTGCCTGGCGCGCCTGCGCCGTGGCGCCCCTGCCGGCCGCGCCGCCCCTGCGACCCGCGCGAGCCTGCCCGGACGCGCCCTCATGCCGCCCTGCTTCCGTTTTGATTTGGATTTCACATGTGTCTTCGTGTTCACAGGCAGGGGCAAACGGGGAAGACATATGTGTGATTTCCAGCGTTATTGTATTTTAGAGGGAGAAGTGGACTCATGGATAGTGTTGAGGAGATGGTCTCTTTACTGATGGTGTTTGGGAGATGATCTCCCTCATCAGTGGTGCTAGGGCAATTAACCCCTTAGCAAGGTTTACAAAATCGAGGATTATCGGTCGATAATCGCGATTATCGAGGTTATTGGTCCGAGCCGATAAGTTCGGTACACCGATTTTCGAATTTGAAATTTGAAAATTTTTGAAAATTTGAAAAATTGAAACAAAAAATATGTAAAAAAACTAGATCAAATTTGCAGCCTAATGGTGGAAGAACAACTTGTAGATTCGATCGTTTGGATTGTCAAAAAAATCGAGGAAGTTTCTATGTAGAAAAAGGAAGGAAAAAAAGAAAACCCCCTTTTTTTATAAACCAGCAACATTCTTTGATTTTTTCGACCAAGGAAATGATCGAATTTCCGTGTTGTTCTTCCACCATTGTGCTGCAAATTTCATCTAGTTTTTTTACATATTTTTGTTTTAATTTTTTTCAAATTTGCATTTTTTTCTGTGTCGGTAACCGGTAAAATCGGTCGATAACCGGTCGAAATCGGTCGATAACCGGTGAAAATCGACCGGTTTCATGGTTTTCGAATTCGAAATTTGAATTTTGAATTTTTAGTCGAAAACCGACCGGTTATCGCGATAACCGGTGAAATCGGCGGAATCGGTGGCGGCCGGTTTCGTCGATCTGATCGATATTGTAAACCTTGCCCCTTAGTGGAGTGGATAAGAAGCTCATGTACAAAAATTTTGTTGCAACTTGTACTCTTTTATGGGCAATTTGGTTTTTAACAATGCACAAGTTATTACTCCAATGCAGGTGATCTTCAGAAGGACGTATTCGTTTCTGGACCATGCTGCAAAGGGAGGAGGAGCGACCCCATATGGCGTGGGGTTGTCGTGCGCTTGAAACCACAGTAATGGAGATGTTTGCAAGAAATGGCTAGAGTTTTAGTAATAGAATTGCTCCGGGTTGAAGTTTCTGTTATGGAGAACTTTTTAACGACGTCGTTTGTTTCTTTTGGAGTGACTTTTATCATGATTGTAATAATAGACAGCTACATGTCACATTCGATACAGAGGCTGGAATATTAATACATATTCCCTTTTCTTAAAAAATTCTAAAAATAACGCCGTTAGGTCAACAAGTCTAGTTCAAAATTGAACAAAAGGTGTTGTCCTAACGACAATAATTCAAAAACAAAAGGAGTATAGGCATATCTCTTCTTCTTCTTCTTCTTTTGGCAAACTCGTCTATCACCCGTTATAGGTAGATTGATTAAACACACACACACACACAGATGTGTTCAATTCTCCTCTCTTTTGCCTCTAGTATCCCTAAGTCACGGTAACCTCTTTGCAATTGAGAGCTTGGTGTGACCTTCATAACAAAATGTGGGGCAGTGACTTAGGGTCTTAGTTTAAGAAGACTTTTACAATGCGCAAAACTAATTAACATTTATTACTCCACGAATATCTAGTCCGGGATGGATGGGTCCTAGAGGGATGACATTGGATAGGCCCCATCGACAATACAACATTGTCACGAAAAAGCTACTAACATTGCATTCTTTGTCTTTCCTACATTATAATCATCTTATTAATAATACTACCCTCAATGCTATCTAAGTACTTAGTGATGGGAGGCAGCAGCAATCAAGAGAATGGTTTTAATTAGTAAGTAATGCCAAATAGTATTATAGTATTATGTGCAATAAAATGTCCTCTAATTTTAATTTCTTCTTCTTAACCTTGGGCATCAATTCTTGGCATCTACCCAAGCCACCTGGTTTTGGAGAAAGAATCCTCTAGCATAAAGCTATTTATATATCTCTTGAAAATACTTTTTCCAAATGGCTTAATGATATGCAAAAGATAGCGTGTGGCAAAAGATTAAACTGTAACGTGCAAACATACACAATTGTTGGACTTGCATCATCTGCCATAAAGCATGCAACACGAGGAACATCATATATTTTAGAAGTAAAAATCTGGATATTACTTGGGTGGGTTGTTTTATCGATCCAATAGATGGGATTGCCAAGTGCATGTGCTGTGCGCTTCAGAAAATTTAAAGATGGTGCTATTTTCGATAAAAATGTTGCTACGGGCACATTCATTCAGCGGTCGTCGTTGATCGTCATGAAGTAGTATATTGTGAGAAAATCACAGACAATTTAATTATAAAAGGAGCATGCTTCATGAACGACTTCATTAATCTGAACCATGGGATATGTTTATGAACCTCCATCACCATCAGCCATCGATATGAACTGTTTGTTGATCACTTCAGCAGAATTAGGTATAATCGTAGCATAGGAAACGAGATGGTGATGCACGGTGGTCGGTGGCGGTGGTCGACGGGAAGCGAAGTGGCCGGCGCGTGGCGCTTGCTTAACGGCGGGTCCTTGTTTACGCGTAGCCAGGCGGTCAGAGGTGCGCTTCCGTTCCGTTTATTAACTGACACGGCATGGCCAGCAGGCCAACTGCCCGTCCGTGTCTCAACTTTCTCTGTTTTTTTCTCTCTTTTTCTGACAACAGAAGAAGAAGAAGATTCTTCGGATCTGTTCCTTCTCGCAGTGGCGAAATTAATCTTTCAAAGTATACCAATTCTCAAATGTGTGTGAAAAGACAAGCAGCGGGGCACTCCATCGATCTCCACCGCTTTCAGCAAGAATTTTGACGAGTGCATCTACAGGCAGCTCTCAGGTCAGCTCGTGGACTCGTCGTATATGCCAATTGTACGTATTATAGGCTCTCTTTTTTTTCTTTCTCCCTCTGCTTGTGGTAGACACGTAAAATGAAAGAAAAACAGAAAGAAGATGTACGCGATGAGGAGAAAGAAATCAACAATCGATGGTAGCGCTGGCCCGATGCGCAGGAATGACGCTTGTATGTATATGCTCCACCTGTAGCAAGTAGGATTGACTGGTGAAGGAAAGTGCTAGAACAAGTAAAGGTGCGTTGTGTAGACAGAAATGAACAAACAAAGCGAGGGGTATGTATGGTCCAATGCTGCTTGCTTGTGAGTGTGAGGCTGTGATAACCTTTCAATTACGGTCCAAAATTCTAGATCACAAATCCTCCCACATAATTCGTCATGAAAATGAGATATGTACAAAGGAGAAGAAGAAAAAGAAAGTATTAGTGAATAGTAATAGCTGGTGGATATGGCAAGTGAATGAATTAACGGATTGATAACGGGGACGGGAGAATATTCTGAAATTGAATCATCAAATCTTGTAATCGCTGAGTAATTGATTTCTTTATTTTTCACTGAAAAGAAAACGAGAAGAGATGTAAAACGATGCGGCGGAATCAATCCGGAGCAACAAGGGGTACGGTCCGTACACTTGGACGGCTGAGCAGGCGAGGGCGGGGCTGACGTGGCAGCCATCGGGGTGTGAAAAAATCAATCGGCTCGGCTCGGCGAGAGAGAGAAGAAGAGAAAAGGGTCCCGAATCCTCGCGCGCGCCCGCGGCGGAGGCAGAGGGTGGGTGGGACCCACGCGCCGGAACCGTTTCCTTCTCCTCCTCCTCTATATATGCTGCGGTTTTTGCCGAGAGAAAGAAAAGAAGCACACAAAGAAGAACAAGGCACAGCGCACACACAACTCATCAACTCCCTTCCTTCACCCAACTACTAGTCCCCAAGGAGGAGGAAGAAGAAGAAGAAGAAGAAGAATTCCAAGATGGTGTCCGCCGTGGTGAGGACCATCCTGGTGACCGGCGGCGCCGGGTACATCGGCAGCCACACGGTGCTCCAACTGCTGCAGCAGGGCTTCCGCGTCGTCGTCGTCGACAACCTCGACAACGCCTCCCAGGTCGCCCTAGTCCGCGTCGCCGAGCTCGCCGGACACAACGGCGCCAACCTCGTCTTCCACAAGGTGCGTCTGCAGCTTTCCTTGATTTTTTTTTTATACTTTTATTTACTACTCTAGATTCCAATCCAATCGCCAACAAAAGACAATTCCTCTTCCTCGCCTGCCGCAACCGCAAAGAGGTTCTTCTCTTATTCGGATGGCGGTTACAATGCCCAAGCGCAACAGTATATGATTTTGTTTTTCCTTTGGCCTTCATGAATTCGGTTTGGGGTCGGGTCGTGGACTCCCCTCCTCTTCATGGTGTGTGTGGGGGCAGGGCTCGTCGCCTCCAGAAGATTCGAATCTCTCCGCCGCCCTGCTCCGCTGGCGCCTGGTCCTGCCGCCGCGGAAAAATTGCATCTTTTTAGTTTTTACCCCTCTCCCAAAAAAGAGAAAATTGCATCTTTTTTCGGTTACTACTCGGTAGGCAGGCGGCGGGCGTGCGGGCGGGGCGGGTGGGTCACACCGTCGCCGTGGCTGTCCGTCTCCGGTAGTCCGGTTCAACGCCTTGCCTTGCCTTCCGATATTGACAAATTCCAACTATTCCATGCGCGCCAGCCACGCGTAGGCGAAAGCGGCGTTGCGTTGCGTTGGGGAAGACGCGTCCGCGTCCGCCCTCCTCCTTGGCTGGCCGCGTCGGGTCAGGTCGGGTGTGCTCTGGCCAGGGCCCAACTGGCCAGCCCTGCCCTGCCTAACTCGGAATTTGGAAATGGACTGATGATGCGTCGTTACCGCCGGCGCCTAACCGAGAAACCCCCTTCCTCTCCCTATCGCCCGCCTGATTTGATCCCATGATTCCGTACTGCTACTGTGTCGTTTTCATTGCTAATGAAATTCTTAATGCTGCACATCTCCAAAAAAATGAAAAGAAAATCTTAATGGTGCTGCTGCTGCTGCAGGTTGACCTTCGTGACAGGCACGCGCTCGAGGAGATCTTCTCTTCCCACAGGTAATTCCTCCTCCTGATCAAGCAGCTTATCTTGGAATCTAATTGCCTTATAAGATAACAGTCGTGCCTGACACTAAATAATCAGCCGGAGACCTTGCCTACTATTGATTAACCCTGCCCTTGGCCGGCGGTTCCTGTCATTAATGATTTCGGTACATGCACAAGACTATTGCTGGTAGTTTATTACTACTGCATACTACTATGAAGAAAGAAAAAAATAAAAAAGAATGAAGACTTTTATTAGTTTCTCTTAGTACCGTCAAGCCTCTCTCCCCTATCAGTGTGAGTGGGACCTGACAGCCAAATCTGTTGCTTTGCGGGCGATTGTATTAGGTGTTGTCAAATGATTGAATTAGTGATTTCTTGGTAACCGATTACAAGAAAAAAAAAACGCGTGTGCAGGTTTGAGGCTGTGATTCACTTTGCCGGGCTCAAGGCTGTTGGCGAGAGCGTGCAGAAGCCCCTGCTCTACTACGACAACAACCTCATCGGCACAATCACCCTGCTCGAGGTCATGGCCGCACATGGATGCAAGAAGGTACTACTGCCCCCTGTGCATTTCTTCATTTTCTAGCCCCGTGTTCCCTTAGCTTTACAACCGAACCAACTCCATTGCTTGTTGGCCTGCTTTGCTTGCATTGCTTTGCTTTGCTTTGCTGGGTCACAGGATACCAGTGCATGCTCCTAACTGCAGTAGTAGTAGTTAGCAGTAGCTGCCTTGATTCTGGACCAGGTGCTCTGCCCTTTCTCATGTGCCAAGTTGCAAATCGGAGAGGACACGGACCCATGCATGCGTGCGCTCCGTGATACACCTGACCTCAACTTGAATGTCATGGTCCCGCCCTTTGCTGGATGCGTTTCCTTCTACTGCTAGCTGTTTTACTTTCCTACTCTCTGTATTGGTCGATCCAGGGCTATATTTCTTTTTTCATGGTAGTAGTACTGTCCTTCTTGGAACAAACATTTTGGTGATGTTTCCAAGTTCATTGCCATTCATGCTGTGCCTGACTGAATATAAGTTCATTGCCATTCATGCTGTGCCTGACTGAATATGTTTTCCAGCTGGTTTTCTCGTCATCAGCAACTGTCTATGGTTGGCCAAGGAAGTGCCATGCACTGAAGAATTCCCCCTGTGTGCCACCAACCCCTACGGCCGAACCAAGGTTCCATTTCTTCTCTGGATTATGTCAATGTTCCCCCATCGAATAAAAACACAAAAGGAAAAAAACTAATCTCTTCTATGACACCGTGCAGCTTGTCATCGAAGATATCTGCCGCGATGTGCATCGCTCAGACCCTGAATGGAAGATTATACTGCTTAGGTACTTCAACCCTGTTGGTGCTCATCCAAGTGGATACATTGGCGAAGACCCCTGCGGAATCCCGAACAACCTGATGCCCTATGTTCAGCAAGTTGCTGTCGGGAGGAGGCCTCATCTTACAGTCTATGGAACTGATTACAACACAAAGGATGGAACTGGGGTGAGTAATACTAATGCACATCCATCTCTTTGCATTCTAGTTGTATGAATATCAACCATTATCACTGACGCTCCGACCTGGCAGGTCCGTGATTATATACATGTTGTTGACCTGGCTGATGGCCACATAGCAGCCTTGAGGAAGCTCTATGAAGACTCTGATAAAATAGGTAAAGACCAACTGACAGCTGTCTAAAGTTTGTGATGCTCTCGTTTGTTGCTGATTCCTTTGTTCTCATAAAAATATGTAATCTCCAGGTTGTGAGGTATACAATCTGGGAACAGGAAAGGGTACATCCGTCCTGGAAATGGTAGCTGCATTTGAGAAGGTTTCTGGAAAGGTAACTAGTTTTCGGTACTACCTACTACTACAAAGCAGCTGGCCTTGAAACTTATTATCCTGCTTACCTGGTGTTTGCTAATATATGTATTTGGATATAAAATGAACAGAAAATCCCGCTGGTGTTTGCTGGACGAAGACCTGGTGATGCTGAGGTTGTTTATGCTGCAACTGCCAAGGCTGAGAAAGAACTGAAATGGAAGTAAGTGATTGCTTAACCAAGAATTTTTGCCCCCTGCTCTGCTTTGCTGATCGATTCAGCATTCTAACCAAAACATATTGTTTTATCAACAAACGAACAGGGCCAAGTACGGGGTTGAGGAGATGTGCAGAGACCTGTGGAACTGGGCAAGCAAGAACCCGTACGGGTATGCATCACGCGAGGACAGCAGCAATTGAGCTCCAAAGGAATAGCAGCAAAAACCAACCTAGTAATAACTTCGATCGACATATATATAGTAGTCAGTCACCCATTACTATTGGAAAAGAAACAGAGAGAGTACTCCTGGGCCTCATTGTATAGAGGGAGGTAGTAAGGGGTTCCAGATTATTAATTATTAATTAGTGGCCTTGCCTTAGGTCTGCCTAATCTCCATGGTTTGTACGTAGGAATAAGCCCCATGCATGTCATATTTTGCCTTGCCTGCCGTGGAAGTAACAGTATATGTACCTATGATATTTCTTTTTGTCTTGGATCTATATCATTCTAGAGCAAGGTGATGATGGTGGTCTCCATGTGAGTGCCCCCCCGCACAGAAAACAACTTGGTTGAAATATTTTCCTTCCATGTCGATTTTATTTCTACACCAAATTAGCTTGTGGTGGCTAGTAACTGGTAGAAGACTCTGGATGGTCCAGACAAGAACTTTAACAAGAAACAACGATAAATTGTCAGCTGCCGGGGTAATGATTCTCCAAACAAACAAACCAAAGCAGGCGCATCTGGAGCTTTCCGCCCGACTCCGGAATCATCTGCCGATGCTCCCGTGACAGAAAGGAAGGCCCACCCACATAATCTCCATCTCGTCCCTCTAGTGGGCCGAAACACTTGCTACCTAGGCCCACTCTTAGAAAAGAGATGTCGGCCGGCAATCTAGTAGTTTGTGACCGGCCCACTCAGTTTCTGAAACACATGTAGGAGTATTTGGGAATCGGGGCTTTGTGATAAAAAATAGCAGCAATCACCGGACTTAATCCGAGTGCGAACATATATATTGTTTGTAAAACATACATCCAGCGATGCATCACATTCAGATTCGAGGGTGCATGATATATGCATTGATCTATCGAGTTCATGCTTAATTACACTGTCCAGGTCATGAATATAGTGGATGGTGGTAAATGAAGAGAAGAAATTAACCCAAAAAAAAAGGATATGTTGGTGGTACCGTAGCTAGGGAGAGACGATCACACGACACTGTAGCTAGGTGTTTAACAACAACAACAACAATAACAATAAATAAATGATCAGGTGAGCGGCACCTCGCCCTTCCAGTTCCCCGGCGGGTCGTAGGAGCAGGTGATGAAGACGCTGCCGATGAGGCACTCGGCCCGCCCGCATCCGACGAACTCGGTGTCGTTCCAGACGACCTGCGTGAAGTGGCCGCAGACGGAGCCCGGGTGGCACGCCTGCGCCCGCCAGTCGAAGTAGGAGCCCTCGCCGGCCCACTTGTCGACGGCGTCCCCGGCCCGCCAGTCCGTGCCGCTGCCCACGAAGACGTTCTCGCCGTAGGGCGACGCCGGCGAGTGCATCATCACGCAGTCGAAGCGCCGCATCGACGACCACCGCCGCGCGTACCGGGCCAGCTTGTTGCTCCACCGCAGCGGCGGCACGCCGTACCTGGCCCGCACGCGATTGTGGGCCTCCAGGAACTCGTGCGCCACGCCCGGCCCGTCCGCCGTCGCGTGGTGCTGCTGCTGCCCCGGCTGCGGGTCCAAGCCCGGGATCGACGGGATCAGGTCGTCAAATGAGTTGAACGACTTGCCGGCGGCGGCGCCGGCGACCAGCACGGCCAGCAGGAGGAGGAGAAGCGGGGTGGGGCCCGCCATGCCCTCCGATCAGATCCGATCCTTACGTACGCCCCTGCTACCTGCGCTGCTACTACCCTTTAATTGATAGATTATTAAGCAACAAGCTAGCTGTATCTATGTTGGCTCGATCGCCGGAGTTGATCACGATCGATGATGGTTCTTCGCGGGATCGGAGCTGATTACTACGACGTTGCTTTACTTTGGGACCCAATAATCCCAGCGCATGCATGATGACCTCGCTCGCTCTGTCTGAGTTTTCTAATTCGGGAGTCCATGCCATTAGCTAAAATTTTGCATGCGTGCATGGAAGAATATCATCCATGCCACACATAGGCTTAACTAAAATTAATCATCACTTGCTTAATTAGGCCCGCGAAACCAGGTTAGGTCGTCGATTGGCCATTCATACCAGGTGCGTGCTACTCCCTCCGTCCCTTTTTATAACCATCAGAGAAATTCAAATTTGTTCATTTTTAACTGGAATTGTAGAGCCAAGTGAGCCCCATGCCTTGAGAATTTCCCCATCTCTCTCGACCAAACGGAGATTCCTCTAGTGCTGCAACTCATCACCATCGCGCCGCCCTGCTGCTCCCCCGCCGCCGTCGAAGATTTGAAAAAGCAACACAAGACTTGATCTCGAAGAAAACTGATTGGAAGGCCCACATGGAAGCTACCTAGGACTTCGGAACCGACTTAGGGAGGAAACCGAGCTGGACACGAGGTGTGCCGATCGGCACAACCCATGTGCCGATCGGCACAAGGACTCTTTTCTCGAGAATCCTTTCCTTCCTGATGTACAGCCCTATATAAACTTGTAAAAGCCCTAGGGTTTCGGGATCCGCCGCCAGAGGGACAACACAGCTAGTAAGTTTAGAGCCACCGGGGCTTTGCCCCGTTCTTCATGTTCTCTAGTTGTTGATCAAGAACCATTGGTGCTAAAGAGGTGATCCGTCGAGGTAGGCCTACTAGATGGTGATGTATCTTGCACTATGTATTATCGAAGTATGGTTGAATATGTGGATGAATGGTTTTGATTATTGATTGCCTGGATTTTATGGTCTTTACATGCACTTGTTCCTATTACCTTAATTGTGGTGGCAAAAAGAAGTGACAAGATTCGTTCTCTCACTATCTCCATCGTGGTTAAGGTAGCATTGGGATCTTGTAATGCGCCATAATTGCACGTTGTCTCTGTACCCCCACAGCCGCTAATGCATACGCGATGATCCTTGAGATGATGTGTAGAGTAGGAAGAGGTCAGCGACTAAGGCGATTGGTCGTGACAGGGCTCGTCGGAAAGGGGCCTTGACCTACCGATCTTCGGTTATCAATAATTGAGTAATCCCGTTTATGATGCTATTTGATTAAGCTTTTTGGTTACGATCTCAACTAGCAGACTTGGCTAACTTACCCCATGATCTAATCTGTTCCTAGGCTTTTCGGACAACACTTCGGACAACTTCACCTTGGTGCCGACCGGCACATCCCCTGTGCCGATCGGCACAACACCCTGTTTTCCTGAAACCCACGCTCACGCTCACTAGAAAGCTTGGCTAACTCTTTTACTAATGATTTTGCTTAATTCCCATAGGTCTCTGTGGTTCGATTAAACCTTGGAATACTCTTCTAGGGGAAAAAGACTACAACTGTACACCGTGCTCTTGCGGTATATAAGTGGGTGCGTAGATACGACCAACAAGCTGTCTTTTTCTGGCGCCGTTGCCGGGGACCTTTGTTCGAATTAGGCATTGTTTGAAGTTTGAGAAATTGGTCACTGTGCCGATCGGCACACCTGTGTGCCGACCGGCACGGAGCTTTCTTTCTTTGATTTCTTTGTCTTTTCCAGTATATATTTCCTGTTTTATTTAACAGACAGGTATGGACGGCGCTAAGTCAAATAAACTCTTTAATTACCTCGATGATCCAGAGATTCTCTTTCGCAAGCGTAAGGCGGAAAAGAAAAGCAAGTCAGTGGGAGACATAGAAGACAACCGCGAGCCACTCAGCCCGAAGGCATTGTTTGCAGCTTTGGAAGAAGACAAGGTAGAAGAAGTTCCTGAAGAAGAAGACATGGGAGACGCAACACCAATTGCTAATCGTCTCAAGCCTGCCTTGAACAATGTTACCAAGACTGAATTCACTGCACAAGTTCGACCCTTTCGGCTGGAGCACTACATGTCTTTGGTTGGTCAGCAACCGTTCACAGGTTCTGAAGATCCTAATATGCATTTGCAATATTTTCATGAAATCTGCGGTACCTTTCAATTGGAACATATGAATGACAATGAAGCCAAGGTGCGATTGTTCCCTCTATCTCTTATTGGGCGTCCTAAGCAGTGGTACCATGGGCTACCTACTGCGACCAAGATTAGTTGGGATCTACTTTCTGCAGAATTTTTGGCAAAATACTTCCCTCCAGGCAAGACTCAAGCTTTGAAGAATAAGATCCTTGGATTCACTCAACTTGCTGATGAGAGCGTTGGAGAAGCATGGAATCGATTCAATGAGTACAAGGATGCTTGTCCGCACAATGGTCTTGCTGAATGGGAGCTAGTGGAGAGGTTCTACACGGGTTTGAATCTTTTGTCCCGACAACACTTAGATGCTTCGGCTGGAGGATCGTTTTTGGACAAGACACCCGCTCAAGCCACGGCTTTGATCAAGAAGATAGAGCAACATCAATCATGGGTTGGTGAGAGCGAAAGTAGAAGCCTTCAACCTTCCACGGGAAAGATGAAGAGTGTGGTGGAAAGAGCTTATGATGAATTGCTTATGGACAAGCTTGACACCATACAAAGGAGATTGGACAAGATTGATCATATTCCCAAGGAAGAGACCGTCAAGCTAGCGGAAGCCCGTTCCACATGTGAAGAATGTGGAGAACTTGGTCATGTGAGCAAGGATTGCCTCGAAGATGTGAAAATGCTCAATTATGTCAAGAGTCAAAGATGGAAGACTCCATATCAGCAACAAGGAGTAGCTTCACCCCGTCATCGTCTATGCAAAATGCTATCCCTCTTCGTATTCAATGCCAAGAGTTCTTTCAAGCTCAAGAGAAGGTCAACAAGGACACTCAAGCCAAATTCAAGGAAGTTGATCGTGTGCTTGAGACAATCAATGACAAGGTCATCGAAGTGGGGAGTTCTAATCAGTAAATTCTCCAATTCATGAAATGATGGAGAAACAAATGGCCCAATTAGTGGAGTCGGTAAAAGGCGAGAAAGGAGCTCTTCCTGGTAATACCCGCTCTGCAGAACAGCTGAAATCCATCAAGACGAGGTCTGGGAAGCAAACTGAAGATCCGAAGTTTGCAGCTGGAGCAAGACGACCCCGTGCCGACCGGCACGACGCTGGTGCCGATCGGCACGCTACAGTTGAAGGTGCCGACCAGCACGGAGATGGTGCCGATCGGCACACAGAAGAAATTGACCTCTCGGGTCTGAAAAAGGGAACTGAGAACAAGGAACATGGTCCTGCTACCTTTCTGGATACGCAGCTGTTGACCAAGACAGAAAGGATTCGACATCATGATGAACAATTCTCCAGGTTTGTCGACATTATGAAGAAGTTATATATCAATGTTCCGTTCCTTGATGCTCTTCAAGTGCCTACCTATGCCAAGTACATAAATGATATTATGCAAAGCAAGAAGTCCTTAGCATCGGAAGAAGTAGTGAAGATGACAAGAGAGTGCACTGCAGCTATTAATGACATTGCACCAGAAAAGAAGCCCGACCTCGGATCTCCTAGTATTCGGTGTTTGATTGGAGCTCAAATCTTTGAAGGGGCTTTATGCGATCTTGGAGCAAGTGTAAGTGTCATGCCTCGCTATGTCTTTGCAAGTTTGAATTTGCCAGAGTTGGAGCGTACGGCCATGTGTTTGGAGTTGGCCGATCAATCGGTTCGCTATCCCGATGGAATTGCTGAAGATGTGCCTGTCCAAATTGGTGATCATATAGTTCCTGTGGATTTCATTGTGCTTGATATGGATAGAAGGACAAAGACTTCATTGATTTTGGGCCGGCCATTCTTGAGGACAGCGAAGGCAAACATTGATGTGGGGAGTGGAAAGATAAGTTTCGACATAAGTGGAACCTCCTACACATTTAATTTTCGCCCCAAGGGAGAAGAAGTCCGTGCCGTATCCAAATGGGTTGAGAAATATAAGTCTCCGCACCATAAAGCAATCGAGGGTAATTGGAGGAAGGATATGTCCTATCATTGAAGGAGAAGAGACATGAGAACCTTGTAGTGTCGCAACTTTTCCCGTAAAGCGACGCTAAGGAAGTGATTTATGCGGGGAGGTCAAGCTCTACGACCTTTTTAAAACTAAGAGCGCTTTTTGGGAGGCAACCCAAAATTCGGGAGCGAGTCATAGGGTGAGTCTTTGTGTGTTAGTGCTTTCGGGAGGGCAACCCGTGAATTAGAAATTTAGTGCTAACCGGGAGGGCAACCCGGCCTTTAAATTGTTTGCTTGTAATCCACAATAATGCTCCCGGAATAAAATTTGTTAGTCCAAGTGTTTGTTTTAACTTTTGTGTGAACACCTGCGCTGTCTGTTTACTTTCTGCAGTTTTTGTTTTTGTATTTTGCTTGTTTGCTAACAGCGCAGGGAGAAAAGAAACAAAAAGAGGAAATTCTGGAAGGTGCCGACCGGCACAAACTGTGCCGATCGGCACAAGAGCAAGCACGTCAGATCATGCTCTGTAAGTTACTCCAAACTGAAGATGAAAATTAATATGGGGTAAAGTGGAGAAAATATGCGGAATATTTGATGAAGGAAAATTTGGGAAGGTAAGTACAACAATTGTTCCGAGAATATTTCCGTGCTTTTGGTATTTTTCTGTGTCGCAGGAATATGCTGGATGATCCTTGCGAAAGAAGGAGGCACTGGCGGAAATTTGGCACGGTTGCCGGCCAGCACGCCTCAGTGCCGATCGGCACAGCGTGGACACGCTACCTCCAAGAATCTCGACGCTACAGGAAGTCTGACATCCGCAAGAAAATTTGAAACTTTGGCGACACAAAGCAATGAAGTTCGAATCGGGCGCGGACTACACAGTACCGACCGGCACGCTGCTGTGCCGACCGGCACACTGACCAAGAATTCGAATCGAATCATCAAAGTCTGCGCACATTGGAAGGAGGAAAGATCACTGACACCCATGCAGCTGCCGAGCACAGGGGAGACACCGAGCACCCAGCCTCGGGATGGAGCAAAGGAGCCGACCGGCACGGTACCCGTGCCGATCGGCACCACCTGAAAAATTCAAATTTCGAACGTGCTCCCCTGTCTCCCGACATGCGACACTGTATCAAGCATGGGGAAGAGGAAAAGAAGTTGCTGAAACCAAGGTACGTGCGAATCTGTGCAAATTTGAATCGTGCCGACCGGCACGGCCTCCGTGCCAATCGGCACACCATGGGAAAGCTAATCTTTTGCAGATGCGCCCCTGTTCCCCGACATCCGACACTGTACAAGTCATAGGGAAGAGGAAAAGAAGGCGTGGCAGCCGAGGTACGACGGAATCCGCGAAATTTTGAACCGTGCCGATCGGCACGGCACTGTGCCGACCGCGCGCGCAGGGAATTTGAACCGGCGCGGGTTCCTTCCCTTGGACGCCATGGAGAGCTATAAGAGGGGGCACTACCTCCTCCATTTTCGCCACGACTCCCTGGTAACTCTCTCTACTCCTCCACTTCCTCCATTTGCGCGATTCGTTTCCATTCTTTCGCAGGAAATGAAGGGTTTAGTTCCACGCTCAAGAGCGCCGGCAAGAAGATTCGCCGGGGGTTCAGCTCCGGCGGGTCGCACCACTCCGGTGGATCACACCACACCGGTGGATCACACCACTCCGGCGGGTCGCACCAAGCCGGCGACAACAACTCCGGCAGCGACTCCACCTCCTTCACCTCGGCGCGAAGGGCAAGTTCGGCGGGTTATGATAGCCCCGAGCTCTCCGTCGAGATGACACCGCCACGAGGGCGGGATAACTTCTTCATCGGCCACCGCGACATCGGCATCCCTCGAGGACCGAGGCCGCGCACGAGGAGCGCGACCGCCGCCGCCGCCGCGGGCGGACCGTCAATGGAGGCCGAGCCGAGCGAGCCGGCATATGTACCGCGCCGGTTCGGGAGGGGTTCACCCTCACGAGCCGTGAGGAGGAGTTCTACTACACCAACATCCGCGGCCGCATCTTCCCCAACATCGACATGGATGAGGAGTTCCTCTCCAAGGTCGGGGTATGGCCGGACTTCCAACAATGCCTCCTCAACCTTAGATGGGAGACCCTCCACGATCAAGCAAGCAGCTTTGACATCGAGCTCATCACCGAGTTCATCACCACCATGAGCCGCGAGGTGGACGAGCAAGGAGACGACAAGATCAAGTTCCGTGTGCGGGACGAGCCTTACTCCATCACGATTGAGGGCATCTCCGATGCTCTCGGTTTTGATAGGGAGGCCCCCGTATACGGCGTGGCGACTACGGAGATGCTCGACACATTTTGGCGCCGCATCGCCGACGCAGACGAGCGCAAAGGGGGCACATCAAGAACCCCACGATCCAAATCCTCCACCGGTGGATGGCCGCACGCACCACCGGCCGCCTCGACACCACCAACATCTCCGACCCGGACTTGCATTGGCTCTACAACGCCATTGCGAGTCCGTGCAAGTGCAATCCCATCATGACAATGGTGGGGAGTTGGTTTAGCCAAAGGGCCAACCCTAAGGCGAGACTAGCTTTTGGAGGCTACCTCCAAACAATCATCTTCCAAGTCACCGAAGGTAACCTCATGATGAAGGATGATTGTTGGATAAGGTCCACGCTCATCGACGAGTCCATGGTGCGCGGGAAGACCATCACGGGGAGCGCCAAGCTCGGCTACTACGTGTGCGGCACCGGCATCAAGCTTCCCTGCCCCGAGCTCGCCCTCTTCCTCCCGAACAAGATCGACGGAGGGAATTGGCTTGAGGCCGACCTCCGCGAGCGACACAAGGTAACGAAGACCAAGCGCGGGAGAAAGGAGGTCGTCGGCCAGTCTTCGGCGAGCGCAGCGACGGACTGGGACAGCTGGGACGCGGCAGCAGCCGCGCAGCATCAACCAGCGCAGCAGGCACCCGTGCCGATCGGCACGGGCTTTGTGCCGACCGGCACAGGTCAGGTGCCGACCGGCACCAATCCCAGGTACTTCGGTATGCCCCCTGTCTACCCTCAGCACTTCCAGGGGGCATCCTACTATGCTCCTGCAGGTCCTCCGGGGGCGAACTTTGCCCCTATGCATCGATACATCGACAACAACGTTCAATACGTTGAACGCATCGACAACTTGGCGGGCGAGATGCGAAGCAACACCGACGCGATGATCGATGAGTTCGCAAGATTGGAGGCGGCATACTACGGCTTCGACTACACGCAGCCACCTCCATTCGATGGGTAGAGTGTTGTGTACGGCACAACTTGTATCGGTTTTCCGGTTTGCGTTTTCCTTTCCCTTTCGCATTCTCTTTTTATTTATTTCCTTATGTGTGTGTGAGCGGGTTGGGAAACCATGTATCGGGTGTGTTTAGTTTGTTTGTGTGCTTTTATTCATGCATGTGTGCTAGTAGTCTAGTTTTATTTATGCAAGTGTGCTAGTAGTATGTTTAGAATGATACATCACCATATAGCCCACGCTTTCAAATCCAATATGATGATGATCTTTATGCTTTATTTGAAAAATGATACGAGTATGTATGTCTATCTTGAGAAGTGTTAATGATAATCGAGCGATGTTGAGCATAAATAAAATTTCGAACTTTCACTATAATGTATTCGGCAAATACTTCATATGTGGCGTAGTGCATTTCAAAATTCCCATGCAAGGTCTAATAAAAGATCGATTTTGGATGACATGACTTAGTACCTATTTCTTTATAAAATTCAAACGTTCTTATTGTGAGCTTTAGAATTACTCCATATCATTCGGTTGTGCCTACCAATGCCAAATATATGTGACTCAATTTAAGCCCTTGCTAAGTAGAGACTATGATTGATGATTGAGCTCGGTTAAGATTTAATTCTTAGGGTATGAGACTTGGAAAATTGGCCACATCTTTCGCGTATCGTGTTGATTTTCTAGCCTTTTCCCACTCGAGATATGCAAATTACCGCATTGGAATTATGCATAATTCGCCGAGTATCCGATACTTGAGAACCAAATTCTTTGATTCGAATATCAATCCTTGACCACATCCTACTGTATTCTTGGCTATACATCTGACACAGCAGTTCCAACGAAAAATCCAGAGCGAAATTGGCAGGTACAGACAGTGTGCCGACCGGCACAAGTTGTGCCGACCGGCACACAGAGAAAAAAAAGAAGGGAAAACAGAAGAAAAAAAAAGGAGAAAATAAAGTCTGTACCTTGCGCTGTTTTGCTCGGGACTAGCAAAAATTTGAGTGTGGGGGGAAGAGTGAATTCCCTTGAATTCTTATCATAGATTAGTAGCCAAGAATTTCTTTTTCCAATCATGTCCACAATTCTTTGCATTCGATATCCTTCGAAAATGCCAGGAAGTTTCTGATAGATATGCAAAGAAGAAAGGACAGCTTTGTCATCTGTTTAAAAAGATTACGTTCTCTACTTGTGATTGTTCATTCACACAAGTATATGTTCTAAAGGTGTGAGTTTCTTTCTCAATTCAATTTCTAATGGCCTTTTGACAAGTCTCAGTAAAACCAATTAGAGTTATTTCTTAGCTTTGCAATATGTTGTTGATTTATGTCTATTTTCCTTGAATTTCCTCACCAAGCTACTCATATGGCCTTACACATACATATATCGATAAAGTAGGCTAGGCTTTTGAGTGATTTAGGTGAGAGATTGAAGTTGAGTTGTTGACTTGATCGTTTGAGAAGGATAGTTCTTTTGCTCACAATACCTTTTTAGTGATTCACATAAGTGGAAAAGTCATGTGCATCAAGTTGAATATTTTCAAGGTTTGCTTTGGGAAGTACTCTTTCATGTTCAATACCCATATTGTGAACATGTTTGCTGAATACTAAATTGATTTAATCTCACAATGACTAAATGCTCAGCTCGTGTAGATTTGAAATACTTTTATGATTGATGTGACTATATGCAAGTTGATTTTCATTCTTGACTTTCCTCGGGACGAGTAAAGGTTTAAGTGTGGGGGAGCTGTTGGCGATTTCTAGCATACTATTTTATATGCCAACTGCGCCTTATTTAGAGCATAAATGTCATCATTATAGGCCATTAACCCTTGATAATAGCACCATATTTGTATATATGTCGTTCTGGAGCTTTATTGCAGAAACAGATGAAAAGGACGACATTCTGGACATTGTGGCTGATCTGGACCTGAAGAGAAGAGAACCAGTAGAAAAGGCCCACTGTGCCGATCGGCACAGCCATGTGCCGACCGGCACATGGGACTCCAAGGCCACTGAAGCTGGCCCACCATTCAGTTTATTCTAGAAGGAAGTTATCCGAGCCAATCTTAGGAGATATCCGTCACGAAGAGATAAAAGATACTCGAAGATTTGAAAGAGCAACACAAGACTTGATCTCGAAGAAAACTGATTGGAAGGCCCACATGGAAGCTACCTAGGACTTCGGAACCGACTTAGGGAGGAAACCGAGCTGGACATGAGGTGTGCCGATCGGCACAACCCATGTGCCGATCGGCACAAGGACTCTTTTCCCGAGAATCCTTTCCTTCCTGATGTACAGCCCTATATAAACTTGTAAAAGCCCTAGGGTTTCGGGATCCGCCGCCAGAGGGACAACACAGCTAGTAAGTTTAGAGCTACCGGGGCTTTGCCCCGTTCTTCATGTTCTCTAGTTGTTGATCAAGAACCATTGGTGCTAAAGAGGTGATCCGTCGAGGTAGGCCTACTAGATGGTGATGTATCTTGCACTATGTATTATCGAAGTATGGTTGAATAAGTGGATGAATGGTTTTGATTATTGATTGCCTGGATTTTATGGTCTTTACATGCACTTGTTCCTACGCTTAGTGACGACTAAGTATTAGATGTTACCTTAATTGTGGTGGCAAAAAGAGGTGAGAGGTTCAATCTCTCACTATCTCCATTATGGTTAAGGTAGCATTGGGATCTTGTAATGCGCCATAATTGCACGTTGTCTCTGTACCCCCACAGCCGCTAATGCATACGCGATGATCCTTGAGATGATGTGTAGAGTAGGAAGAGGTCAGCGACTAAGGCGATTGGTCGTGACAGGGCTCGTCGGAAAGGGGCCTTGACCTACCGATCTTCGGTTATCAATAATTGAGTAATCCCGTTTATGATGCTATTTGATTAAGCTTTTTGGTTACGATCTCAACTAGCAGACTTGGCTAACTTACCCCATGATCTAATCTGTTCCTAGGCTTTTCGGACAACACTTCGGACAACTTCACCTTGGTGCCGACCGGCACATCCCCTGTGCCGATCGGCACAACACCCTGTTTTCCTGAAACCCACGCTCACGCTCACTAGAAAGCTTGGCTAACTCTTTTACTGATGATTTTGCTTAATTCCCATAGGTCTCTGTGGTTCAATTAAACCTTGGAATACTCTTCTAGGGGAAAAAGACTACAACTGTACACCGTGCTCTTGCGGTATATAAGTGGGTGCGTAGATACGACCAACAATTGTCTCCCCTCCGCCTCTCCCCTCTTCCAATCTCCGCCTGCATCGACCCCGACAAGGACAGTTGCAGCGGCATGTCGTCGTCATCGCCGAGCTCCTCGTCACGCCTCCCAATGGTGTGCTGGAGATCCAGTTGAGGCCTGAGGCCGGCGAGCTCGACCGGGAGGTGGCGACAGGGACCGACGGGTTGGTGGAACTGTATTTAATGAGGGTTACACCAACCCGTCTGTCGCCCTCTTCCTCATGCTCGCCCGCCCGCGACAGGGAGCACGTACGAGGCGGCGACATGGAGCACGTACGAGGCATGACGAAAAGCTCGGCGACGACGATGATATGCCGCCACAACTGTCCTTGTCAGGGTCAATGCAGGCGGAGATTGGAAGAGGGGAGAGACGGAGGGGAGACGATGCAGGGGTGTTGAGCTTCTCCATGGCCCGGCCCTTCTTCTCCAACTACGGGAGGACGGAGGCGGCGGAGAGGTGGGTCTGAGATGGCCGTGATGCACCACCGACGGCGACCCCGAGATGCTGCTCGCCGCCCCGATCTAAATCGGTTCTTAGCCCGCCACCTCGGAGCTCCTCCAAGGCGCAGATCTGTAACGGGGGATGGGGGTGAGGGTGGGGTGGCGCGACAGGATTCAAGAGCTCGCGACCATGGCAGCGGGCGAGCTGCGACGGTGGGGCGGCGACGGGCGAGAGGCAGGCGACAACATTGGGGGCGAGATGCGGGGGGCGACGGCGGTGGGGACGAGGTGTGGGCGGCGAGCTGCGACGGCGGGCTAGGAGCGGCGGGGCGTCGACTGCGGGCTGGGAGCTGCAGGGCGTCGACGACGGGCTGGGAGCGGCAGGATGTCGACGACGGGCAGGGAGCGGCAAGGCGGTGCGGTGGTGATGAGTTGCGACACCAGAGGAATCTCCGCTTGGTAGAAAGAGAGATGGGGAAATTCTTGGCACATGGGGCCCACCTGGCTCTACAAATCCCTAATAAAAGGGATAAACTTGAATCCCTCCAATCCCTTATAAAAAGGAACGGAGAGAGTATTTTTCAGTTTGAATCATTTAATCCCTTACATAAAGAGATGGAGCGAGTAGTAATTTGAAGAGACCCTTTTGAATTTGCGTTGGCCACTAATTGACGTGCGGTGACCCACTCCAAGAATGCACATGGGTGCTTGTACAACCAGTACGGCAGGAATGTACTAGTTGAAGCAGCAGCTAGCTGTGGCTCCCTCTCGATCAAAAACTGACCAAAAACTGACAATACGTATGCATAATTCACCTGGCTATATATAGCTTGGTACCGATCCATGCTCGTGTGGTGCGCTTACGTGTCGAGTGGCGATGGATGGTGGTTGAGATAACGTCCTTTCCCAAGCTACTGCTTCACGTGCACGATGCCAGGCCGGCCTTCTTCTAGCAGATATAAGGCCTTCTTCTAGCAGATATAAGTACTACAGTACGTAGGAGTACTACGCTCATGTGTGTGTGATGATGATACACACGCCATTTCTGGAAATCAAGCGATTCATATATAGAGTAGTGCAAATATCCAGACGTACAGTGCACACTTTATCTTACTGCACACTCGCATCAGCCCATCACACTGCAGTACTATGGCATCTTGCATGCTTAGCACACAATAGTAGCAAATTCTACTCGGATCTCGCTGGCTACGTGTTGAAACCAAAACGGTTGCTTCTCTTATCTTTCTTCTCTTGGAGCCAAGGCCTCTGCATGCTGTCCTCGTGTCTTGCATGTACACGAGTATATATGTATGTTGCCACGGTCATCCGATAGAATCCTCGATCGATGTCCAAACAAAATTAATCACACCTCCATCGTTGCTTAATTCATGTTTCGGTAGTATAGTGAATTGATGATGAGACTTAAATGGGTATTGGTGGCAAGGTGGGGACATATGCAGCAGAAAAATGAGATAAAAGAAACACAAGAAAGCTATCTAGCGCGTGCGAAATGTCGGAAGCGGCCAAAGAACCCACCATGCCCCTCCGTGCTGTGCTATCATCACTTCATAGGTCAGGTTTTCTTGTCCTACATGGCGGGCCAGCTCCTCCCTCCACCACCACCGCAAGCAGTCAAAAGCAGCTACAGCCTCCCTTCCGATCTGTTTCTTTCGGCATGTATACGTGTTCTTTTCTTTTAGTTTCATTCATGTATGTTCTTTCTTATAGAAGTTTCTCGATATTTATAATCACTACACCACGGTTCTATTTCGACGACCAACGATGAGTCGCTAAAAGACCCTTCGCCGACCCTCTATAAGTCGGTAAAGGCTTTTACCAACCCTCTTGGTCGGTCGGTATAAGTAGCGTGGGTAAAAGTTTTACCGACCCACTACTTTTTACCGACCCTCTATGAGTCGTTATTTCTTAGAGTTGACATGGGTAGATTCTGTGAGGTTTGGATGGCCTTAGTTTCCTTTGTAAAAGTGTGCAAATTCTAAACTGCTGAAGCAAAAATATCTAGTATAATTATTTACTAATCAAATGTGTCCTTAACACACACTATACTATTGTATGGCGTATATTCATTCTTCACTATTAGTTCTAATAATATGTGTTGTCTATAGAAACAGCCATATACTGGATAGTTGGATGTCATCGTTCCTTGGACAAACATGGAAACATATATTTTCTTTTTGACAATTAGTATATGATTGTTTCTAGTTCTTGAGCATACTACATTTTCTAGAAGTTCGTCGAGCATCCAATTTGATAGAAGGATGTTTTTGCTTTCTTTTGACTATAATTTCTAGAAAGAGCATCCAATTAGTAAACATAAGGTTTAGCGAGCTCAAACAACATGCATGACGGCTCAAACATATGCAGCTTATTACGTTGATAAGCATGCGATGCATCCAGCATCATCTGCTAATCTTTCTCTCTTTTTGCAATAACATGTGACCAGTGTACAACTGTACAGAGAAGTGCGCAGTCAGATCGATCGCTTGTGCACTTCTGCTCCTCCCTTTCGTCGTCTGCTTTCTAGCTACGGCCTTTTGCTTTTCTTGCTCCATCTATGCTTTCAGTAGTGATTTGTGTTCTGCATCGCTTAATGTCAACGTCGACGACTCGGTACACGTGTTCAAATTGAATGCAACAGAACGAAACGCTGCTTTTAAGTTGACATACGTGAGATATATGCCACGAGTAGTGAGACGGAGTCGAGTAGAAAAGCGCAAAAAAGCATCATGCAATACACGGCTCTACAGCTAGCTAACCATAGGAAGCTGCTAGCTGGTTAAGCAGCAGCTGTAAAGCGGCGAACAGGTGATAGAGAGAGATGCAGATGCTTGCATTGCTTCAGGGGAAGGGAAGGGAAGGGAAGGAACTCTCGTCTTAACTGTTTCTCATGTCCTCTTCAATCAAGAGACAAATACAGTCGATTGAGCTGGCCTCAAAAATTAACGACTCAGATGGATCCATGGAGAGAAGTGCCCTGCTTTTCTTCGCTTTTCTTCTTTCAATTCCATCCTGGGCCACCATTAGCCTTAGCTACGCGACGGATCGGATTCATCGATCGCAACAGATGAGAACAAAACACGGTTTTCCTCGGTTGACAGCATCGAATTATTATTGACGATGCAACGCACCAGGACATTAGGGTCAACGCACAACACAAACTAGCTAGCTCTGGCTGAGAGAATCTATATATGCTAGCTCCTCCCACACTATAATTAAGTAGTAGTAACTAAATTAATCTTGTATTTTGGCAACGACATGTTGCTCTTGTTTAATTTACTACTCCACTAAGTAGCAGTAGCAGGGTAGCTAGGGTACAGTATGATTGCGTGCGATCAACTACGTTTTGATCGAAACGACGATAAGAGCATCTCCAGCAGAAGACCTAAACTGAGTACCAAAACCAAAAACCTGTCAAAACAGCAAAAAAACTACTCCAGCAGAGTACCTAAATGGATACCAAAACCTAAAATTTTTTGGTGTCAACCTAAATTTCTCTCACCTGAACGCATATTTGCGTTCCCAGCTGCTGGAAACCTAAAACTCACTCACACTGGCGGGAACGGCCAACTGCCAGCCACGGAAGTTTCCGCCGCCACTGCCGTTCCTCATCCCCGCCAGCTCCGACCGCCTCCGGCCACCGGAACCCGCCGCCGACCACCAGATTCGCCCGCCAAGGTCCCCCACACCTCTTTTCCTCCTCATCGCATCCCGCCGCCCAACTCCGGCGTCGAGGCGACCTGTCGGGGAGCACGACGCGTGGGGGCGCACGGGCGGGCGGGTCACCGGGGCGAGCTGGTGGAGGAGGGGAGGAGGAGGAGAAGGAGAAGGGTGACCGACTTGAAGAAGGGGAGGGGGACTGCTCACCGGGGAGTCACATGGGGGCGCGAGGGGCAGGCAGCTCGGAGAGGCTCCTGGGGGCGGAGGCTCGCCGGTACGCGTGGGGGCGGCGGCTCGCACGGATGCGTGAGGCGCGTGGCTCACGGGACGCGTGGGCGCGGCGGTTCACGGATTGAAGCTGGCCGTCGGTGGATCTCGCCATGGGGGCAGATAAGGCGATGGCCATGAGCTTTTTGCAAAAACACCCTTGCGAAAAGTTGTAACTATTCAGAAGTTTTCTGTGTCTTGGCATATTTATGAAAAAGCCCTTAATAATAAGAGTATTCTCAGAAAGCTTTATAGGTATTCGGTTTTAGGTACTCTGCTGGAGACGGACACAAAAGTTTTCTGAAAATATTCTCTCTCCTAAACCTAAAACCAGTTTTAGGTTTCCAATTTTAAGTCTTCTGCTGGAGATGCTCTAAGGAACCTAGCTAGGTAGCGTGACTAAAAAGTCCATCGAGATCGAGGTATGCATGCATGAACCCAGTACGAACCCATGCTTTATATTATCTCTATACGTATGATAAGCAAACGTGTATTGCATGATGCTTCCATTGATGAAATACTACAAGCAAGAGCAACTATTGAGGACGACCCGGCCAGACATCCACTCGATCCCTAATTAGTAGTTGTTTGCTCTTATTTGTTGATTAGAGTTGAAAGGTGAACGAACATGGGATGACCTACGATTTCACTAAGGCCTCTCATACCAAAAGAAGGAAAAAGGTCAGTTCATCAAGTGGCCGGCCGGTTAGTGTGTTGGCTTATGCAAACAAGTAGCTGTCGATCTGCTAGTGACGCACGGTTCTCTATCGGTCTAGAGTAGCATGGCAAGCAAGCTAGGCACATCACATCCACAGTGCTGGTAGCCAACTTAAAAAACAGAGGAAAGAAGTTGATGAATGGGAAAACACAACCCTTGCCGGTGAAGAAAGAACGTCTCTCTCTAATATGTGCGTACCTTTTTTGGCCTCCACAAAAAAGGGTCTAGAACCACAATACAAAAAGGGTGTCTCTCTGGCTCTCCACTAATAGGAAACTGGGTGCATCTTTTTTATGTTTCTTTATCTCTTCTATTCATGGAACATATATGCAGCGCAGCAACTTGTTGCTTGTGTAGCAGTATGGCTTAATTTAGTGGGCTAGATACTTCCCGGCGTGATGCATGCATGGTGCAAATTTCAAGTGGAAACATCGACTCACAAGTTAAAGAGATGCCACCACTTCCACTCCTGATTATTTAATTGTCGTTTAGACATCAACGCGGTCTACCTTGTACATGTTTGCCCATATTTTTTTCTAATTATTTGGTTAAATATATATTAGATCCAGACATATAAGCTAATACTTCTTTCATGTGTTATTATGTCATATTTTAACAATATGATGTATCAGTGGTCCTAGTTTTTAAGGTTTAATATATAGATGTGCGCATAGTACAACGGTACTTATCTCAATTGAGAGTGGAGTACTCCTACTAGCTATATCATCGGAAGCTGGTTAAATTTACCTAATCTGACACCCCATTCCGAAAACAGAAAAATGCCTGATGCAATCTGCTCCTCCACCAGCAGTCCGGCCATATATGCACTACTCACCATTTCATTATATTCTCAGTTGTCACAGATACAAGTCACTCTATTTGGCGTCAGAGGAAGCGGTTAGGCACATGTATATATGTTTAATCCCAAATACTAGAACGACATGTGTGTGCCCATTGAGTGTGACCTGGCATCAACAGCGTCAGGTATAAGTATGAAAAGGAGGCCATCAATCGATGACAAATTCATTGACAAGTTGGGAGTGAGACAAGCACATGTCGACTGGTCCTTTTTTGTGCAGAAATGAATGAATGATGGATGTGAGGCGATGAGAAATTCCCACTAGTTCGCTAGAGTTTGGAGCCGTGAGTGCCCACCATAGATTCCCACTCGCTGCGCCCTGAAGCTAGCCCATTTAATTGATCCCTCCATCTCTCCTTCGTTTGCTTCCTGCCAAGAAGGAGAATCCAGCCTCCTTCTCCAAGTTGCATCGCCATCTCCAAGCACACAATCATGAGCAAGTGATAGATCGATTTGAGTTCTTCGTCTCAAGCGAGCTACTCAGCGATTAGTTGTGAGTTTCTAATAATGACCCAGCTTTATTTTTACTAATAAAGGAGCTTGTTGGCCGCCCCATTTAGCAAGGGAAAGCAAATATAATTGTTAATAATAATGCCAATTTAGTGTTTCTTTCTTCCTGTCCATATATAAGAGGATGGAAAGGCATGCACCAGTTTATTGGCTCCTTTTCTTTGTTGGAGAATCTCCACAATCTGTAACGAGTGATGTGAAGAGAGGATATTCCGATTTCCATGCTCGTGAACTCCCACACCTTCTAATAACGCAATCAGCTTTTCTCTGAACATGTAATGTACTCTGTGTCTGTCTCTCGTGCATCTGTCCCCCATATTCGCCTTTTGCAAGACAAAACTATGTTGCAAAACTAACTGAACAATGGATGGATCGATGTGCCTTTCAAGATTCAGCCGAGCTGGCAGCTGTAGGAGAACCAGGTGTGTCGGCCGCCGTTAGAGAAGAGAGATTCGATATGTGGTTGAGATCGCAAACCGTAGTCAGGTCAGTTTGTTTACTAAAATGCTGGATTCTATATATGCACACACACCAATATATATATATATATTTATGCTGAGAATTCTTCTCTGATGATTCTCGTTGATTATCATTTTATCGTAAGGTGACAAAGAACTTTAATTTAAAAATGTGATTGAATTGGAGAGGAGGAATTTTCAAACGGGGGAATGAAGCTGTTCACCACCACATGAAGGTGTGGACGACTATAACAAGCAATGCAATTCGTTGGTATGCAATTCGTTGGTTGCCAATCATGCTCTACTTTAATATATCTCTTGTCACTTCAGCCATTGTGATATTTTGGCCAACAAAATGATGATTGTCGTCGTCTTAGATACATACAAAGTACTCTGACAAAGAGTTGCCGGTAGCCAGATATCTGATGACCAGGTCGTGTGACATGCATCATCTAGTAATAGTGCTAGCTCAGCTAATTGATACATGCATATCTTTTTTCCCTTGTAATTTTTCAAGTGTTGAATTCTTACCGCTGTACTCCTAAGCTGGGTAAAGAATTCGGGATCACATTTTGTCCATAAAGAAAAACCACTTACATTCACTTGACCACTTGATGTAGCGTCTGTTTACTGATGCTGGTAGTGACACACTGTTATTTGTAGTATGTCTGTGATTAGCAAAGCATAGCTGCTCGTGGTTTACCTTTGCTGGTTACTGTCTGATTGAGAGGAAAGGAGGAAGGAGGCATCTAGGTAGAGACCAGCTGCTTATAGAAAGGAAAAAAACAAGACGTAGTAGAAGATAACGATCGCGACGTTGATTAATGAAAACTGCTCTAAATAACTCGAGAGTGGAAGGTGATTGCTTCAGTAGAATTTATAAAAAAGAAAATTATCATGGTGTCAGCATCTGTTCATGACGGCTCAGTCTTGGCATCCTCCCCATCAGCAGCTCTGAAAGGTCGTCCACTGCACTGCAATTTCATTTCACAGGCTGTTATTAACAAGTTGGTGAGGAAATGAAATGGAATTTACTGATGGAATCGAGTGAGTGCATGCGTAGCTATCAGAGGAACTCGCGATCTAATTACAAGCTCCGGCGAGCTGAGAGCGTCGGCGTCGGCGTCGCATGATTGATTGGGTGAGCAGCGGCGCAAACATCCAAGATGGCCGGAGCTATCTAGCTGCTTTGTACTGGCTCTTCCCTGACGCAGCTGCTGCTGGCGTATTATGTAGGAGTACAGATTTCTGGCCTCATCAATTAGCTTTGAACAGGGGGCCGTGCATACGTGTTTTAGAAAAGACAAGTTCCTTCGCAAAAAAAAAATTAGAAAAGACAACTGATTCTGTTGTTAGCAACGTGATGTGTTGTGCCAAATCGAGTATAGTGCGGTGCGTTTTGATGGCTGTGCACTTGTGCTGCCGCTAGCTGGAGTAGTTCTACTACTTCTCGGCAGTACCTGCAGCTGTTCACTGTTGCTATATGGAGTGGTAGAGTATATGCTGTAATATACTCCTACTACTTGATATATGTGGACCTACGGTTGCCTCGTGGTAAGTTTGTAATTAGTTACTGAGAGGCAATACTAACAGCTAGTATAACTTTCAGTTATTTGTACTACTACTATGCATTCATGTTCTTAGTAGGCAGTGAATAAAAATTATTATTTTACGCTTCGTTTCGTCTACGACGATGATTGATAAATACTATTCTTTGATTTGATTGGAGTAATCTCATCGTAAGTTTTCCTAAACGAAAATTATTATTTTACAGCGCAGAGGAGGTGAGGTGAGGTGAGGAAGAGGACGAGGGTGATGGCAATGGTGGCCATGAGACTGGGGAGAGGGAGAGAGAAAGAGAGGAGTCGGGCTTGGCATGGCTTGGCTTGCATCAGCAACGCCAGCCCAATGATCACTTTTTGGGTGCTGCTAGCAGCATGCAGTTGTAGTGAGTTACTGTCTGCGGGCCCCGCGACCACGACAGCTGGGTCCACCACGCTTTTGTCCTATTCCGACGAGCCTTTCTTCTT